>OZ035883.1:73189910-73536614 GCA_964034835.1 Muscina levida
CTTTCTTCGACCAACAGTGCCGCCATAGCCGCAGCGTCTCAACGAGTAGACTATTTGTTAGTTGAAACAAAAAAACTTGATGGTGTCCTCATTTATCATGAACACTTTCTTCAGCCGACTGCTTCTCAATGCCTAAATGGCTGCAGTAACAATCTGCATCCCTCGCCAATGATATCTATATCATCGACATACGTGCAACGTATGATTTTATTTAATATAGTATCAATCGTGTTTATAGCAGCTTTCTGCAAGATAATCTCCATTTGAACTTTAAAGAAATCGTATAACAGATTATCGCCTAGTCTTAAGTGTTGCTTGGTAGAAAATGGCTCTGTCAGATGTTTGCCTATTTTCACGTGTCAGTCAGTGTCATCCCGCAAAGCCGTATCACCATCGAGGAGATATCACACACAGCCATATCATCTAATAGCTTCTGTCGTATAGGACTATCGAATGCAGTTTTGTAATCGATAAACAGATGGTAGGTTTCGATCTGTTTTTCTTGGGCTTTCTCCAGAATATCTGGCCGGTCGTGGGTTTACCAGGTCTACAGTCACACTGATAAGGATCAATCTGGTGAAAGGCTTTAGCCTTTCATATAACACATCCGATAGGACTTTGTATGCGATGGGTAAAAGGCTGATACCACGGTAGTAGGTGCATATACTTGGTTCACCTTCCTAAGCACAGATCATAGTACACAACTTGGATTACCAACATCGGGCATGCATTTCTCTAGATAAATTGTGTTTATGAACTGGTGCATACACGTTATCAGCTCATGGCCGCCTATCCCTACGATGTTCTGCCGGCATTACATCGGCACCCGCAGCTTTTTTATTCTTAAGCTATGTAATTTCCGTGCTGACCTCATTTTGGCTCGGTGGTGGACAATTTATTCCGACTTCGATGATTGGCGTAAATTCGTCAGAGTACATTTTTGTAGCACACACTGCGTGTCCGTGACGTGATTTCAATGGGGGACCACCGTACTAAATACGTCCCTTATATCCATGTACTTTTCGATATTTTTAGCTTTCTCTTCTCCACGCTATACACTTTTTTTACCCTTACTCTACTTGTAGGAGTGTACATTTTATTAGATACGACCCTATAGTGTAACACATAGAAGGAGTCACTTTCGACTCTATGTTTCTTTCAACCAAATTCAATTCATGACTTTGTATGTCTTTTTTGAGCCATGTCCGTTTGCCTGTTTGTCTTGGTTAATATTTCCTCAAAACTGCTTACGGTATTGCAAATAGACTACATGGCCCGCCACTTCTGGTACCTCCCGTACAAATACATCATTCCGCCCACTTTAGAAATCGAGTAATAATATCAATACAACCAACGGGATAGTACCCATATTCTGTATTAAGTAAATCCATAACAGGATAAAGTTTTTGAAAAAAAATTTTGTTTGAAGTCTAGCCACGCCCCTTGTGGTGCCTCCCATACAAATGTACCATTCCGCCTACTTTAGAAATCGAGTAATAATATCAATATACCCAATGCGATCTTGTCCAAATTTCGTACTTTGTAAAGCTGTAACCAGATAATGTTTTGGAGAAAAAATTGGAAGCCCCAAGCCCCTTCTGACATCCGGTTTAAGAGATGATCTGATATATGCATCAATTATTCTCTCCATAGTCTTGCGTAGGAATAAAGATAGGCTGGTTGGTCTAAAATGCTTGGCTTTAGTGTGGGATGCCTTACCCCCCTTAGGAATAAATACAATTTTGTAAGTTGTCCACCTCGTTGGAATATACGACAGTTTCAGACATGCTTTAAAGATTTTTCCCTTGCCTCAGCTAAGACGTTTTTTAGTATTTCAACCGTGGAGTCCAGTGTAGACTTATCATCGATATAGGCCGGACACCTGGGTAACTTGCTCTCTATAACTCCATTAAAGATGAGCCAGTTTGTTTTCCTTCTATTAATATAGCTGTCTTCTGAATACACTTCGAGCGAAAGGTCAAAGTCGATAATATAGATGGTCAGAAAACGAGCAATCTGTGGATACCCTCCAGTTACTGATCATATTTGAGTATTTATCGTTAATTAGTGTAGGACTAGGACTTCTTTTCTGTTAGTAACAATAAAAGTGGGTTCGTTACGCCTGTTAACTACTGTTAGTTTGTTCTCAATAATAAAGTTGAAAAGCGACTCACCCCTTAGGTTAATATCTGAGCTACCCCATATAGTATATATGATAGAGGAACGTTTCTGTTGTTCAAGTGGGACATTACCTTTCTTACGGTGGAGCCAGGTGGATCATCTGCATGGTCGTGTGCCATGTAGCAGCTCATAAACCAGATTACCTGACCATTGTTCTCGACTGCAGCAGTACAGTTGTCCTTATCGCTGAAATCACTTAGAATAAAAGCTTTAAGGGTGTTCTTGACCATAATACAAGCTCTGGTCGTACCTGATCCGGCTGCGTACAGAGTACAGTAGCCTTCTTTGTTGAGTCCGTAGATACGGTCTTGATTAATCCATGGCTCTTGGATGCAAATTATCTCCTCCGTAGATGGTGTTAGTCGGAGGAGAAGAGCGGCCGATGCCGCTTTTGGGTGGTGAAGGTTAATTTGCGTAACCTTCATTACAGTTGGTCGCTGTGGACGACAGATATGTTGGCGTCCTCTGGGTCGTCGTCAGCTTTCTGTAAGATCATAACCATTTGGGCTTTACAGAGATCAGCACTGACTTTTCCCTTGAAAATATATTGTTTTGAATCTCTATAACAGTAATCTCTACAAAATAAAAAAACCTTTACAACAGCATTGTTTGTATACAATTCGGTTTCACAAAAATATTCATATACATAGTAAACACAGCTTTGCATATTACCAAAAAAAAACTCACGTTTTTATACCATCACCCTTAGGGATGAGGGTATATATCATTTGATACGAAAAAAAGTGTAACACATTAAAGGAGACGAGTTAGACCCCAAGTATCTTAAGACCAAATTCGTTTCAGAACTTTTTAAGAAGAATGAGCTATGTCCGTCTGTCTGGCTGGCAGGCTGGCTGGCTGGATGGCTGGTCAGCAGGATATCTCGAGTAAACCTTAACGGATCGGTATGAAAATTTACCAGTATCAATATTTTTCAAAACGAACTTATGGGATTGTAAATGGGCTGAATAGCCCCACCCCTTCTGGTACCTCCCATACAAAATTACCTATTTTTGGAAAATTAATATTTCTTCCATAACTTTCAAACTGACAACAGGAGGATGTTTGAAATTGGTGAGTTTTTTTATCTTGCAAAAGTAGACAAACCCTAAGAAAACCGAAACCTGTGCCCCACCCATTCTGGTACCTCCCATACAAATGACCGAATTGACCCTTATAGTTTTACATACATATCTTTTTTGCAAGTAAACTTAGATCACTCAAATTTTGCGTATGACGTTTGCTTATAAATATTAGACTCAGGTATGAATATGGACTATATCGGTTCACGCCTTCTGGTACCTCCCATAAAAAATGACCTATTTTTGGAAATTATATATTTCTCCAATAACTTCAAAACAGTCATTTGGGGGGTTATGAACATTGGTCGATAAATTAATGTTGTGATAGGAGGCGAAACCTCAGAGAGCCTAACTATTTGACACACCCCTTCTGGTACCTCCCATACAAATGACCGAATTGACCCTTATAGTTTTACATGCATATCTTTTTTGCAAGTAAACTTAGATCACTCAAATTTTGCGTATGACGTTTGCTTATAAATATTAGACTCAGGAATGAATATGGACTATATCGGTTGACGCTTTCTGGTACCTCCCATACAAAATTACCTATTTTTGGAAAATTAATATTTCTCCTATAACTTCCAAACGGACTCTTGGGGGGTATTGAAAATTGGTCGATTAATTTATGTTATTATAGGAGGCAAAACCCTAGAAATCCTAAATATTTGACACACCCCTTCTGGTACCTCCCATACAAATGACCGAACTCACCCCCATAGTATTACAAACATATCTTTTTTCTATGTACACTGAATTCAGTAAAATTATGAGTAATTTGTACGCTTATGAAAATATGAATCAGGAGTGAATATGGACTATATCGGGTCACCCCTTCTGGTACCTCCCATACAAAATTACCTATTTTTGGAAAATTAATAATTCTCCCATAACTTCCAAACGGACATTTGAGGGGTAATGAAAATTAGTCGGTTAATTTATATTGTGATAGGAGGCGAAACCCTAGAAATCCTAACTATTTGACACACTCCCTTCTGGTACCTCCCACACAAAGAACCGAACTCACCCCTATAGTCTTACATACATATCTTTTTTTGTAAGTGCACAAGTTATTCTTATGTTGTACGTATGAAAATTTGAGTTAGGAATGAATAAGGACTGTATCGGTTCACCTCTTGTGGTACCCCCTATCAAGATTAAATTTTTTTGAAAAACTTATATTTCTCACATAAATTCCAAACCGGCACCTACACCCCCTACACAAATAAGTAAAGTTTTGGACGATTTTGCACCACAAGCAGGGGAAAAAATATACATAAGTAATTTTATTTTAATTAAAAATCTATTCATTTCAATAACTCAAGACTTCAACAATATCTTATATTGGGTGATGGTATTTATCAGTCAGTTCAACTGACTGAAATTTCTGTACTGGTTACTTATTTGTTTTATTGGTTTGTTTGTTTCATTGATTTCACCAGCATTATGCCTCACACTAAACCATGTACTTTTTTTTCAATTTCTCCATAAACACAGATAGGAATTAACCTTCATGTACACCGTTCTAAGATTTAGCTGTAATGGGGTCATGTTATGCCTCCGGGCTTCACACCAAGTAGACCTGCCAGCAGACTTCTTTACAAACCCTGCCACATTAAGAGTGTTGGTGTTCGTATACAAACATGCATGCAGTTGACTGCGTGTGTGTTATAATTATGTAAATGTTATAACAGCTTTTAAAATATCGTATACATTACGGTTAAATGACCCAATTACTCGAACAAGATTAACTATTCCAAAGGAAAATTAAGTCATACTCATACACAAGCATACCGACGAATAAATACACCCACAAACATATGTATACATTTTACATATTACAAGTGATGTATGCAGCGTGATAATCGCAAACTCCACATGCACATGCACACACACACACACATACATACAGCACGTTCAGCGCTGAATAAATGGATGTAAATGAAAACTGATTGAGCTCCGAAACACAACAATTATGCAGAGGTGTAAAATATCCTTTAGGTGTATTAGAAGCAATTCATTGAATTGCAAAGTGTTTAGCATTAATTGAGCATCAATGGCACATAGATATCGTAGGGATATAATATTACGAACAATGCCATGTTTAGACTGCATTTCGACAAGATATATACAGATATGATGATATATCTGTAGTCACAAGTCCTTAATGCCTAAGTATGTTTAAATTTTATCATTTATATTAAAAGTAGTTTTGTAGTTATTGTATAAAAAACCATAAGCGGCCATAAACTTTAAATCATCAATTATTTCGAAATTTAAAAAGTAGACGTGGTCATTTTATCCATTATATCGACGACATACTTCAAAAGCAATGTATTATAAAACATTTAATTAAACTCAGCACTTTTTTTGAAATCATGCAGATAATCCCTCAAAAGAGAAGGTTTTATTACTCTACCCTTTTTTATGTTTCAGATTTTTACCCTTAATGCCATTTATTTCAATATATGTATAGTCATTTAGATTTCCATCTTTTAATTGCAGTATGTAATCCTTTAAATAAAATACATTGATATGATATGTTCATTATGATGTTACTATCTACTTTCAAATCGCATTAAATAAACATCACTGATTAAATATTATAATTGTGTAACAATACTTATACTAGAGATATATATAATAATATTACTAAAACATAATTGTATAAAAACATACGTTTGCATAATAATGAATACATCAATTAAAATTGTATATATTTATACAATTCAAGTAAGTCATTGTTTTTTGTATAATTGCTAAAACAAAGATCTAAATGAGCAGTTATAAATGTTGAGTCTACGATTTTAGGAAATACAAAAGGCAGTCTATTAACAGAAAAGTTAAGTCTGCTTGATCAACGAATGTCCTTGATGAATATTAGGCTGATATATAAACATTTAGTAGATACCAGTGACATGAAAATTTGTAGTGATATTATGTTACAAGTTTCGCTATTGCATATTTGACGAATATTTAAATATCCTAGCCTTTTAATATGTATTACTAGCTTTCCCGGCTTGCGTTGCTTCACCCGTACTTACAATGAATCTTCTTATGAATTCGACCAAGACAGGTCAAATGCAAACGCTTCATAAGAAGAACGAACATGTGATTTATGTGATTTCAGCTTTATCCCAATGGTCTGAGTGATTGTACCCCTTGTGTCCCTTTTATACGATTATAGCTTTAGCCGTTTGGTCTGGGTGATGATATCAGTTTTATCTCTTTTCGGCCTATTTACAACTAAAGAACGAATTTCGAAAAATTACTTAAATTTGCACAACTAAAATATTCAGTTCAATTTTTAAAACTATATCTCTAGCCGTTTAGTGCCAGTTTTATCAATTTTCGTCCCTATTTTCGAAATTATAGCATTAGCCAATTAGTCTGGGTGATGGTCTAACTTTTATCCCTTACTGGTAATTTGTATCCCTAAAAGAACAAATATCCAAAATTAACTGACGTTTGCTCGAAAAGGAAAACAACCCCCCCAAATTTCGTCATCCTATCTACAGCCAGTAAGCAATTTTATATATAAATATTATGAGATTTCCTATGAAATAATCTTTCTATTAATATGACCGACATAACAATTTTTGCAAAAGGGGCGTGGCACTGCCTATTTCCCAGCGAGACGTAATTCCCCATGTACCATTTACATATGTTGCAAATCTCATCTTCATACCTAACATGGCTCTTAAAATATAAACGATTGAAATTTGTGTTGGGCGGTGCCACACCCCTTTGTCTAATTATGTTTTCATGTAGCTTATGATAGAGGCCCTACGGATAGTACTACACAGTGAAAGTTATATTGCAATCGGTCCATTTATTTCGCCGAGATAACGATTTAATCAAAAGGGGCGTGGTACCGCCCATTTCCCAGCGAGACGTAATTCCCCATGTACCATTAACAGATGTACCTCTAATTGCTCCTCAGATATGAGCGATTGAAATTTAGGTTTGTGTGGGCGGTGCCACGCCCCTTTGTCTAATAATGTTTCCATGTAGCCTATTATAGAGGCCCTATGGACAGTATCACACAATGAACATATAATTACAATCGGTCAATTTATTTGGCAAATAAACCAATTTTTTTAAAAGGTGCGTGGCACCGCCCCCTTTCTACAAACAAAGTATTTTCACTTATTCGACCGATATACATACCAAATCTCGACTTTATACTTATAATGGTTTAAAAGATACAGCTATTACTAAATTCGAGTTATATGGGACGGGGCCACGCCTCTTTTACCCCCTTGCAGTCCGAATTTAAAAATACCGTCTTAGTGCTCGCCTACGTCATAACAGGAACCTATATTCCAAATTTTACGGTTCTATCTTTAGCCGTTTGGCCTGGGGAATGATCAGTCAGTCACCCAAGCCTTTTATATATATAGATAAATGTGAATGTCTGTCTGTTTGTATGTTTGTGGCTTAATCACGATTAAACGGCTGAACCGATTTCAATGAAATTTGGAAGACAGTTGGTGTACTAAATGGAAATTGTCAAAGTGACAAAACTTTGTTTGAGCTAGGGAGATAACGTTTGATATACAGATAGAATTCGGCAACACGAATGTTAACATGAGGCTTAATTTTTGACCAGTGGGCTGTGTGGGCGTGGCAAAACATATTTTTAGAGCTAGGGAGAGAAAATTTGATACACAGATAGTGCTCGGCAACATGAATATGAATATGCAGACGAAATTTTAATTTTGGGTCAGTGGGCGGAGGGGGTGTGGCAAAACATATTTTTAGAGCTAGGGAGATACAATTTGATACGCAGATGGAACTCCGCAACACGAATGTGAACATCAGGACGAAAATTTAATTTTTGATCAGTGGCGGTGTTTGCGTGACAAAACATATTTTAAGAATTTTAATTTTGGTTCAGTGGGCGGTGGGGGTGTGTCCAAACTGTATTTTAGTCCTAGTGAAATAAAATTTGGTACATAGATAGCTACACAAATCTGAATATGCATACTAAATTTTAATTTTGTATCAGTGGTCGGAGTGGGTGTGGCCAAATTGTATTTTAGGCCTAGTTAGGTAAAATTTGATACACAGATAGTATTCGATAACACGAATATAAAAATTCATACGAAATTTTAATTTTGTATCACGGGACCGGCCGTGGCATAGTGGTAAGAACAAGCGACTACCATACGGGAGATCGCAGGTTCAAACCTGTCTCCAGTCATCTTAAAACCAGTACAGAAATTTCAGTCAGGTAAACTGACTGATAAATACCATCACCCAATATAAGATATTGTTGAAGTCTTGAGTTATTGAAATGAATATATTTTTAATTAAAATAAAATTACTTATGTATAATTTTTCCCCTGCTTGTGGTGCAAAATCGTCCAAAACTTTACTTATTTGTGTAGAGGGTATAGGTGCCGGTTTGGAATTTATGTGAGAAATATTAATTTTTCAAAAAAATTTAATTTTGATAGGGGGTACCAAAAGGGGTGAACCGATACAGTCCTTATTCATTCCTGACTCAAATTTGCATACGTACAACTTACGAATAATTTGACTGAATTCAGTGCACTTACAAAAAAAGATATGTATGTAAGACTATGGGGGTGAGTTCGGTCCTTTGTATGGGAGGTACCAGAAGGGGTGTGTCAAATAGTTAGGTTTTCAGAGGTTTCGCCTCCTATCACAATATAAATTAAGCGACTGATTTTCATTACCCCTCAAATGTCCGCTTGGAAGTTATGGAAGAATTATTAATTTTCCAAAAATAGGTAATTTTGTATGGGAGGTACCAGAAGGGGTGACCCGATATAGTCCATATTCACTCCTGATTCATATTTTCATAAGCGTACAAAATACTCATAATTTGACTGAATTCAGTGTATTTAGAAAAAAGATATGTTTGTAAGACTATGGGGGTGAGTTCGGTCATTTGTATGGGAGGTACCAGAAGGGGTGTGTCAAATAGTTAGGTTTTCTGGGATTTTGCCTCCTATAATAACATAAATTAATCGACCAATTTTCATTACCCCCCAAGAGTCCGTTTAGAAGTTATAGGAGAAATATTAATTTTCCAAAAATAGGTAATTTTGTATGGGAGGTACCAGAAGGCGTAAACCGATATAGTCCATATTCATTCCTAAGTCCTATTTTCATAAGCGAACATCATACTCAAAATTTGAGTAAATTAAGTTTACTTACAAAAAAGATATGTATGTAAAACTATAATGGTCAATTAGGTCATTTGTATCTGAGGTACCAGAAGGGGTATAACAAAGGTTTCGGTTTTCTTAGGGTTTGTCTGCTTTTGCAAGATAAATAAACTGACCAAATTTAAATATCCTACGATCGTCCGTTTGGAAGTTATGAAAGAAATATAAATTATCCAAAAATAGGTAATTTTGTATGGGAGGTACCAGAAGAGGTGGGGCTATTTTGCCCATTTACAATCCCATAAGTTCGTTTTGAAAAATATTAATACTGGTAAATTTTCATACCGATCCGTTAAGGTTTACTCGAGTTATCCTGCTGACCAGCCATCCAGCCAGACAGACGGACATAGCTCAATCGTCTTAAAATGTCCTGAAACGAATTTGGTCTTAAGATACTTGGGGTCTAACTTGTCTCCTTTAATGCGTTACACATTTTTCGTATCAAATGATATATCCCCTCATCCCTAAGGGTGATGGTATAATTACATTTAATGTACCAAAAAGTACAATTTATTGCACCGAAATGTTCTTTTATTGTACAACAATGTACATTTATTGTTTCAGACAGAACATTTATGGTATCAAAGAGTACTTTTGTGGTACCGAAAAATAGAATTTTTTGTATTGTAAAGTACTATTTTATGCACAAAAAGAACAATTAATTGTACCACAAAATACTTGGTACCAAAAAGTACTACTTTAAATGTACTAATAAGTACATTTATTGTACCAAAAAAAAATTATGGTTACTGTACTTTTATTTTTATCAAAAAGTAATGTTGTTGTAGCAAAATACAAGGACTATTAGAATTTCAAATTCATAATATTTTTAAATTTTATTTGTTGACATTTTTGACAACATGTTTTTCAGAATTGTGTCAGTAAATTTTAAGGTCAGTTAGTCAGTGTCAGTTTTTTTTATCAAAAAATTTGGCAATAAGTCGTCAGAAAAAAATTTTTCGGTAATTTCTGACACATATTAAAGGGAAATACTGACAATGATAAAAAACACTTAATTTCCCTTTTCACCCCATTAATGAGGTATGGGATAGCTTCTCGCGTTGTTGTGAATTAACACGCTTTCACTAGACATGTCGATTGAATCGACACGTATACTGCGACGTTGGGGGGTTGGCAATGAATGAAAAATGTTGGTGACTGAAGGCGGGAATCGAACCCGGGATCTCCCGCATGGTAGCCGCGTGTTTTAGCCATTATGCCATGGCCTTTCCTATACTGACTATGATGTCAGTAGTGTAAATGAGCTCGGCAATGCAGGCCTGAATATACTGACAAAGTTTTTTTTTTCGGCCGGCGGTGGGCAGAAGGGAAGGTGAGAAAACGGGTGTTTTAATATCGGTTGGTGAGACGTTGTTAGTTTGATCAGGTAAGGGAGTAACTTGGGGAAGCGAATTGTTTACAGAGCCTTTTAAGTAGGCGTGCCAAACATATTATAAGTATACGTCAAGTAAGCAATAATGAAGCATTGCCGGGTCCACTAGTTAACTTAATATAAAACATCTCATCTCACCGAATTGCCTCTCAATAAAAAGTGCCGACACATTGCACTTTTGAACATACTTTGGGAACGCTTTATCAGCTCTATATAACACATGATTTTGGGACTCAATTCTGAGAATAGCTGCATTAAAAATTTAATGGTCATATGATTTTTTTTACTCTCGTCATTGGGGTTTGGCTTTTGCAAATAAAACTTTATTAAAAATTAACTTATTGTTTTTATTGTAAGAAAACATAAATTGACCTAGTAATTATGGGTTAAACGTAATTGTGTCGCAATAAGCTACCCGCTTGTTCGACAAATAATCAATTGTCTGTTTGTTAATAGTTATAAAACCAACTAGTAACAGCGGTAGTTATTTTAGTATCACTAAATAATGCATAAGAGCGCTAATTGCCCACTCTCTGCATTACCAGTAGATAGTTAAATGGAACGTAGAATTTAAAGTTTGCGACGTAAGAAAAAACTTGTTGCCCAGCTAATACAAGTTAAACAAAGTCCCGCTATCCTCTCACTGGAATTCGTACAGTTTGTGTTCTTTCTATGTGTTCTATAATGAGCAAACGGCTTAAAAAAAGTTTTTTTAAATAGGGAAAATTAATATTAAATAAAAAAAATTTGCGATCCAATTTCACCAGCTTTAATGTTGGTAAGATGGACTAGTGAAATAACGTGACACTGGTAATTCAGTAGGTAGTCGATTGTGCCCCTCCAATGACAACCCCATGTTAAAGTAAACAGTCTAACAGATGGGAAGTAGATTGGATGGTAACTAGTTCTGGATATTAATGGATAGTAAAATTGAAAGTGCGGCACTAGTAACCCGAACAAGCGGGCAACTCATTTTACATCTTGAAAAAATGTGGAAAACTTTTGAAGTTATCGAGGTTTGAAATCAAGGAAAAATTATTTTTCACTTTTAAGACTATCAAAGTGGTCCATAATATAATAATTTTTCACACCAATAATTTTTTTGATGTGGGTTCGGATCCTTACGAAGAGAATTGTTTAGTTGTATGAACAAAAAGCAACAGAAAAAAATAATATACAAATTTTTTTCTCCATAACCTCATTTTTTCGATAACATCTATTTCAGCGACCCCATACCCATCTTCAAAAAATCCACAAATTTTTCCGAAATTCTTTTAGATCACAAGCCTTAATATTCCGCTTCAAGAGTTGCAACATTTTTTTTGTGAAACGCCCTAGTGTACATGTATAATATTTATACAGAAACGGAATTATTCAATTTAAATGAAATGCATATATTTATCTTCTACCCAGTTGATTTACAACCACGTTCTGTGCTGATATGTACATATGTATTTGTTGGAAAGTATAAGCAAAAGAGAATTAAGAAAGGATTTTGCAGAGATACGGCAGCAGTTAGTTAACTGTTCATCTTTCTTAACAAGTGATTGGCAGTGAGTTTTTTTTTTACAAATTTAATTGATAATACTTTTAGAACGAAGAAGTGATCCAAACGACTTATGACGACAAATGACATACGTTTTTTTTTGTTTCTACATTTGGAATACCTTATTAAGTAATTAGCTTTAATTAATGGATGAGTAAAAATGGGGAAAGGTTAAGGATCATCTGGTCTTTTTTTGTATAAAATAAAAAAATCTAAAAAAGGTGTTATGAATTAAGGTAAATGTTAAGTAAGATCTCAACATTTAAGGGGAATACAAGTGATATTAAAGGACAATGGATATTAAAGGACGAATTGGCAAAACCCTAAATTTTAGTAAAACTGTGGAACATTTTTCAAACGAGTAATGTTGGCACCGGCCGTGGCATAGTGGTAAGAACACACAACTACCATGCGGGGGATCGATGGTTCAATTTCCGCCTCCAGTCATTTCTATTTTTCTTTTATTGCCGGCCCCCTCGATGTTGTCGGCAGCAACTCCGCAGTATAGTGTCGAGTCAATTGGCATGTCTAGTAAAAGCTTAACAAACAGTGACGTTCTCATTCGTCGATAAACAAGTAGGTGCCGTCAGTTGTGAATCTAAAAATAGAAAGCATGTTAATTCACAACAACGCGAGAAGCTATTCCATATATCATTCATGCGGTGCCAAGAGAAATTAAGTTTTTTTTTATTTATGAGAGGCACCCAAAGGGGTTTGGTAAATATTTCCGTTTTGTGAGGTTTAGCCAACAACTGACAAAATGCTAATATTCTGAAGTTTTCCGTTCTTTCTTTTAAGTTAAGTCTTAAGTCACCACTACATAGGTTAACCATGTACTCCCATCGTGATCTGTTGTACTCCGGCCACAGTGATCTAGCAGGTTTATAGTCGGTTCTAGAGATCCAACGTCTGCAGCCTGTTTTCCTCCATTAAGCCAAAAACGTAACAAATGGTAGGTGAACATCTATCGGAGAGTCATGATCAGGCATAGTACAGCCTCCACTAGTCAATTAAGTAGCTGATTCGTTCCTAGAGGTATCGTAATGCTCCAAAACCCAACAGAGACTGATATCTATCAAAGAGTCATGATCAGGCATAGTACAGCTCTCCCTAGCCAATAAGTCTGATGATTCGATTCCAGAGTTATCGCAATGTTCCGGGACCCAACAGAGGCTGGCATCTAGAGATTTTAGCTCATCCAACTTCTTCTTACAGTTCCTCACCAACTTTGCTTTACACAATGTAAAATTGACTGCTTTCATTGCAGTTTGGATATACATAGTAGCCTCAGCGGCTATCTGAGCCAGTACATCGGCTTAAAACCCATTGCATTCATTATGTAGGCGGAATCAAATGCTTAGTTGCATGTCTTTCCTGTAAACACCTTGCTGCCTTGCAGCTGCCTTATTCCATCTTCGATATGTCAATAAAGACGGAAATAGAATTAACATATTGGTGGTATTTGAAAAGAGTTGTCATTACCCAAAAGCTGGAGAACATTCGCATGACCATATGTGAACTGAAGCCAATCGCCAGCTTCCTTCAGTCTGATAGCCCCACGGTCCGAATTGGACTTGATGTACAAGTCTAGGGGCACAGGAAAACATCTAAAGCCGCTTGCTGTTTACTCTTTCTAACCCCGTAATTCCCATCCTTGCATAGCATTTTCAGTAAGGTTCTCCTACATAGTCCCTCCCATCAAAGCATACATTCATATGTCATTAATGTTTGGCCTACCGCAGAGTCCAACCACATTGTCACCTTCGAGCTGAATCCCTAGCTTTTACCTATAGAATTTGGTATTGACATAACTCTTTATCCTCACCTCGATGTTCCTTGACCAATTAAGCATCTGATTGAGAACAACACGCAGTTACTTGGCCTCCGTTGAGAGCTTCAGTACCACGCCTTTCAGCTTCGGCTTACTGAAGTTCTTGACCTTATATCTACGAGTGAAGGGAGACAATTCCGTTTTTGGTGGGTTCACCCCTAATCCACAGATCATGGCCCATCGTGGCAGCTTTCCAAGGGCAGTTTGTATAAGGACAAGGAGCTATAAAAAGGTAGACAGGATTCCCTACTGTGGTGTTTTTCCAGTAGCTATACTTCTCACGGCCGTGGCATGTGGTTAGAATACGCGACTACCATGCGGGAGATCCCAGGTTCAACTCCTGGCTCCAGTCATCTAAAAAATAAATATTACTTTCATTGCCGGTCCCCTCGATGTTGTCGTCAGCAACTTCACAGTATAAGTGTCGAGTCAATCGGCATGTCTAGTAAAAGCTTCTCAAACAGTGACGTTCGCATTCGTCGATTAGCAAGTAGGTGCCGTTAGTTGTGAATCTAAAACTAGAAAGCGTGTTAATTCACAACAACGCGAGAAGCTATCCCATATCTCATTCCTGGGGTGTATAGGGAAAGTAAATTTTGTATACTTCTCACGCAGCTTTTGCCAAGTTCGGAGTTGACGACATGGTTTCCCAGCATGCAATCCAAGTGATACATTAGTATTCTACAGTGAGTTCCTTATTGCGCATGACGTCACATTGTGGAGCGCCCCTTCTATATCCAAAAGGCAGCTAGGTTGCGCTCCGTTAAGCCAACCTCGTCATAAAAAGCGCTCTCGGCTTAAAGATATCCTTACATACATATCAATCAATCTCTCCAAAACTTTAAGTAAAAAGGATGAGAGGCTAATTGGTGTCTGTAGTCCTTAGAGGAGACATGAACGAACTTACCCGCCTTGGGCGTAAAAACCACCTTAAACTCCCTTCATTTCTCTGAAACACAATATAGCCGTATACAAGCCTTGAATATATCCACCAAATTCGGGGTTATTTCGTGCACAGAGGTCTGCAGCATGATTGGTACTAAACAATACGAATCAGATGATTTCTAGGGCTCAAAAGTACTTATAGGCCACTTCACCTTTTTTGCTCATCCACCATATTATCCACAAAATCCAAGATCAACGTGGGTGGGTTAATATTATATTAGCGACTGCATTGTCTGCATCTAAACACCCCGGAAAGTGAGTATTCATTAGCAGATCCAGCGGTGGACTCGGTCCATAACCCATCTGTCCTTTGAATGAAACCCAAAACTTTCGGCTCGTTAGACAAAATCTTTCTGAATCGGGCGGCATCACAAAATATGGACTTTAAGTACTTAACACACATAGCTCACTTTGACCTCTTAATTTCTCTTTTGTAACTGCTGAAACTAGTTCTATAGCCGTTCCAGTCCTCTGCTAATCCCGTTCGCTTTGCTTTTTTGGAAAGACTCCAGGTAGCTTTTCGTAGCGTTTCCAGCTGCTTATTCCACCACACTGAATGCTATCTCTTGCCCAAAAAGGTGTGAGGGCAAAATATAACAAAGCAAAGGTTGAGATGCTAAGTCGGGACATCAACTTTTCTATTTACCTCATCAATTGAACTGCAGATTATCTCCAGGAATGCAGCCCAATTAGCTCACGGTGGATTCTATGTTAACTTGCCATTTGACATTCCCCCACCACATCCACTGTAAGGTTAATGAAGCTATGGTTCGGGAGAAAAATTTCCCATTGATTCTCCTTACTTACATTCCAACGTTCAATAAACGTTCACCTTGTGGCAAATTTGAATGAACTGTGAGGGGAATTCGGACATATGTATTGCAGGTACCAGAAGGGTCGTGGCAAAAGTTTAAGTTTTCTGGGCTTTATACCTACATGTATAAGATTAATCTGAAAAAGTTTAAAAATTCTGCAGTTTGGAAGTTATAAAAAGAATTTCCAATATAGGCCATTTTGTATGGGAGGTACCAGAAGGGATGGACCATTCTGTTTCTTTACAATCCCATAGCTTAATTAAGAAAGTATGCACGCTGGTAAATTATCATAAGAATCAGTAATGGTTTACTCGAGCTATCGTCAGCCAGACAGTCGGACATGGCTCAATCATCATAAAAAGTCCTGAAACGAATTTGATCCTCAGATACTAGGAGCCTAAATCGTCTCTTTTAATGCGTTACATTTTTTCTCGTATTGCCCTTAGAGATGAGGGTATTAAATCAGTGCAGAAATTTCAGTCAGGTGAACTGACTGATAAATACCATCACCCAATATAAGATATTGTTTAAGTCTTGGGAGGTAGCAGAATGGGTATGCAAATAGTTAGGTTTTTTGGGGTTTTGCCTCCTATTACAAGATAAATTAACCGACCTTATTTTATTATCCCCCAAGTGCCCGTTCGGAAATTATGGGAGAAATATTAATTTTCCAAAAATAGGTAATTTTTTGGGGGTGCTAGCAGAAGGGGTTCACTGATATACTCCATATTTATTCCTGATTCAAGTTTTCATAACCGTACAACTTACGAAAAATTTGGCTAACTTCAGTGTACTTACAAAAAAGACTATGGGGGTGAGTTCGGTCATTTGTATGGGAGGTACCAGAAGAGGTGTGTCAAATAGTTAGGTTTTTTGGGGTTGTGCCTCCTATTACAAGATAAATTAACCCACCAATTTGCATTATCCTCCAATTGTCCGTTTGAAAGTTATGGGAGAAATAGTAATTTTCCAAAATTAGGTCATTTTGTATGGGAGGTACCAGGGGGAGTGAACCAATATAGTCCATATTCATTCCTAAATCCAATTTTCTAGGCAAAACATCTTACCTAAAATTTTACTAAACTATGAGGGTTAATTCGGTCATTTGTATGGGAGGTACCAGAATGGGTATGGCAAAGGTTTTGGTTTTCTTATGATTTATCTACTATTGCAAGATAAATATACTGACCCAATTCAAATATCCTCCGGTCATCCGTTTGGAAGTTATAAAAGAAATATTAATTATCCAAAAATAGTTAATTTTGTATGGGAGGTACCAGAAGGAGTGGGGCTATTCTGCCCATTTACAATCCCATTAGTTCGTTGTGAAAAATATTAATATTGTTAAATTTTCATATCGATCCGTCCTGCTCACCAGCCATCCAGCCAGCCAAACAGACGGACAAAGCTCAATCGTCTTAAAAAGTCCTGAAACGTATTTGGCCTTAGGATACTTGGGGTCTAACTCGTCTCCTTTAATGCGTTACACTTCGTATCAAATGATATATACCCTCATACTAAGGGTGATGGTATAAATTAAGCGGAAATACTGATTTTTTTGATGTTGCACAGTGTTACGAAAACCCTTTCATATTCGAGACTTTGTCCTCCATAGTTCTAACGTCAAGTGTTCCTTCGTCTAATCGCATCTTCTTGATAGCCGTCAATCAGCAAGAGCTCCTAACCATCCTTAAGTCTTTGCATTTGTGCCGTCAGCTCATTGTCTTTTTGTTGCTAGAAGTTTTCATTGCCAGCATATAGCAGAATGTGGGAGGCAAGCCTAAACAACGCACGCAGCTGTCCATAGCCTCAATTTTTCTTTCATTTTACATTCATATGAAAGGGTTTAAATCAAAGGACCCTTCGGCATAGCCTATACAATTACCTCACTAGCTTTTAGGACTTACTTACTTAAACGGTCCATTACAAAGAACGAACGTGTTTCATAAATTAGAGGAAATATTTAAGAATTCCACACGCTTCGGTCTTCTTCGTGTGTTCTCCTGTTAGTCCTACCAGATGGTAGTCCTTCAGGCTTGTCTTCAAACACCATTCTCTATGCATCCTGGCAACATGTTCCAGCCAACGAAGTCGTTGGATTGTGAAAAGTATGTTGATTTACAAAACATAACAAAAATAGACCAAGACCCCCTAAATAGTTTCAAGCTAATTTATCTTATGAGAAAAAATTAAAAGTGAGTTAAGCCGAAGCAGATAATATGACCTAACAATATTTACTGTTCTCAAATTGATTAAAGCTATTTTTGTATTGAATCATTTCTGAAGTGTAGGAGGGTGCCACTATGTTAACTTATGTACAGCTATGGCAAGGAGATTTTCACTTTTTAGCTATCATTATAAATTTATGAATAGTTTCGACAACTTCATCAATCTGTATCTGTATCGTTTGCCTTTACTTAACAATAACAATATTTTCTCCAGCAACAGTGTAAAGTCCCCATGAACTTCACTGAATTTCCTATTAACATCACATTTCACTTTCAAACTTTTTTTTTCGCATACGAGTACACCTATTTTAAGAGTTGATCGTTTTCAATGGCCGTCAAATATTCCTTCCCTCCTTTCCTTTCTTCAGCTTTTATGAGAGATTTTCTCATCATCAAAGTTTTCGTTTTTAATAATTCTAATCAATTATAATTTTTTTTCCTGTCAAGTAAACTTTCATCTCCAACGTTCACTGTAGTTTCTTCTGCTTTGAATACGAGTAATTCGTTCAGTTACTAACTTAATAAAATGGAATATTAAAGTAAAAAGTTGACAAAGCAAACTTTGTTAAAATATTTTTAAAAGTGTATTATAAGAAAGAGAGTAGATGAAAATAACAGAGAATGAGCGAATGTGCAAAACTAACTGAAAGTTTTTTTTTGCATAATCATCATTATCTGATGTAATGTTTTGTTTGAGTTTTTATTCGATGCTCTTGAGCAGCTATTGCTTCCCATTTACTTGTCAGGAGAATAAAGTGTTGTGTCAAAGGACTCTATAAAAATGTATAAAGTTTATGAAAATTGTTTAATTAGTGTGTAACAGAGCCTGACAAGTGTCTGTTGCAATGAGACGGTTTGTAAGGGATATTGCTTAGGGAACCCATTACATTAATTTGATTAGTTTCTGTTATTTTTTTGGTATGGGAGACAATAATTTGATCGTCGTACATGATATAAGTAATATGGTGGCAGGAAAAATTGTTTTTGAAGTTTCAAAGATGAAAAATTCAAATTTAGGAAAATTTAAAAAAAAACATCAGGATTCCCACTATATTGATAACATCACCCTAAGAGATGAGATCATTTGATACCATAAAAATCGTATAAAATCTTTTTTTTTGGCGTGTCCGTCTGTCTTTCCCTCCGATTACATCAGTAGTTTAAGCTCAATCAAGCTGAAATTGAATGTTAAGCTGAAATTTAATATGCAAGCTTATACCCGTGGAGGGTAAGTTCTAAGATGAGCACGGACAATAATTACCTCCACCTCCCATACAAATGGTGAAGGGTATGTGAGCTTCTGCATAACCGAAGATAATAACCTCACTAGCTTTTAGGACTTACTTACTTAAGTGGCCCATTACAACTTACGAACATGGTTCATAAATTAGAGGCTTCGGTCTTCTGCGTGCGTTCTCCAGTTAGTCCCACCAGATGGTGGTCCTTCAGGCTCGCCTTCAAACACATTTCTCCATCCATCCTGGCAACATGTCCCAGCCATCGAAGTTGTTGGATTCTGACTCTTTTAGCTACGTCGATGTCATAGTAAAGCTCATACAGCTCACGGTTCATCCGATGGCCAAACTCGCCGTCGACACAAATAGGTCCATTTATTTTTCGGAGTACTTTTTTCTCGAATACTCCCAGGTTTTGTATGTCCGTTGTCGTAACACATAATAGAACGGGTAAAATTAACAACTGGTATAGATGTTTCTTAGTATCTAAAGTGCAGCCGATGTCTGTAAAAACATATATTGCCGACCACTATTCTCCGCTTAATTTCTTGGCTGACATTTTGTTTCTTGTTGACGGAAGATCCGAGGTAAGTAAACTCATCTACTACCTCAAAACAATAATTTTCAACGTTGACGGTGGGTCCCCATCGAGAGTCGAAATCATTATTTTTGTTTTGCCCTCGTTGACCGCTAAACCCATTTTTTCCGACTCCTTTTCTAGTGATGAGAAAACTGCAGTAACATCCTGCAGATTTCGGCTAATGATGTCTATATCATCGGCATAGGCTAGTGGCATGTGGCTCTTGTGGAATATGGTGGCAGACATGTTGACACCAGCCATTCTCATCACCTTCTCCATAACTACATTAAACAGTGTACACGTCAGGCTATCGCCCTGCCTGAGACCTCTTTCCGTGTTGAATAATTCAGAATGATCCTTACCAATCTTAATAGAGGATTTGGGGTTTTCCATGGTACATTTGCAGGTACAACTCAGACATGGCCTCATATAGCCTAATCCTTATCGCAGAGTCGAACGCAGCTTTGTATTCAATAAAGAGGTGATTGGTGTCGATCTGCTTTTCATGAGTTTTTGCAGATTTTGTCGTAAAGTGAATATTTGATCCATCGTAGTTCTTACATTCACTATGATCTCCATTCTTGTATATGGAACATAACAGACTGAGACTCCAATCCCCGGACATTCTCTCCTCTAGCCAAAAGTTCTCCATGAGCTGATGCATACTCCTAATCAGCTCCTCTCCACATGCCTTTCACAATTCAGCCAGGAGTCCGTCAGCTCCAGCCGCTTTGTTATTTTTAAGGCGGAATATTGCCACATGTATCTCAATATGGCTCTGTGGTGGACAGTAATACCATCGTCATGGATTGGAGCAGGGTCTTATGGAGTGGTATCGGTATCCAGTAATTTCTGAAATAATCTCTCTATACCTTCAGAACGTTATCCGGGTCCGTCACTAGCTAGTCATCGTTGTCCTTGCAGGAGTGCAATCCTGTTCCACGCATTCTCGCCTTAACTCTCTGTTAGAATTTTCAGGCTTCCCCATCACTTCGGGGTAACTTTGTGTACTCAGCCTGTCTCTTCTTCAGCTCCTTCTTTTTCCCTCTAAAAAGACGAGTAGCCTCTCGTCTTTTCTCCCTGTGCCGTTTACGAACAGCTAGCGTTACCATTGGCTGCAGTTTTGCCCTGTATGCAGCATCTGTCTCTCTTGTGACATTGTGGCATTCATTATCGTACCAGGCATCTTCCTGAGACGGCTTTGAGTACCCAAGTAAGCTTCTCGCAGTACGTTCTATGGAGTCGGCTATAAATTGCCACTGCGAGGTAATATTATCAGGGATTGGAGCATTCCGTAGCAGTAGAGTTAAGTGGTTTGAGTAGGCGTCCGCTATATCTGTGATCCGCAGTTTACTGATGTCCAGCTTTCGTTGTGCCTAGGAACATACGTTTTTCGCCATGATTAGCCTTGTTCGTACCTTAACTGCGATAAGCTAGTGATCGAAGTCAATGTTCGCACTCGTCTGATCACTCGTACGTCCAGAACACTCGATGCGTTCCTTCCATCGACTACCATGTGATCTATCTGATTCCTCGTCAATTGATCTGGAGATAAGTATATTGCCTTATAAATATTTCTGTGGTCAAATATAGTACCATATTTCCAGCCCCAGAGAAATCAATAATGCCATTGTTCGACGTTTCGGTGTGCAGACTGAAATTTCCGATGGTAGGTTTAAATGCGGTCTCCCTGTCTATTTTAGCATTAAAATCGCCTAGTACAATTTTGTTGTCATGGCTGGGGCTATAATCATATACATTTTCTAGGCTCTCGTAGAACTCGTCTTTGTCCTCATCGCTCTTCTCTTCTGTCGGGCATGGGCACATATAAGTGTTATGTGGAAAAACTTTGTCTTGACTCTTATCGAGGCTATACGTTCACACATCGGGTTGAACCTTGAGACTAGGTGTCTCAGTTTCTTGGCAACCACAAATCCACATTGAAACTCGTGCTTGTCCGCATGACCACTATAGTAGATGTCGGACGTCTTCATGCGCGAGAACCCGTGTCCCGTCCACCGGATTTCCTGTAAAGCGGCGATGTCTGCCGTGTATTCTTCGAGGACTTCCGGAAGTTGGATGGAGGCACCTGGTCTATACAGTGTTCTAACATTCCAGGTGCATATCTTCAAATCATGGTCCTTAATTCGTTTGCGTTGGTCGTCAATATTTTGGGGGGTCCATTTTATTCTTTTCTTATTTCTATTCATTGCAATAGTTCAAACGTCGACGGCGGGTAGCAAACCCAGCACACCACGTCGCAGTTTTCTCCTCCTGCCAGGATTTTATTACAGATGACCATTTTATTACAGATGATACAGATACTGCTGTATCTCAGACGCTGTGGAGATACTCCGTCCGCAGTAGTACCACGAATACGGATCTCTGTGAGTAGACTCAAAATGTATTTGACAAGGATCATCCTGGGTTTACCAAGCTAAAGTGATGAGAAGCTTTTCCTTGCATCACACCCTAGCGCTTTTAGGAAACTTAATTTTAAAAAGATAATGATTCAGTTTTGTAGGGAAATGTGTCAGCTAAGCAAGAAATGACTTACATATATTTCCATGGAATTCAGCAATCCACATATGTGTAATTTTCTTGATAATACCTTTTGGAAGTTGACTAAATAATGAGGATATAATAAACAGTTGAGAAGATATGCCCTTATCTATAAAACTCTTAAATTTACTAACACAGTACAACACATGATTTTGGGACTTAATTCTAAGAACTGCACGTGAAAGTAGCCTCAAAAAGAAGATGTTCTGCATCATTCGCGTTACATGCCATAATAATTTAATATCGATATGAAGTTAGTAAGTATCGTATAGGGGAATTTGTCACATTTTAGGCTCTTTTGTTTGACATAACTCGAGAACCACTAGTTCTATTTAGCTGAAATAAATTTAAAAAAGCTAAGAATTACAATTCCTTTAATCTGTTATACACTGGAGAGCAAAAAATTATACGCTCCACAATATTTCGATGCAGATGTACTTAAGGAGGTCAGAATCCTAAAACCGAATGTGAGGAATGAAATATATTACATCCAACTTTTACATCCAACAACAACAAAATTGTATTTAGTTAAGTTTATGTTTTTGCATTTCTCTACATTTTGGGGTGATCATGAAATAAAACGCAGTGGTTTTTAATTACGAAATAAAACTTTTTTATTAAAACGAAAAGCAAATTTAAAATAAAAAACACTTTGTAATAATGCGTATGACTGCTCTTATTTTGAATAAATTTAAAAATTCCTTTCGGTCATACTAGTTGTCAGGGGTTGAACTTTCTAAGGAGTCCCACGCCGCTATTACGTCCGATTTTAGCTCTGCAACGCTATTGTATTACCTGTTGTTGGGAGTACATTTTATGAACTTGTATGCCCCCCACATTTTTAATAGGATTCATGTCATGGAAACACCTTGGCCCCTCTAAGTCTTCAACGTTTTCTGCCCGAACTAAACCTTTTGTTTCCTTACTGGAGTGAGTAGACGCAATCTTTTGTTGAGAAATGTAATTTATCTCCTGGTTTCGCTTCAAGAAGGGCAATAAATTAATTTTCAGCATATCTCGTCGAAGTTCATACTCTTCGGGATAATGCGACAGCTTAGAAAGGTCCGCTCCAAAATCCATTTTTCAGAGAAATACAATAGCGTTGCAGAGCTAAAATCGGACATAATAGCGGCTTGGAACTCTCTAGAAAGTTCAACCCCAAAACCCCTGAAAAATAGTATTACCGAAAGGCATTTTTTAAATTATTCAAAATAAGAGAGGTCATACACATTATTATTTCGTAATTAAAAACGGCTCCACGAAAAGCCCCCCAATGAAATAACGCCCAAACGAGAAATGAAATATTCCCCCAAATTTTTTCATACATTTTTGGTGTTATTTCATATGAAATAAATCCCAATTTTTTTGGGCCATTTTTAATTTTTCTTTGGGAATTATTTCATTCTTCATTTGGGGTTTTCAAATTATGAAATAATCTCCAACGAAATAACACCCAACCAATTTTTTAAATTTGGCGATTGTTTCATATCGTAAATAATTTGGGTGTTATTTCATTTTTAATTCGGGGGTTATTTCAATTTTAAAGCTGTTGGCTTCTAGGGGTTATAATTATATAATTATATAAAAATAGGCCTTTTACAAGAAAACTTTTAGCCTGTGATTATATGACAATATCTTTTGAATGTTTACAGATATTTCCATTTATGTTCATATGAAATAACTCCCAAATATTGGGGGCTGTTTCGTTTTCGCTTTGGGGTTTATTTCATTTATTTTTCGATGTTATTTCATTTACTGTTTTTGGGTGTTATTTCCAATTTTTTGGGTTTTATTTCATTGGGGGTTATTTCCTGGGCGTTATTTCATTGGGGGGCTTTTCGTGGAGCCTTCAAAACCACTGCGTTTAATTTCATGATCACCCCAAAATTTAAAGGAATGCAAAAAATATAAACTTAACTAAATACAATTTTGTTGGATGTAAAAGTGTAGGTTTTGATTCTCATTTATTCTTCATATTCGGTTTTTGGATTATGACCCCTTAAGTACATCTGCATCGAAATACAGTGGAGCGTATAATTTTCTGCTCTCCAGTGTATAATGTTTCCCGTTTTTTGATGAAGTTCATGGATATGACCCAATCGTTTTTAAAAGTCCTGAAACGAATTAATCCTTAAGATATTTCGGGTCCAACACGTCTTCTTTAATGTCATAAACTTTTTCTCGTATCTTATGAAATATATCCATATCCCTATTGGTGAGTATATAAATATTCTCTTTAAATGAATATAACATTTTATTTCAATACAGCTCTCAGTTGTTATCAATTTGAATAAAATTAAATTTAATTTTATTTATATTGATCTTTAAAAGTTTATTTCATACTGCCATTTAATTGTTAAAAGTTTTTTTTTACTTCTGCTTAAAACCTACGGTCTCTCTCTCTCTCTCTCACTTCCGCGTTGGTTAACTACATTAATGATGTTTATTACCTACGAATTTTTTTAACCTCGTCCAACGATAGTGTGGCCAGTAATCAATATGTGTGTTTAAATAAAACATTGCAATAAAAATCGTTCACACTGTTGGTGCATTTTTTTGTATGTTAAATTTTTTGTTTGTATATCGAAATTCGCTGTAACACATCCATTTAATTTTAAGCACTTAACTGATGGAAACAAACAAAGCAAAAAATACATAGATATCTGTTTGAAGTTAACATAAATTTTTGGTTTATTTTTTGCACAAGTGGTCAACAAATTGTAGAGAACTTAAATTGTAGTAAATTGAAACAATTACTGCGGCTGTATGTTGGTTTGGTTTTTCATAGATTTTTATTCGTAGAAATCTATGATGGGTTATCAATAACCCAACCGCAGTGATATTATGGATAGATATAGTTGTGAGAGATAGATATTTAAAGGGAATAAGGGACAATATTCTACTTAATAAGTAATACTTTGCTACAAAAAATTTTAAATAAAATAACATCACAACATACAAATTAAACAAATTTCCTTTGCATACCATGAATGAGATAGTTTCTGCCATAACTCCTAGGTTTCGACACTGTCAAAACTTGAAAGTGATAATGAATTATGATAGTAGCACAAAAGATCTTATCGATTGAAATTAAGTTCTACTTAAGTTACATACAAATTAATAAATTATCCTTCAACTTTATATTAATAATATTATTAATAGCTTTGTTATGTTGGAAGTCTCTTAATGTAGATACAAAAATTCTATTAAATTTTATGCTTCTAAACTTAATGTCATACTGTATTTCTGCTCACAAGTCCGCAAATCATTTGTTTTAATGTTAAGTCCAATTATATGCGCACTTTGTTTTAATTTTTAGTTTGTGTTTTAGTCATGAGTTTTGAGTCATTTTTTGTTCAACGTAAGGATTTGTTTAATGTTACATGACTTTCTTTAAGTAATTATTTATATATTATTTATGAGGTAAATCGTCTATTCATGTTATTTCAAAATTGATTTCTTTTAAATCAAATTTTATTTTATTTAATATACACATATTTAATCCAATCTATCCATGAAATTGTTTCCTTTGTGTCTTCAGATTACACAGCTCAACATGTTGTCTATGTAGTTTTTGTTAATCGTTTCAATGTGGCTAAATTGTATGTATGTATGTACTTGTATGACATGCCAGATATAATATTTTTTCGAAGTTTTTATATGTTTGATTATTTAATGAAGTCCAGAAGCTCCCAAAAATTGCATTGTATTTAAGGTTTTGGATAGATGACAGTTCTAATATTTTAAACACAATACTGTTGTATACATATGTATATATTTTGAGGTAAATGATTATAACAATGACAAATTGTGTATCAAAAACCTCACTCAGATAAGTCATGACTCATGAGCAATACGGCGCAGTTCCTAAGAAATAAGGGACTGTTATCATGACAACGCTGTAGTCGAGTGTAAAGCCTGCTGTAAGGAAACGTCATAAAGAGAAAGTATGCAAACCAACATCACAAATGAAAGTGGAAGGCATCGAAGAAGGATTATATAGGAAACATAAGTAACGGAAATGAAGACGAAGTAGGTATGATATAATTGGGACCGGCCGTGGCATGATGGTTAGAACACGCGACTACTATGCGGGAGATCACAGGTTCAAATCCTGACTCCAGTCATCTTAAACAAAAAAAAATTCTTTCATTGTCGGCTCCTTTCGAATGTTGTCGACAGCAACTTCGCAGTATTAGTGTCGAGTCAATCGGCGTGTCTAGTAAGAGCTTCTCAAACAGTGACGTTTGCATTCGTCGATAAACAAGTAGATGCCGTTAGTTGTGAATCTAAAAATAGAAAGCGTGTTAATTCACAACAACGCGCGAATCTATCCCATACCTCATTCATGGTATGAATTGTGTAAATTCCTACTTATAAGCCCAATGGAATAGGGTTACCCTCCTGCAAGGTCAGCGATGGGCAGTTAGTGTCAAACCCGGTTAACGTTCTGAAGATATGGAGAGAATATTTCAGAAATCTACTGGATATGGACACCACTACAGAAGACCCCGCTCCAATCCATGACAATGGTATTAACTCCGATGATCTCCCAGATGAATTGTTTAAGGCTGGCGGGAAGGAGCTGATTAGGAGAATGCATCAGCTCTTGGAGAACATCTGGCTAGACGAGAGCATGCCCGGGGATTGGAGTCTCAGTCTGTTATGTCCCATATACAAGAATGGAGAACGTAATGAGTGTAAGAACTACCGTGGAATAAGCCTATTACCAATTGCGTACAAGGTCCTTTCGAGCATATTGTGTGAACGTCTAAAACTAATTGTAGAAAAACTTATTGGACTAACAGTGCAGATTTATAAATCGGTTCAAATTTTTACTTTACGACAAATCCTGGAAAAAACTCATGAAAAGCAGATCGACTCCTACCACCTCTTTGTGGACTACAAAGCTGCCTTTGACTTTTCGACAAGGAATAGGTTATATGAGGCCATGTCTGAATTTGGTTTTCCTGCAAAATTAATTCGACTTTGTAAATGTACCTTGGAAAACACTAAATCCTATATTGAGATTGGTAAGGATCACTCTGAACCATTCAACACGGAAAGAGGTCTCAGGCAGGGCGAAAGCTTGTCCTGTACGCTGTTTAATAAAGTTGTGAAAAAGGTAATGAGAAAGGCTGGTGTCAACAAGAGCCACATGTACTAGACATCATTGGCTGAAGTCTGCGGGATGTTACTGCAGTTTTCTCATCACTAGAAAAGGAGTCAGCAAAATTGGGTTTAGCGGTCAACGAGGACTAAACAAAAATAATGATTTCGATGAACAAAGAGTCCTCTCGATTGGGACGCACTGTCAACGTTGAAAATTATTGTTATGAGGTGGTGATGAGTTTACATACCTCGGTTCTTCCATCAACAACAAAATAATGTCAGCCAATAAATCAATCAGAGAATAACGCGCGCCAATAGATGTTTTGCGGACTTCGGCAGCACTTTAGTAACACCATCTTATCTCGAGATACGAAGAAACAGCGGTACCAGGTGTTACGATTGCCCGTTCTGTTGTATGCCTCCGAATCGTTGGTGCTTACGACAATTGTCATACAAAACCTGGGAATATTCGAGAGAAAAGTACTCCGAAGAATATATGGACCTATCTGTGTCGACGTAGAGTTTCGACATCGAATGAACCATGAGATGTATGAGCTTTACCACGACATCGACTTAGCTAAAAGTGTCAAAATCCAACGACTTCGATGGCTGGGATATGTTTTTAGAATGGATGTAAATGCTTTAGCGAGAAAGGTGTTTGAAGGCGAACTTGAAGGACATGACAGAGCAGGGAGATCCAAACTTCGTTGGAAGGACCAAGTGGTAGGCAACGTGCCACCATCTGGTGGGACAAACTGGAGAATGCACGCCGAAGAGCGAAGCGTTTGGAATTCTTTAATACTTCAGGCCTCTAATTTATAACCTCGTTCGTAAGTTGTAATGGGCCATTTTGAGAAATATAAATACTGATAAACATTCGTTGTTATCAATGAAGATTTATTCAAGTTATCCTGTCCGCCAGCCAGCCGGCCAGTCGATATGTCTCAATTGTCCTAATAAGCCCTCAAACAGATTTGTCTTTAAGATACTTAGAGTCCGACTTGTCACCTTCAATGCGTTACGCTTCTTGTCCCTAATACCTATGGCTTAACTGATTCGTCCGCTTAAGTATTCAGGATTCTATTCCATATGTCAAGACAAGTAAAACCAATATATGGTATAGCAGGCTTTTTATTTGTCGTTGGAGACATACATTCTTGAGTAAATACTAAAAGGAGTGATCCGAGATCATTGAAAGTTGACACCGAGCATTATATTGACTAAATTATATTATAGCATTATATTTTTTCAACTTTGGGAGACACTTTTTTAGAATAAACAACAGATGTATATCACGTTTAATCAGTATCAGATTCGCCCTTCGCCAACCGCCCATACAACCAAAGATGGGTTTTTGCATAAATCAATTTTTTCGGATAAAATGTTACCTATCCAAGCAAAAGTGTTTACATTTGGTACACTTTCTGTAATAAATAACAGTGGTATGCCAAGTTTCATGACTTTTTAAGTCGTTTGAGCCATGTCCGTCTCTCTCTCTGTTTCACGATAACTTTCGAAAGACGCAACAAAATGTTTGAAAACTTTGCATGGGTTAATATTTTCCCATAACTACTTACGGTATTGCAAATGGGCTACAAAGCCACCTTCCCCTCTGATACCTCCCATATCATTTCTCCCTCTTTAGAAATTGAGTATTGAGTTTTTTTATGAAAAGGGATTCTTACTTACTCACTTAGCTCGCATTTCTCTGCAATCCTATTGGATTATATACCGCAGAAAAATATTAGAAAAATATTATGAGCGCTTCGATCTTCTGCGCTTCTTCTCCAGTTAGTCACACCAAGTTTTGTAAGGTTTTTAAGTAACCTGTTCTTTCAAACGGGGACCGGCCGTGGCATAGTGGTTAGAACACGCGACTACCATGCGGGAGATTGCGGGTTCGATTCCCGCCTCCAGTCATCTACATTTTTCTTACATTGCCGGCCCCTCGATGTTGAAGACAGCAACGTTGCAGGATGTGTCGAGATAATCGGCATATCTAGTAAAAGCTTCTCAAACAGTGACGTTCGCATTCGTCGATAAACAAGTAGGTGCCGTTAGTTGTGAATCTAATAATAGAAATCGTGTTAATTCACAACAACGCGAGAAGCTTTCCCTTACCTCATTCATGGGGTGTTAAGGGAAATTAAGTTTTTTTTTAAGTTCTTTCAAACGGAATTTGGTCGCCCTCTTCTGCGTCGTCCATTGAGTTAATTGCCGAAGACTTATTCAGCTGGAGTATTTTCGTCCATAAGTACAACATGACCTAGCCAACGCAACCGCTGCACCTTAATGCGTCTGACCACGTCAATGTCAGTGTACAGCGCGTATAGCTCATGATTCGTACGACGCCGTAACGATGATTTTAGTATTTTTCTCTCGAATACTGCCAGAACCGATTCATCCGCTTGCGTCATAACCCAGGATTCTGAACCATACATGAAGACAGGTAGAACCAGTATCTAGTATAGCTGGATTTTTGTTCGTCGAGAGAGGGCTGTGTCATTAAATTGCTTCCTTAGTCCGTAGTAGCATTTCAATGCTGACATTATCTGTTTGTTGATGGCGGAGCATAGGTGAATAACATTATCTACCACCTCGAAATTATAGTTGTCAACGTTCACGCAGTTTCTCAAACGAGTAGATTCTTTGTTCGTTGAAACTAATAACTTTGTTTTGTCCTCGTTCACCCATTTTCGCTGATTCCTTCTGTATACCTGAGAAGGCTGCAGTCACATCCCGCAATTTTCGTCCGATGATGTCTACGTCATCAGCGTACGCGAGTAGCATGTGGCTTTTGTTGAATAAGTTCAACTCGTGTTTACTGCAGCATTTCTCATTATCATCTCCATCACTATATTGAAGAGGTCACACGATAGGCCGTCGCCTTGTTTTAGGCCTCGTCTGGTATAAAATAGCTCCAAAAGGTCCTTGCCCATCTTCACTAAAGACTTCGTGTCAGTCAGAGTCATTCCGTAAAGACGTATCGCTGGAATACCAAACTCAGCCATGGCTTCGAGTAATTTCTGCCTTATCGGACTGTCGAAGGCTGCTTTATAGTCGACGAAAAGATGGTACTTGTCGATCTGCTTCTCTTAGGTCTTTTCCAGGATTTACCTAAGTGTGAATATTTGGTCAGTAGTTGATTTACTAAGTCTAAACCCACACATAAGGCCCGATCAGGTTCGGTAACTCTGGCTTTAGGCTTTCACATAGCGCACTCGACGGGACCTTATATGCGATGGGTAAAAGTCTGATCCCACGGTAGTTAGAGCACACACTTGTACCACCTTTGTTTAGCACCGAACATAATACGCTTAGATTCCAAACACCGGGGTTGCACTCGTTAAGCCAAACCGTTCGTAGCAGCTGGTGCATGCTCGTTATCAGCTGCTTGCCACCGGACTTGAAGAGCTCTGCCGAAAGTCCGTCGGCACCGGCTGCTTTATTATTTTTCAGCCGCGATATTGCTCTTTTTATATTCTAAGCCTTCGTCGACAATTGGCGTGATACCTTCACATGCGCTATTGATCGGGGGTAGCCATGTTGCTTCGTGAATATTTTTGTGCTGGAATCTGGTTCTCGATTCATTTATTCTTAATACTCCTATTACCTATACCTTCTATGAGTCGAGGGAATCTGATCTGGTGTTAATATTTAAAGTAATTGAAAAATTATGTCGCCTTAAGTTGTATATTCTACTAATTTTTACATTTTATTATTTGGTGTTGTAAACTAGTGTTCGACATACATGACTTGCGCTCCGGAAACGAATACTAGCGTATACCAGTCAGCTTCACGAAATTATTAAATTTTAAGTAGTTGACTGATATTTTCATTTCGTCCTGGTTTTAGGGGCAAATACTTCACATTGCGACGTTGCGAAATATTAAAAAAGAATGTTGAATATTTATTTTGTTGTCATTGATGGGACTCACATAACAGCTTCAATGGAAAATCGCAAATCATTTGCGATGGCCATAGATCAAACGATTTCCTTGCACTGCACTGCCCGTCCAAACACTAAATTATTACTCTGTTGTCCCATAGAGATTTAAGGTATAAATACACACTTGTTTTTACCCCACACTCAGATGGTAAATCATCATCGATCATGCGACAAAACAACTGACAAATGCATTATTCCATATTTCATATGCCCAATTCGCTTACTGACAATGCACAACGACCAATAACTTCCTTTTCAGAGTCCGTCAGTTACTTTACATTTTTGCTTAAAATTCCATTTCGAAAATCAACAATTTCTATTAATTGACCAAATTTGTCATTTTAAATGAAAAATCTCTTAAAATACCGAACGTTTGCAGTGAGGCCACAGTTACTGCATTTGGAACGGTATGTAAACAGACGGTTGTCCGAACGGACGCTACTCGTCCACCCACTCACACACACACACACGAACTGTAAAAACAACTTACCATCAATTGTATTTTGCTCTGAGAACGATGACATATATTGCTGCTGCTGTGTGGCTGGCAGTCATTGATGAATCGAATACACAGATATGAGATTTTCGACAAAGAGCAAATGGAAATATTAATTTTAAGGAAATGGAAATATTTATAGATAATGAAGTGAGGTTCTAAAGTAACAATGTAACATAAAGTTATGACAAATATATTCTCACATACATTTGAGTGTCACATTTACTTAAACGTGACCAGTTTATGAAAAGGAAATGTCTCAATGTGTGTCAATGTAATGAAAGGATTTTCTTTAAAAGTGTTGCAACACTTAACATATCCACAAAACTGTGCTTAGATACTTCTGAAAATATCTATTATTTTTAAGTTTAAATTAGTGAAAATTGTATAATCGATTTTAGCTCTCAAATTCTTATATTCAATACAATATTCTGATTGTTTTAGCTAAATTTGTCTATGACTACGATACACACAAAACAACGATAATACACCTATATATGTTATTTAATATGTTTATTTAATAACATTTTGAAATTTTCTTTGAAAAATCTGTTCCATTTTCATATTTTTTCTTATTGGACCATAACACTAAAGTATAAGGGCTATGGCAGTAGAGTATTCAAATACCTCATTTTTTTAAAAACCCGGTTTCCGATTTATTCGAAAAATTGATTTTTTAGAAAACTCGGATTTCGAATACAGCATTTGAAAGAAAACCGGTTTAACCGGGTTTTTCGGTTTTTTCCTAAAAAGTTACAAATAAAAATAAAAAAATATAATTTGGTTTAAAAAATGCATTTATTTACAAAAAATAACAAATGTGTTGTTGTGTTGCTTTTTAATAAATTTTTGGAATCTCTCATTTTTTTTTTAAAGTAGTATTTTTGGAAAGGAATACATTTTTTGAATAAATCGTTGCAAAGATTACCGTTAGGGGATTCCTCCATCTCACAATCTGAACTGTTACTAGACTCTGCCTTTGTTGGGGAATTGCAGGATAAAGTCATTTAAAAAGTTCGTTCGCATATTTCATCGTTTCCGCCTTTTTAGAATACTTGTAGCTTGTAGGATATTTTCCGAAGCTAAGATATATAATTCCTTAAATCTTGCTATAATTTTGTCTCGCAGCTCCCGAGCATATGTGGAGTTCATATTTTTCATATGTTTCAGTATAAACGCATATACTCCTCCAGCGTCGATTAGAGTCTCTGAATCATTTGATAATCTTTTAATTGCGATCGCTAAAGCCTGAAGCGCTGAGCTTAAATCTCTCAAAATTGTTATTTCTTGTAAGCGCATGGTTGACACATGGGTTAACAAATTAGTGACGACAGTAACCATATGGTAACGTCGACAACATTAGATATTGCACACAATAAAATAATCATAAGAATAAATGTCAAGAATTTTCTTTTTTGATTTCATCAAAGCATGCCTTGATCTTTCATTAATTTACCGCTATGCGATCAGACGTCAGTAGTGAGCGTTGGGGATCATTTAAAATAAGTGTTTTTCACATGTGCGCAAAACAGCAATATGGATATAAAAAGTCACTCCATATTAAGAATATTTTTTGGTTGTTTAAAGACTGATATATTAAAGACTTTTTGTTTTTGTTATTTGAGATGAATATGAAATATCATGAAAACGTAATGCATGAATTATTTTGTACTTGGTTCTTTTTTTTACCTGTCTTGAAGCTGTTACCATATGGTCACAGACGTCATAACACCAATTAAAATGGATATTTTTTTGAAATTTTTCGTCTTACTTTTTTAAGTAAAGTTCGTTTTTTAACTAATTTATATGCAGTACTGACAAAAACTTTAAAAAATTTCCATTATTTCGCTCTCGTCATTAAAGGGCTAATCCTTAGAAACTGTACAATTATTGCAGATAAGGAGATCCACCGGTGTTTCACATTAAAAATGAGCCTTAGTTCTTTATTGTGCTCCTGGAAAACATAGATCTGCAATTTTCTTTGTTTTTCGCTCGACTTGTTAAATGAATTAACATGCTTCCACAATTTTGCGATAATTTAAGACATGTTTAATGAGCTCGTATGATTTTTTGATTTCCACTATTTCACCGCATTCATCATCATCACTATCATCGTCGGCGAGATCCACTTCGACTTGTTGATCCACTTAAATAACATGTAAAAAGATTTTTCTAAATCAGTTTGAAAATGAATTTTAAAATTTTACAAGGCTTCTAAAAGCATTCTCGTTTATGAAACGTAGAAAGTTTTCTCTAAATTAATTTGAAATAGAATTTTAAAATTTTACAAAGGTTCTAAAAACGTTCTCGTTTACAAAATGTAGAAAGTTTTTTCTAAATTAATTTCAAATTCAATTTTAAAATTTTTACTTTTTCAATAACTTTTTTTTGGAGTTGTAACAAAGTAATTTAAAGAAAACCGAGTACCCGAAGGAAAAAACTCGGTTAAACCGGTTATTCGAAAATGGCACTTTTGCAAAAACCGGCCTACGGTTTTAAATAAAAAAAAACCGGTTTACGGTTTTTCGGTTTCGGTTTTGAACACCCTATATGGCAGTGATAAGTCCGCTAACTTATCACGTTGTTTATAAATCATAAATATTTCTAGGCTACTTTATAGTTTTGTTACTCATTCACTAGGTTCCATAGTTTCAACACACCATTTCATTACAAGCCACATATGTGGCATGTGGCATTTGTCACACACATTTCCTTTATAAACTAAAACATCTTTCAATATAATATGATGTGAAGCAAAAGTTTCATAATAAATTAAAAATTCTGCAAAATGAAATCATAATTGTCTTTTGTCATCTCTCATCTCATGGTGAAGAGAATTTCTAAACAAACAAATGAATAAAATGGAATTACAGAGAAAAAATATTAATAATCAGTTTGTTATGGAGCACACATGTTGTTTTACTTTATGAGAATAATTTTTTGCAAACAGATTTGTTGATTTGTTGGTAGTACATAAGATATTTAATTTGTAGTATGCAGGGCAAGTATGCAGCTTTTAACACTTAAGTTTTGCGATGATAGTTTAGAAAGTGGTCACAGCAGAAAAGGTGCGGATGAGATAGTTTGGCAACGGTGGAGGTATCTATCCGCCCTCCCAGCTGACGCATAATGCATTTTACACCATTCTTGTAAAACTAACTCCTTCATATTAAATTTTTCGTAGTTGATATCATCTTGAATTTCAACTATGTATGTATTTTATAGTTGAAAGTATTCTATTTTAAGTATAGTTAAGACATCTAGTATGTTGCAGCAAATAATCTAAAGAAGCCTTCATATATATTTGCAAATATCTTGAATTTTTAAAGATAATAATAAGTCCGTAACAATAACGGAGTTGATCGTTAATAAAATTCCCAACAAAGGCAATCCCAAGAAATTCACTGAAGATTTTCTAAAGTTGCATTTGGCCACGTTGATACTTATTTACTTACTTAAGCGGCCCATTACAACTTACGAATGTGGTTCATAAATTAGAGGCCTGAAGTATTAAAGAATTCCACATGCTTCGGTCTTATGCGTGCGTTCATCAGTTAGTCCTACCAGATGGTGGCACGTAGCCTACCATTTGATCCTTTCAACGAAGTTTGGGTCTCCCTGCTCTGCGCCATCCTTTATGTTCGCCTTCAAACTCCTTTCTCGCTGGAGTATTTATATTCATCCAGGCAACATATCCCATCCATTGAAGTCGTTGGTGTCTGACTCTTTTAGCTACGCCGATGGCGTGGTACAGTTCATACAGCTCATGGTTCATTCGATGGCGAAACTCGCCGTCGACACAGATAGGTCCGTTTATTTAGTGGTCCGTTCGGAGTACTTTTCTCTCCAATATTTCCAGGTTTTGTATGTCCGTTGTCGTAAGCTCGCACGACTCGGCAGCTTACAACAGAACGGGTAAAATTAACAGCTGGTATAGCTGTTTCTTAGTAACCCGTGAAAAAGTGGTGTTACTAAAATGCTGCCGAAGTTGGTAAAAACATATATTGGCGAGAACTATTCTCCGCTTGATTTCTTGGCTGACATTATTTTTCTTGTTGACGGAAGATCCGAGCTAGGTTTACTCATCTACTACCTCAAAACAATAATTTTCAACTATTATGAAAGAGAGAGGAAGACAGTGATTCTAGAAGTCACTTAATCTTCATCTTTGAGCTAACATAATCGAAATATTTCTGAACTGGTTTTTGGATAATTAGAACAAATTGAAAAAACAAGTGACCGAGCTAGGATTCGATCCGGCACCCATCGCCGTACGCGTTTCGTCTTTGGATAGAGACTCATCAGCGGCGTCGCCTTAACGTTGACAGTGCGTCTCCATTGAAAGGACTCTTTGTTCGTCGAACTCATTGTTTTTGTTTTATCCTCGTTGACCGCTAAACCAGTTTTTGCTGACTGCTTTTCTAGTGATAAGACAACTTTAGAAACATCCCGCAAATTTCGGCCAATAATGTGGTGGCTCTTGTGGAATATGGTGTCAGACCCCAGTCTTTCTCATCACTTTCTCCATAACTATATTAAATAATGTACAGGACATGCTATCACCCTGCCTGAGACCCGTGTTGAATGGTTCGGAGTGATCCTTACCAATCTTAATAGAGGATTTGGTGTTTTCCAAGGTATATCTGCAAAGTCGAATTAGGTTTGCAGGAATACCAAACACAGACATGACCTCATGTAGCCCTATTCCTTATCGGAGAGTCGAAGGCAGCTTTGTAGTAGCTGCGAAAAGGGTGGTAGATGTCGATCAGCTTTTCATGAGTTTTTTTTCCAGGATTTGTGGTAAAGTAAATATTTAATCCATCGTAGATTTGCCAGGTCTAAAGTCCCACTGATAAGGTCCAATTAGTTTTTCTACAATTGGCTTTAGATGTTCACACAATATTCTCGAAACGACCTTGTACGCAATTAGTAATAGGCTCGTTCCATGGTAGTTCTTACACTCACTACGATCTCCATTCTTGTATATGGAACATAACAGACTGAGACTCCAATCCTCTGACATGCTCTCCCCTAGCCAGATATTCTCCATGAGCTAATGCATACTCCTAATCAGCTCCTCTCCACCTGCCTTAAACAATTCTGCCGGGATATTGCCATACGTATCTCACTCTGACACGGTGGGGGACCGTTAATAACATCGTCATGGATTGGAGCGGGGTCTTCTGGAGTGGTGTCCGTATCTAGCAGATTTCTGAGATGTTCCTTCTATATCTTTAGAACGTTTTCCGGGTCCGTCATTGGCTGGCCATCGCTGTCTTTGCAGGAGGATAACCCTGTTCCACGCATTCTTCAGTGAGTTAAGGCGGGCTTCCCCTCTACGCCACGGTGATAATTTATCAAAATCCTGCAGACGCTTGAAGAGATGAAGAGAGATAACCCAAAAGTCATATATTTAAACTCAAAGAGTCCAAAATGAGTTATGATTGCGGTTGTGAGCACATCATTTGGAGCTACTGGAATTTGGTTGTAGTCTCGCACAAGGTCGATTGTAGGAAATATGGATTTTACTTAAAGTCCGTGTCCGAAGACGTGGATGTGTGTTATAGGCTAAAGGTCGGGAATAGTTTGAGCATTTAAACAACGATAATCCCCACCGGGTCGCAACTGGCCATTATTTTTGGCCATGTGGAGTGGACTGGACGACATACTCTTAGATGGGCGTCAGAGACACTGATCGATCATGAACTGAAACTCACGTATGGCTATTTTCAATTTCTCCGGAGGCAATCTTCTTGGTTGCGCTTAATCGGGGGAGCCGTTTGTCTCGATTAAGTGCTTTACTCGGGACCGGTAGTGTCATAGTGGGAGATCCTGGTTCGATTCCCGGCTCCAGTCATCTAAATTTTTCTTTCAACGCCGGGCTCCTTGATGTTGTCGACAGCAACTTCGCAGTTTAAGTGTCGAGCCAATCGACATGTCTAGTAAGAGCTTCACATTCGTCGATAAACAAGAAGGTGCCATTAGCTGTGAATCCAAACTACATAGTGGTTATTCACAACAACGCGGGAAACTATCCCATACCTCATTCATGGAGTGTAAAGTAAAATTACATTTTTTTATGTGCTCTTCGTTTTCCTTTTTTGAAGGAATGTTTGAATTGATTTAGTTGTGAATCTAAAAATAGAAAACGTGTTAATTCACAACAACGCGAGAAGCTATCCCATACCTCATTCATGGGGTGCAAAGGGAAATTAAGTTTTTTAAGTTTGAATTGATGATATTCGGATATCTCGAAAGTAGTTCGTGGTATGGAAAACAGTTAGCAATTGTTTCGATTTCTAGATAGTTCAGGACAGTCTGCAATTTTGCCGTAGAACAGAGACCAGTTTCGCTGTCAATAAGTTCACTAAGTCTCAGGTCAACTATAGAGTAAAAAAAATGAGAAAATGAGCTCCGACGATGGGATAAGCGATATCAGCAACTATGAATTTCTAGTGAAATGCTTGTTGAATTGGGAGACATTCGCAGCGAAAAGTGTATAATTATCGGGAGTACTAGTGTGGTTTGTAATAGGCACTATCGACACCACAGCACCTGTGTCGACTAGTTGATAATAATACCTACCTGAAGGAGAACTTGGTCCACTGAAAGGTTGGCCGTGAAAGAATTATTGTTGCTTGTGGGAGGGACGCTTTTGAGCATTAAAAGTAGCTTTTCATATACATTACAGCGTGACTGAGTTAATTAAAATCTTAATCTATTTCTACCTTTAGCCAACATCATCTGTCTCTAACTAAGTAGGGTACCTGGTGTTTTTCTTTCCTGCGGTATTGTCATTGGTCGTTGATTGTGGGCCGCAAGTCAAAACATCATTGATTTTATCGTCACTCAGTCAAGTAGTTATATGCTAGGCTTGTAATCTCTTTCAGAATGAGATAATGAGTCACACAATTTATATTCATTCACACCAGGACCATGTTTTCAAAGACAAACGACTTTAAGTTCATCGTAAAAATCATTCTCTGAAGTGTCGTCATCAACCCAAAGTGTTTGATAGCATAATTTCAGTTGTATTTGGCATGTAGACATTTCGAATGATTCGCATCAACTGCCGCAATGTGTCTGAACGCTGTTTCAATGTCAGATGTGAGAATACCCATTACCCATGCGGAGGAGGTTGTTTGTTTACTTTAGCATAGAGGCGGCAACATCGCTGTTGTCTGTTTAGTTAGACGTTGATTCTTTTTCACTACAGCAACTTGACAGCATTTTGAAATATAAACAAAGAACTGCATTTGTTTTCAAGAATGACATTGCGATATTCAGTTTAGTGGATCATCGTACTTTTACTTCCATAGTACATGCATACAGTTGTCGTTGCTATCATAAATGTTTGTTTAATTTCTTTGTTGTCTGAATTTAAATGACAGATAGTTTGAACATTGATAGGTTTAAATTAACATTTAATACTTTATCTATAGTTTTGATTGTCTTCAAATAGGTACATTGTTAATAATACATGTAGTATGTAAATATGATAGTACATAGGAATGAGTATAACTACTCCGCAACATGATCAATTTGTATGGCAGGAAACAAAGTGGGTTTAGGCGATATATTCCATTTGCACTCATGTTCTAAAAAGCATACCACAGTTGTGAGTAAAACTTGATAGTTAGAACACTCAACTACCATGCTGGAGATCCATGGTTCGATTCCTGTCTCCAGTCATTTCATTTCATCGCCAGCTTCCTCGATGTTGTCGACAGCAACTTTGCAGTATAGTGTTGAGTAATGTCTAGTAATAAAGCTTCTCAAACAGTGACGTTCACGTTCGTCGATTAATAAGTAGGTGCCGTTAGTTGTGAGTATTGCGTATAAAAAAACAATACCTACAATTGCTGCCAAAATACACAAGAATTCCAAATGTGTAACTGTCCCAACAAAAAACCCAACATACATACAACACTCGTCACTTGATACATGTAAAATATTTATGGAATAATTGCATTTATTTATGGTAAATTTCAATATTTAATTGAAAGAATTGATTTGCATATTTAATTGATTAAATTGTGTCTTCTGCGTCGCTTTTAAAGTTAACGCATTCTTTATTGTTTCGCGTTTTTATTTCGTTTTAATTGAAACATTTCACTTCAGTTTATCTTTCAGCGCTGATTTCATTTCGCATGGTGGTTTTGGGTTGTCGGCTTTTTTATTTATTTATTTTATTTTGTTTTTTGCCCAAATAACATTAAAGCAGAACAATTCACATTGCTGTCAGTTTACGTGACACTTACACGGCATCGTTTGAGTAATTGTTACATTTATTTGTTAAAAAATGCAATTCCTTGTTTTTGTTTTATTATCCGTTGTTTAACACTACATATGTACGTAAATAGTTTATCGCAACATTCAGTTGCATCGAGTGGGTGTTCAAATGGGGGGTTTACGGAGTCTTCGGCCGCTGGTGTCATGTCAATCTTCTTGTGGCTACACTTTAACCCGCCGCCTGAAATGGCCACCACCTCAAGTGCACATGGAGCAGAGAGAGAGAGATACTATACTTTTTGAGATGAATTCGTTGGACGGACGCTACAGTACAGGCACACACACACACACAGTTATATGTAAGTCCATGTTGTATGGTATTTGTCAGTTATTTTTGTTTCATTTAAACATTTTTGTGGGTTTAATTTAAAATGAAAATAACAACAAACCAGCAAGACAGATAATACAACAAACGAATGCTCGTACCACAGTGGATTTGATGGGGCATGCGTTAAAGGAAAGCAACGACCAAAATGTAAACTCATTGGCATTGAAATTTTCATATGTTTTACGGCCTACTAAACTAGAGTAATTAATAATACAAGAAAGAGTTGAATGAATAGATAGATATTCGAGGAAAAAGTAATTGGGAACAGTTCTCAACATGATTATCGCCATCATAATTATCTGAACTTTTAGAAAAATAGTTAAGGACTTCGAGTACAGGCAAGCTCCTTAGCAATATAGTGCAGTACGCCATACAAAACAATTTTTTTTTTAAATTTGGCTGCGTGACAAATTGATAATACAAAAAAATTTCAAGGACAATAAAATGGGACTAAGGTCCTTGAAACAGCGAAACCAAAAATAAACGTATATTGCAAAATATAGGAAGAGGGTGCTGCCAATTAAACCATTAAGCATGAAAACTAGGGTTCAAATTTTTAATGCATGCATTTGTGCTATATTTTTGGTGTATATGAAGGCTAATATCTTTCGCGGATGGTTGTTGGGGATATTCTCTTCTTTTGTATGGAGACAACACATGTTTAACTTTTGAATAAAAATTAAAATTCTTTAACTTATATGAAATTTTCATATGATTCTAGACAGGGAAGAAAAACACCTAAAATCAGCAACATTCAATGGGCTTAAAATCTAAAGTAGGCGTGGCATCCCCAATATGTTTAATTTTTGTTCAAAAGGAGAACTCAATTAAGAAGTGTCCCGGATTTCGAGTCCCTAGGTCCAAAAATAAAATTTTGGCAAGTGCAGTTATATGGGAGGTGGGTGTGGCAGTTTTCCAAGATTTTTTTCAAAATTTCATAATTTAGCCCAGAGAAGTGTTTCTGCAAAATTTCATTGCTGTACGACCACTCCTTCTATTTTTTTCCAAGAAATGTATGGGTCTGTTTATTCGATCTGTTTTATTAAATTTTTTAAAGCTCTTGTTGTCGTCCATCGTCCTTTAAATCCTTTTCGCGATATTTTGCTTGTTTTGGAAGTTTTTAATATCATTTATGTGTAGAATATATGAGAAATGTTCCAAAATAAACAAGTTTTATTGGCCCTCCTGAAAGGTAATAGTTAAACACTTAAGTCATTAACTCAAAAATCAAGTTTTTTAAGTTATGCCGGTCTGGCACCTAATCAGCGATATATTTTTTTAGTTGAAAGTACACTGAGTTCAGTAACATTTTGCGTAAGATCAACGCTTATGAAAATTTGACTGAAGAATGAATATAGACCATATTGGTTGACCCCTTCTGTTACCTCCAATACAAAATAACCTACACAGTACAACACATGATTTTGGGACTCAATTCTGAGAACTGCACGTGAAAGTAGCCCTGAATAGAAGAAGTTCCGCATCATTCGTTTTGTCAAGATACATGTCATAATAATTTAATATCGATTTATCTTTTGTTATATTGTTATATGGTGGCGCATAAATATCATAAGTAATATTCCACGTAAATCATACGCCACACAGAAAAAAATTACGACAAACTAGTTGTCATATTGAATACCATTTCGTCAATACAATTAAATATTTAATTAAAAAGGCGCCAACAACCAAAATTGTAAATACAATAAACAGTTTTGTTATAGTTACAATTTGTGTATTTTAGCTAAATTTGAAAAGTGGTTGAAAATTTGTCAATATGACAATTTACAAACATGTTCAAATAGAAAAGTTGTTATAATTCGAAATTGAATGCTAACAATAATATTTAATTACTTATCAACAGTTGTGTTTTTTTCTGTGCACGGAGTATAAATAAAATCCTACAAAATAAACCTAGTTCAAAATCATTTGATGATGGCACACCCCATCTGGTACCTGCCGTACAAATTCCCGAATTCACCTTCATAGTTTTACATATATGTGACCCGGTTTATGAGACGCTCTTTCACATGGTGAAAAGCAGAAAGTCCTAACTTGCTTAGAAGTGTACTAAAAATGTAGAGAAAGAAGAGCACAAATGAAAGAAAAACAGGATTCAGGTCAGAACACGCGACAACCATGCGGGAGATCACAGGTTCAACTTCTGGCTCCAGTCATCTTAAAAAAAATGTTCTTTCATTGTCCGCTCCCCTCGAATGTTGTCGACAGCAACTTCGTAGTATCAGTGTCGAGTCCATCGGAATGTCTAGTAAGAGCTTCTCAAACAGTGACGTTCGCATTCGTCGATAAACAAGTAGGTGCCGTTAGTTGTGAATCTAAAAATAGAAAGCGTATTAACACACAACAACGCGAGGATGGCTTATCGATAGCTTCTCATACCTCATTCATGGGGTGTAAAGCAGTGGTGTCCAAAAATTTTTATGACGTTGTATTGGTGAGAATATCGATGTTGCTTCAGTCGTCGACTAGATACCGACGTGTGCACATGAGGACGGGTGTATGCATTTTTTGCTGATATTTTTTATGATTTTGGTTGTTCACAGCGAAATGGTTGTGTATAAGGAAATAAAAAAAATTATATATTTCATAGCACAAATTTTATTAAATTTTCAAGTATTTTTTAAACAAATAAAATTATATTTCAATTAAATTCTATTTTATTAAGAACAAAAGATGCATACGTCCGCTTACGTCTTTTCACTTCGCTTTCTCAGCGACGACTGAAAGGATGAGCATAAGAATATGTGTGACTTTGTTTATGTGTTGGTCCGCACAAAAGTGCTATGAGATGGACATCAGTGGTGTAAAGGGAAATTAAGTTTTATGTTAAGCCACCTTTTCAAAGACCGAGTCACATATATCTTTTTTGTGAGTAAACTGAATTCAGTCAAATTTTGCGTAAGATGTAAGCTTATAAAAATTGGACTCATGAGTTAATATGGACTGAATCTGTTGACCTCTTCTGGTACCTTACATACAAATTTACATATTTTTGGAAAATTAATATTTCTCCCATAACTGCCAAACCGGAACCTGGGCAATAATGAAATTTGGTCAGTTAATTTATTTTGTAAAAGGAGGAAAAACCTTCGAAATCTGGTAACTCCCATATAAATAACGAAATATGCATATGTTTTTGGTATGAACACTAAATTTAGTTAAATTTTTGCAAAGGTAAGAGTTTATTGAACTTTGTGCTGCCCCTTATGGTACCTCCTTTAGGTACCATTTCGCTACATGTCTCTAGACCGCTCGTATTATGACCGAAAGTCCTATCTATAACCGTTTACGCTCCACAGGTAGCGTAACGTGTTCAAGCCAGCGCATTCGGTCTATTTGAACGCGCTTGACTACGTCGATGTTGTTGTACAGCGCATACAGCTCATGATTCATTCAACGACGATACTCGCCGTTAACGATGATGGGTCCAAATATTTTACGTTGTATTTTTCTCTCGAAGACTCGCAGAATAGATTGATCCGCTTCTGTCATTACCCAGGAATCTGCGCTGTAGAGCAAGGCAGGTAGGGTCAGAGTCTGGTAGAGCTGGATCTTTGTTCTTCGTTAAATCGCTTGCTTAGCGCATAGTAGCAGCGGTTTGCGATCAATACTCGTCTTTTGATTTCTAGGTTGACATTACTATTTTTTTTTATGGCGGAGCCAAGGTAGACAAAATCATCTATCACTTCAAAGTTATAGTTGTCAAGGTTCTTTCAGCGTCCCAGACGAGTGGACTCCTTGTTCGTTGAAACAAATAACTTGGTTTTGTCCCCGTTTATTATCAGATCCACTTGCGCTGACTGCTTTTCAATGCTCGAGAAAGCCGCAGTAACATCTCGCAATTCACGTCCAATGATATCAATATCATCGGCATACGCGAGCAACAAGTGACTTTTGTTGAAGATGGTACCATTCCTGTTTACTGCAGCCTTCCGCATGATCATCTCCATTGCGATGTTGAAGAGATCACAGGAGAGACTATCGCCTTGTCTAAAAGCTCGCATGCTAGAAAATGGGTCTGACAGATTTTTGCCAATTTTCACTGAAGACATCGTGTCAGTAAGTGTCATCCCGTAAAGTCGTACTAGCTTCGCGGGGATATCAAACTCAGCCATAGCATCTAACAATTTCTTACGCATCGGACTGTCGAATGCAGCTTTGTAGTCGATGAACGGATGGTAGGTGTCGGTCTGCATTTCTTGGCTCTTCTCCATAATTTGTCGTAGTGTGAATATCTGGTCGGTCGTGGATTTACCAGGTCTAAAGCCACACTGATAAGGTCCAATCAGGTTCGCCAGAATGGACTTAAGTGTTTCACATAACACACTAGACAGGACCTTGTATGCGATGGGTAGAAGGCTAATCCCGCGATAGTTGGTACACATACTTGGATCGCCTTTCTTAAGCACAGGACATAGGACACTCAGATTCATATCATCGAGCATGCACTCCCCAAGCCAAATCGTGTTTATGAGCCGGCTTTAAAAAGCTCTGCCGGCAGTCCATCGGCTCCCCCAGCTTTATTATTTTTAAGCCGTGCAATTGCCGTGCTGATCTCGTTTTGGCTCGGTGGTGGACAGTCGACTCTATCGTCAATGATTGGTGTGATTTCGTCACTTAGGCTGCCTTCGGGAACGATTAGAGATTGAAAGTGTTTCCTTCATACTTGCAGCACACTCTGAGTGTCCGTGACCAAATTTCCGTCTCTGTCCTTACAGGTGGGGATCCCTGTTCCAAAACCTTTGCTTTTAACCCTTTGGTAGAACTTTCGGGCCTCACCTCTATCCCTGTAGTTTTCGTTATCATGGCTTTCTCTCTTTTCTTCCACAGATGCTTTATCCGCCTGAACAGACATTTCATCTCCCTCCTTTTCTCATTCTAACGCTCCGCCACCGCATGCGTCGCCATTGGTTGCAGTTTTGCCTTGTATGCTGCTTCCATTTCCTCAGACATTTCGCGACATTTATCATCGTACCAGGGCTTGTCTGAGCGTGGTTTTTCATAACCCAGTACATTCGTTGCGGCAGTGGTCATAGAATTAGCAATATGCTGCCACTATGTGTCGGGAACATCAGAACTAGGGGGGTTTGTATGGAGTAATTGAGAGAGTTGGTTGGAGTAGGCATTGGCTATCTCGGTGGTATGCAGCTTTGTGATGTCTAGCTTCCTTTGCGTTTGATTACGGCTGTTTTAAGCAGTACTTAATCGTGTGCCTACCTTGGCTGCAACTAGCTGGATATAAGGCGAAGTGCTACGTGTTCAACGTCGCTTTCCTGCAGGGCTAAGCCCTGTCGGGCCTTTTCGTCCGCTTTACAGATGGCCTCACATACGCTGTGTCCATGTATCTATGTAACCAGAACTCTATTATACCTGGATATCTCGTTAAGAGACCACTTTTGATTTGGTGTTGCAGGACTTCAGTGAGTTTACCGTCTCTAGATTGTGCATTATGCTCTAAGTGAGATATTGATCTGGTTCAGGATTCTTGAGTGTCCGATGGAGGGCTCCCAGTGTTCCATCTCGTTTAGTCGAATGGCTGATTTGTGGACGGAATATTTGCAGCTCAGATTAGGTGGTAGTAGATTAATTATCGTGTAGAGGACCTTAGAGTTAGTCGATCCAAGCACCCGGTTATTTGAAGACAAGAGGAAAGTTATACCCGATTCATTTGTTGAAATTTGCTCTTCTTATCGAGCGCATACCACCAAACTAAAGATTCATATTGTAGTATTGGTTAAATTGTAAGGGCCGATATTGAATTTGAACCACACCTAAACGTCAAGTTCTTTTCTGCATATCATTTGACATTTCTCAATTTCAGACTAACTAAATTTGAACCATGGAAAGATACACAAGCGGGCAACGCGTTAAAGTTATTCAGGCTTATTACGAGTAAGAAAATGGGTGTTCAAATCAAAATGCGTATCCCGCACCGCATCTTCAGTGGATTCGTCAATAAGCAGAATAGCTGCATTTGGGCGAATGATTACCCAAGAGTGATTGTCGAAAAACCAATGCATCCACTATTTGGTGCGGTTTATGGGCTGGCGGCATCATTGGTCCGTATTTCTTCCAAAATAAGGCCGGACAAGCAGTTACTGTGAATGATGTTCGCTATCGTGAGATGATAACGAACTTTATATGGCCCGAATTGAAAGATATGGATGTGGACGATATGTAGTTTCAATAGGACGGTGCCACTTGCCACACAGCTAACGAAACAATAACTCTTTTGCCTGACAAATTCAATGGCCGTGTTATCTCACGTGGTGGTGTTATCTCATGTGATTTGACACCGTTGGACTTCTTTCTTTGGGGTTATTTGAAAGAAAAAGTGTACGTCGGATAAGCCAGCAACAATTCAAGAGCTAAGGGATGAGATAATTCGCAAATTAAAGGCATAGAACCTCAATTTTGCCTCAGCGTCATCGAAAATTTGCCCCATCGGATGGAGGTGTGCCGCTGAGGCCGCGGCGGCCATTTGGCCGATATTTTGTTCCATACATAATTGAACCATACCAATATTATCATAATAAAACCAGTAAGAAAGTTTCAGTCGGGCAACCCGACTTACATATACCCTCACCCTCAGTAAAACATAAAATTTTCTATAATATTGATATTATAATTCAATTTCTAAAATGGGCGGAGTGGTACATTTGTATGGGAGGTACCATAAGGGGCGTGTCTTGACTTCCAATATTTTTTTCAAAACTTTATCCTGTTATAACTTAACAAAATACATAATTTGGGCACGATCGTGTAGAGTATATTGATATTATAACTCCATCTCTAGAGTGGGCGGAGTGGTACATTTGTATGGGAGGTACCAGAAGGGGTGTGTCTAGACTTCCAGATTTTTTCTCCAGAACTTTATCCTGCTTGAACTTTACTAAATACAGAATTTGGGCACGATCGCGTTAGGTCTATTAATAATATTAATCGATTTATAAAGTGGGCGGCACCAGATGTGTATGGGAGGTACCAGATGGGGCGTGGCTAGACTTCCAGTTTTTTTTTTTATCAAAAATTTTATCCTGCTATAGCTTTACTAAAATAAAGAATTTAGGTACGATCGCGTTGGATTTATTGATATTATTACTCCATCTCTAAAGTGGGCGGAAAGGTACATTTGTATGGGAGGTACCAGATGGGGCGTGGCTAGACTTCCAGTTTTTTTCTCAAAAATTGTATCCTGCTATAGCTTTACTAAAATAAAGAATTTGGGTACGATCGCCTTGGATTTATTGATATTACTACTCTATCTCTAAAGTGGGCGGAAAAGTACATTTGTATGGGAGGTACCAGAAGGGGCGTGGATAGACTTCCAATATTTTTTTCAAAACTTTATACTGTTATAGCTCGAGTTCGATGTTTTGATATTATTACTCGATTTCTAAAGTGGGCGGAGTTGTACATTTGTATCGAAGGTACCAGATGGGGCGTGGTCATGTAGCCCATTTGCAATACCGTCAGTAGTTTTGCGGAAATATTAACTCGTGCAAAATTTCAAAACAACCAGCCAGACAGACGGACAGCCAGACAGACAGACGGACATGGCTCAAACGATTTAAAAAGTCATGAATCGAATTTGGTTCAAAGAAACCTAGGGTCTAAAGTCACGCCTTCTATGTGTTACACTTTTGGGTCGTATCAAATGATATATACCCTCATCCCTAAGGGTAATGGTATAAAAATGACAATGATATCCTAAATAGTTTGTGCTTCATTCAAAATCAACATCGGCCCTTAAAATTTAACCACCCCTTCATTAACAATAATAGAAATGATCTTTGTTAAAGCTCCCCTTTATGAGCTCTTTGACAACCCGACCCCATTTTTGACTTTGGTTTATAGCGGTGTTTCACCCCCTAATGTATATTTCAGCCTACACAATCTTTCTTCATCGTTTCATCTCCATGACAGAACGTTTAATCTTTTAAATTTTCTTCTTGTTAAAAAACCACTAAACCACTGTGCCACAATATTAACATCAAAAATATTTATGGAATGCATTTAGAACTTTATTATCTGAATGATGCGCCTTGTGCATACACACGCATATATATACTTGATGTACCATCTATATGTACGTAGATATTTGTGTATATTAATGTACGAACGAGAATATGAACTTGTATATTATTTGTTGGGACGACCGAGTTAGTCGTCATAGTTCATTTTAATACCAACCACAACAATTTTATTTAAATTTTTTTTTTGTAAACATTTTGCTTAATTTACAAAAATTTCAAAAATGATTTGAATTCTTGGTGAATTGTAATTCTGTTGCAGCTGCAATTGTTTCAAACAATTTGGTTGTAGTTTTATTTTTGGTTTAACACGAAAAATTTACCTACAGACGCACAGGGATGTAGGTGGCGGCTACATTGGCCACATGTCAAATTGTTTATAATACTGAGAATATAAATATCTACATATGCAGTGAAAATATCCAGTATTAGATATTAGGACTAGTTTGCGTGATGGTATTTGGTTTTTGAATAGAGTGCAATGGTGGAAACGTTATGATGCTGGAATTCTGCAATTTACGTCAATGCGATGAGGGTGCAACAATTACTGATTGGCAGTTATTTGTTTATTTAGTAAATATTTATAACATTATTTTGTAATTAGTTCGTTCTGGAGGTGATAGAGGTGTTGATTATTAAATGCCAGAAGTGTTGAACTTTAAACGTTATGTATATATGCAGTTAAATTGGGGCCTAGAATAAATATGGTTATGTAAAATTGATAGCACCACTTGTTTTTAACCAAAATGTAGTCTGATTACAATCTGCACATGTGCAATTCTTTGTTTAATCAACCATCGTCTATAATTTCACATTTGCAATTGCAATTTCACAATGATTTTAAGTACATTCATATTTCTTCTTTCATTGCAATATGACAACCTATGATATATACCCGTTATATAACACTCAAACAATTATTAAGAATCATGATATTTACACATTAACATAATATTAATTACCAACAATGTGCACTGAATGCCTAATATTTTCAAATATCACACATATTTATCATTCAGACGTGGTGGTGGTGGGAAATACACAAGTGTATATCATCAACGTTTTGTAATCTTCACAAATTAATGATACTTTTATATAGAAATACCAAATCCACAAAAGGTACAATTCATTCTAAACTGAACGTTATGGAATTTAATTATTTATAGGTAAGAACGCAGCTATGAAATAACATGTCTCTAAAACTCAGCATCTTAACAGATATACGCACATTATCAAAGATCCTGTATACACTGTATGTTGGTCTGAGAAATATTAACAAACTGTTATATGTATATCACAGTCGTATGTGGCACACAACATTATTCTTTTGTGTATAGATGTATATTAATAAATCTACAATAAATATGTTAGGTGTTACGTTCACAAATGAAGATCTTTGCCTTATATCCATATTAGAACATCGACATAATGTTATAAAGCGGCTTCAAATAGGGCCATTGAATATTTTGTATAATTTTAATATTTTTAACATTTTACATATTTTAAATATATTTAATAAATTTTATATTTTGAATACATTTTTCATATTATTGAAATTATAAATTTTTTAAATATTTTTAATGATGACAATATTTTGAAAATATTAAATAATTCGATTATTTTTTTAAATTATGAACTGACCGATAAATACACTCACCCTTTGTCCTTTATCCATGATTCCAGTGGATATTGTGTAACTCTGCGTTAATGAAAATTTGTTTTTATTTTAGAGGATTTACTTATTTATTATCTTTTGCCTGCTTGTGGAGCATAAATGGTTAGAGATAGGACTTTTTATCGTATGGCCAGACGTTAATGGTCAGGTATTAATACCGTAGAAATGATTAAAGTGCATAACTATTTAATAAAAACGCAAAAAAAATATAGAGAACCTTTTTGAAATTATTAGAGAAAATTTAATTTATTCAGAAATAGACTAACTTGTATGGAAGGTACTAGTAGAGACAGCAAAACGAGGCCCTTTTTTTAATCGTAAGGCAACGTTCAATAAACAATAAGATTGTGCGAAATTTGACAAGTTAATTAAACATAATTTTTCCATGCTTGAAGAGGCTGTTATGGCCATTTGCAAACCCATAAGTATATTTTATAAAATACTAGCTGACCGGGCAGACTTCGTCCTGCCTAAAGAAGTATTGACTGAAATTTAACTTTTTTTGGTTGGAATAAATCTTCGGGTTGTGTTAGTTTCTTTTGATATTCGCATCGAAATTTAAAAAAAATTTTGAGGTATATTAAAACATAATATAGTTTTAATGACAGAAATTTATTGTAATGCTTTTGATAATGGAGTTTGTATGGAAGAACCAAAGAAGTGTACATATTTTAATCAGTGGGTCTTCTACACGTGAACATGCAACATAAAGGTGTTCATGCGAAAAATTTGGATTTTTCAAATTTGAATAGACTGTCCCTCAGATTTATTGAATGTCATTGCAAATTTTAACCGAACTGGAAACTGTAGTCATTTAAATCTAACGGCAAATCCGTGGGTATCATTGTTATACATAGTAGCAACACTTCGGTTCCCTTATATTTTCTGGGTAAATTAATTTAAGAAGGATAACTCAATCATGTATTGCTTCTTAAATCCTATAATACGCGATCAAGGGGTTTCAACGATTTTTTGTGTGTCATAGTACACTCATCCCTCATTATGATTTGACATGTTTGCAACATTTTTTAACTTGATAACTCATGTGCGGTTCTCGGAAAATTTAATTTTTTTGCTCTATTCTATAAATTAGCTCCTATGAGTAGGGCTATTCCTACTAATCTAGTACTTCAGATACCGCACTTTAACAAATTAGCTCCTGGGGGCGGGATCACGCCTTATAATCTAATCATGCCAGTTTTTGACCTGATAATATTGCATCCACACCTGATTTAAAGTCACTTATTTTAGTAGTACGCCAGATATTGCATTTTTGTTAATGGGGTGGAATGGATTGGCCTCACCTCAGAGACATCAGTTAAATGCTGTAGCATCCACTGAGTTTCAAACAAACTCAATTTAAATCTTATATACATACATAAATATACCATTTGTCTGTGTCATTTGAAAATTCAAATATTGACAAATTTAACATTGACATACTATTTAAATTTTAACAATTTAAAACTTTTAAAAATTTGTTGTATGTATCAATAAATGGACCACATGATTCAAATGCAATGTTTAAGTAACCTATAACCATCCTCGAAAGATTGCCTTTCTATTGATGCTGGTTTGTTGCACATCGGTTGGGTGGTTTTGAAGTCTATAGCAGTCATACGTAGAAACAAATGTTCACATTTTTATATATATAGATTTTTTGATTTCTAATTTCAACAGTTATCTTTTTAATTGTGTCACAACTAATTATTTGTCATTCATAAGTTGTTATTTGTCATACAAATAAAAATACAAATACAAATTTTTTTGTGCTGAAAAGAAATAAGACTTTTTAAATACATTTTTGACAAAAACGAAAATAAATGAAAATTTTACATACATGCATATGTAGTAGGAACGTAAGAGTGGCACTTATTTTTAAAAATTTTGATTTTCAACTGAAGTCGGCTAAACACAAAAAATGGTCTTAAACTCCCAAAACCTAAAACTTTGAGCTGACGAAAAATAACTATACAAAGTGACACTGACACGTATACATACGCTCATAGGCACCTACGTATTTGTTGTTGTTTTTTAATATGGACAAAATCACATGTTGACATGAAAAATCATAAATCACGAACGCGTCGTCCGATTTTGTGAAAACTTTAGATAAACCATCTACACGACCAGACGAACAAACCATAAATTTGATCGAATTCGGTTTGACCGTTCGTGAGTTATAAAGTCACAACACACTTGCAACAATTTTTTATATACATATATAGATTAAAACTTGTACATTTTAATAGAGATCAGTGAAGGATTACTCGAGTTATCCAGCCCACCAGCCAGACAGACGGACATTGATCAATCATCTTAATAAGTCCTTAATAAGACTCGTCTTCTTAAATGCGTTAAATTTTTTCTTGTTTCAAAATATATATACCCTTATCCCTATTGGTTAGGGTATTGCTTATTTAAATATTTGGAATATTTATTAACGTTATAAAAATTTTAAATATTTTGAAAATTGAATTTGTTTATATCGTTCGGTTCAAGACCTTTTCTTTAATTGCTAATAAAGTTTTGTTTTACAAATTTTGTGTGAAATGTCAGGGCGGATAGCTATTCGATAGTTGACAAACCATCTCCTCAGCACCCTTTTGCTGTACTTTTCCACTATCATCACAAACCTTAAGTGTTATGAGCTCCACGAAAGAATCGGGAAGCTAAAACACACCGGTGCGAAGAAAGCATCAACGAATATATTAAATATTGCCAATTATTTTTAATATTTAAAATATTTTTTCAATTTTATTAAAATGTCTAAATATTTTAAATTTTATCACTATTTAAATATTGTTTTTTTTTTTAGCCGATGGCCTTGGCCACTAGTTTTCTATCATTTTATAATATTATTCTTATATTAATAGAAGTGTAATACAATTTAAATAAATAAATATTGCGAAATATTAAGTATTTTTAAATAAACGTAAATAAAATAAACGCAATAATTGTAATAAATTAATACAGCAACACTTTGATTTTATTTTATTGAAGTTCTAATGTAACAATCGTGGTCAACAAATTGTGGCATATACTATTTATATAAATACTAGCTACTTACAATGAGTCTTCTTATGAAATTAAGCACTACAGGTAAAATATAAACGCTTTCATACTTTACATGGCTCGTAAAATATCACCGATTGAAATTTTGGTTTGTGTGGGCGGTATCACGCCCCTTTGTCTAATTATGTTTTCATGTAGCCTATGATAGAGGCCCTACGGATAGTAATACGCAGTGTAAATTTTATTGCTATCGGTCCATTTATTTTGCCGATATAACGATTTTTTCAAAAGGGGCGTGGTACTGCCCATTTTCCAGCGAGAAGCAATCCTTCTTGTGCCTGTAACAATTGTAGCAAACCTTATCTTTATATCTCTAATGGCTTGTGAGATATGACCGATTGATATTTCGGTTTGACGGTGCCACGCCTCATTGTCTCACTATGTTTTCATGTAGCCTATAATAAAGGCCCTATGGATAGTATGAAATAAAGAAAATAAAATTGCAATCGGTCCACTTATTTGGCAAATATAATGATTTTCCAGAAAAGGGGCGTGACGTCACCTACTTTCGGAATTTCCAAAAATCCCTTCTTAGTGCGCGCCTAAAGAGAGGAAAAAGGAAGGAGTAGCCTAATGCAAGCAATGCCTCTGGGGCGGTCCTTGTTGCCTTTTTGAAACGCGAGGCACCGCGGTAGATGTGTTAGCGCATTGAGGCACTAATTCACATTTAATGGGAATTGGAAGAAGGGGATGGTTTTTTTTGTGTATACTTACGTTGTAGTGTTCCTGATTGAAAAAGAAATTCATGCATCTTTTCTCCGTGTTCGGATTCAACTCTTTCCAATGATCGTAGAAACCTCTTTTTATTTATTTTTTTCTTCAACTCAACACTATGTTATTAAGTTTTTTTCTACCTTAACCTAAATTAACATTACTGCACCGTTGTAAAAAAAACCCAAACTTAAATTCTGCCGATCAGCAAAATAGGGCGTTCAACTCATTCATTTTTATACCATCACTCTTAGTGATGAGGGTATATATCATATGATATGACCCAAAAGCGTAACACATAAAAGGAGTCACTTAAGCCCTTAGGTCTCTTTGAACCAAATTCGATTCATGACTTTTTAAGTCGTTTGAGCCATGTCCGTCTGTCTGTCTGTCTGGCTGTCCGGCTGGTGCGCACGATAACTTTCAAAAGACGCAACCAAATGTTTTGAAATTTTGCAAGAGTTAATATTTCCCCATAACTACTTACGGTATTGCAAATGGGCTACATGGCCCCGCCCCTTCTGGTACCCCCCATACAAGTATATCATTCCGCCCACGCCCCTTCTGGTACCTCTCATACAAATGTACCACTCCGCCCACTTTAGAGATAGAGTAATAATATCAATAAATCCAACGGCATTGTACCCAAATTCTATATTTAGTAAAGATATAGCAGGATAAAGTTTAGGAAAAAATATTGGGAGTCTAGCCATGCCCCTTTTGGTACCTCCCATACAAATGTACCTTTCCGTCCACTTTAGAGATGGAGTAATAATATCAATACACCCCTCGCGATCGTGCCCAAATTCTGTATTAAGTAAAGCTATAACAGGGTAAAGTTAGTAAGACAAAATTGGAAGACTAGCGTCGCCCCTTCTGGTACCTCCCATACAAATGTACCACTCCGCCCACTTTAGAAATCGAGTAAATATATCAGATAGAAAATTTTATGTTTTACTAAGGGTGAGGGTATATGTCAGTCGGGTTGCCCGACTGAAACTTTCTTACTGGTTTCCTATGACTTTGCCCATTTAAGTAATAAGCAGACGTCATGCGGAAATCCATTGAATGGAATTCGACCTCATTTTGTCAATATGCAGTCTGAATGACGAAGCAAGGGAGTGATCAGTCAATCACCCAAGCCTTTTATATATATAGATAAGTTCCTTTAACTCTGGGTGGAGTGTAGGGCCAAAACAAATGAATTTTAATTGGTACGATCTTTAACCAGGATTCTCAGATTGTTCCACGTTACATCGTGCGGCGCCTGATGTTCTTGGTCTGCGTTGACATCTTGTACCCTGTGAGTTTCTTCGTCGTCTTTGCGAAGTGTATGTCCCAATCAGCGGTGTTGTTTGATCGTAATGTCCAGAGGCGTTTCATTTTTGCAAGCGCAATAGGTCCTGGTTAGATATAGTGTTGGGCCACCAAATTATCAGAATTTTCCGCAGACAGCTGTTGACAAAGACCTAGAGCATACGTAACATCGCAGCCGTGAGCGCCCACGGCTCACATTCATAGAGCACAATAGTTTTAACATTAGAATTTAATACATGTAGTTTGGTGTCACGGGAAATCTCATTTGAGTACCCGACATTGTTCAGCATGGCGAATGCTTGTCTTCCTTTGATGATGCTGGAAGTGACATAGAGTGTGATAGCGCCTTCAGCTAATTACACTGAGTATTTCATTTGATATATTCGTTCATCGTAATGTTTATAACGGAATAGCTGGAAGAGATGAATTTCGTTTTGTTGCTGTTAATATGCATGCCGACAGCTAGAGCAATTTGGCTAAGAATGCCCATTTTGGTCTGCAGGTCAGACTTCTTGACAGAGAGGAAGGCGATGTCATCAGCATAGGCAAGTTCTTCTAGGTGATTGTGTATACCCATGACAAACCTCTTTTTTCAGCTAGCGTAAGCACATCGTCAAGCACAATAAAGAAGAGACGTAGTGACATAAGGCAGCCCTGTTTGACAGGTAGGGACAGCTTTTTGTTGTGTAGAACGCTGATTTTGAATCCGTCGTAGTGTGCTTTAATTATGTTTATCAATTTTACTGGTACTGAAATAGATCTCCATATGGATTCTTTGCATATTTTGCCGAAGGCTGTGTACGAAACAGACATGAAGATTGGACTGTCATTCTTTGACTTACTCTAAAATTACACGGAGCGAGATGATGCAATTCGTGCAAGAGCGATTGTTGCGGAAACCAGCTTGCTGTCGGCGTAGAGTTGATTCCAGATTGTCTTGAATTCTGTTGAGTAACAGTTTTGACAATATTTTGGAAGGAGAGCGTAATGCCCCTGTAGTTCTTATATTAAGATAGATCACCGTTTTTAGGTACTTTTATAAAGTTAAAGAACATGATAATATTTCCTAATTTCGTAAATAAAATAAATTTTTTTTTTAAATTTTTTTAAAAAATATCAAAAAGGAAATTTGTGTCACATCACGTTACGTAACGTCCCGTTTTACAATATAGGTTGTAACAAAAAATAAAAAAGTTTTTGTAATTCAGCAAATGGTAAAACAAAGTTATAATATTACAAATCAAATTAATACAAGTTTGACTAAAAATTTCCGCTACAAGTCGCACTGGTTTGTGTTTTTGTAAAACAAGAAAACTAACTTATTTTTGTCGACGTCACCCTCTTAAGTTGCTAATATTTTAAAACCATTCAGTTAAGTTGTTTTGTTCTCTTTCATAAAATATATATCTTCTTACGTCTTTCACAAAAAAGTAAAAGAAGTAATAAAAAAAACAAGTTTTTCTCATCTCATTATTAAGACTATTAAAATTTTGATTATTTTGAACATTTTTTTTAATATTATAAAAATGTTGCTCTTTTTAGGTTTTGTTGGACTGTGCAAAATGTGAATTTGGTTTTATTTAAATATTTCGAAACATATCCCTATTTTCACACCCTTTACTTTTACATTTGATAACTCTGTATGAAGAAGAAACCAGAACCCCAGAGATTTCTTGTCTCAACCAGTATGTATTCAAATTTGAATTAAGAACAGATACAACACACATACACTGACTTACAGCACTCTTCTTAATATTTACTATTGCAATTCATATTGTTGGACATTTTTACTTTGTAACCTCCGCCCTGGGAACATTTGCCATCGATTTCTATAGAAACATTTTCATGATTATTCCCCAGAATGACTTTGATATGGGTTTCGTTATCATTGTTATTATTATTATTGTTATTGTAATGAATTCCTGTTCTCAATATTATTCATATGTAAGACGAGTTGAACTTTTGATTATTTCTTCTGAATATCCTACGCTCAGCTGCCTCATTAAGAACGGATGTTGCACGATGATGATAATGATGTTGATGCTGATGATGTTGACGATATAGATTTCCAAGTTGATGACAATGCGCTGTGCATCCTGCTATGATTTCCAGTGCTAAGAATATGCAATAAAACTTATATGTATATATATAAATATGTTATTATGATTACGTGGAAAGAAAATTCTGTTTGATGACTATTGTGTGCTTTCAGTTTGACGTCAATAAAATTAGCAAGGGACGAACTATGATGAAAACTTATGAGAATTCTCTACAAAAACTACATGTTCCTTTGATAAAACATAATTTGAGCTTAAACAACATAAAATATTGGAAAATGTTATTGGTTAAAATTGGTTAAAATATGCTTGTTTGCACAATTTGCAACACATGGATGATTCTTTGCTTTAAAGGGAACTGAACTGAAATTAAGTTCAAGGCTTCTAATACTTGAATTGTACAATGAGAGTTTTTAGAGATTATTTGTAGTTTCTAGTATTGTTCCACATCGTTGAATTAAAGATGGGATTAGAGCAATGGTATAGTTTATTAGCGAAATATATATGTAGAATAGATATTTATATGAAACGAATATGGAATCGACGGGTTAGAAATTAATATTTAAGATACATCAACGACAAGTAATTGCCAATTTATATCACATTAAACAAGTTTGTATGTGGATCAAAGGTATTTTAAAAATATTTTATATAACTTTTAAGGAAATTCAGTCAAGTGAATTGACTCATAATTAACATTTCCTTAGCAAACTTGTCTACTATTTACACTAATAGACTAGAGTTTAATATTGTAGTAAATCTAATTTCCAGGAGTTGAAATGACACACAATGTTCAAAAGTCAAAAGTTTTACTACGACTGAAAAACCAAATTATATTCTAGATTCAATGTCAATACAATTACAACAAGTAAAGAAATGATAGTGATATGAAAAATGTAAAATATATGTGTTGCTTAAACAGGTTATTCTTCAAAGTAATTATACCATCACCCTTAGGGATGAGGGTATATATCATTTGATACGACCCAAAAGTGTAACACATAGAAGGAGTCACTTTAGATCCAAGGTTTCTTTGAACCAAATTCGATTCATGACTTTTTAAGTCGTTTGAGCCATGTCCGTCTGTCTGTCTGTCAGTCTGCCTGTCTGTCTGGTTGTCCGGCTGGTACGCACGATAACTTTCGAAAGACGCAACCAAATGTTTTGAAATTTAGCACGTGTTAATACTTTCCCAAAACTACTTACGTTATTGCAAATGGGCTACATGGCCCCGCCTCTTCTGGTACCTACAAATACATCATTCCGCCCACATTAGAAATCGAGTAATAATATCAATACACCCAACGGGATCGTACACAAATTCTGTACTTAGTAAAGCTATAACAGGATAAAGTTTTGGAAAAAAATGGAAGTCTAGCCACGCCCCTTCTGGTACCTCCAATACAAATGTATCTTTCCGCCCACTTTAGAGATGGAGTACTAATATCAATAAATCCAACGCACAGGATAACGTTTTTGAGAAAAAAACAGGAAGTCTAGCTACGCCTCTTCTGGTACCTCCCATACAAATGTACCTTTCCGCGCACTTTAAAGATGGAGTAATAATATCAACACACCCAACGGGATCGTACCCAAATTCTTTATTTAGTAATGCTATAACAGGATAAAGTTTTAGCGAAAAAATCTGGAAGTCTAGCCACGCCTCTTCTGGTAACTCCGATACAAATGTACCTTTCCGCCCAGTAAACAGGAATAAGATGAACAATAAGATGAACTTGGATCAATAAATCCAACGTGATCGTACCCAAATTCTTTATTTAGAAATGCTTTAACAGCATAAAGTTTTAGAAAAAAAAACTAGAAGTCTAGCCGTGCCCTTCTGGTACCTCCCATACAAATGTATCACTCGGCTCACTCTAGAAATCGAGTAAAATATCAATATAATAGATTTTTTTTTTTGTTTTACTGAGGGTGAGGGTATATGTAAGTCGGGTTGCCCGACTGAAACTTTCTTACTGGTTCAATTTGCAACAAATATAATTTCAAATCATGTTGAAGTTACTAGGCCAGAATAATAAATAAAAACGTTCTTAGGCAAACTTTAAAAAACTCAAGTTGGCCTAATCGAATGTCATCTTTTAACCATTTCATTATCATAAAATCATAAATCCACAATATTGGAACGAAGTGCGTATGATTAATATAAAATTCGCATTAAAATAAAATATTACTCATACGTTAAAGCTATTACAATATGTAAACTCGCTGCAAATGTATATCCAAATTACAACTTTTTAAATGTCTAATTCGATAAAATAAGTCCAACTTGGTTATTTACATGGATACATTAATATAAATTATTTATTAAAGCCTTAGCTACAATTCTGCTGCAAAATGATATGAGAAATCATTAATGGTTCTTGAGTTAAAAAAACATCTTCTTCTTAATTGACAGCAGCAACAGAAACTTATCAGGAGCCGCCGTAGAAAATAAATCCAAGCGCTTTGGTCTTTAGCGCTCCATAGATAGTTAGTCACGCCAAGTGTAGATAACTACTCCTTCACCTGGTCCACCCAACGAAGTATTGGTCGTCCCCTCCTGCGCCGCCCATCGAGTTTATTGACGAATACATTTTGAGCTGGAACATTTCCATCTATTCTTACAACGTGTTCAAGGCAGACTACGTCGATGTCGCTGTACAACTCATACAGCTCAAGGTTTATTCAACGGCGGTACTTGCAGTTAACGATGATATGTCCAAATATTTTTCGAAGTATTTTTCTCTCGAAGACACCCAGAATAGATTGATCCGCTTGTGTCACTACCCAGGATTCTGCGCTGTAGAGCAACACAGGTAGGATCAGAGTCTGGTAGAATTGGATCTTTGTTCTTCAAGAGAGCGTTTTGTCATTAAATCGCTTTCTTAGCGCATTTTAACAGCGGTTTGCGATCAATACTCGTTTCTTAATTTCCAGGTTGACATTATTATTTTTTTATGGCGGGGCCAAGGTTGACAAATTCATCTACCACTTCAAAGTTATAGTTGCCTATGTTCTCGCAGCTTCCCAGACGAAGACACTCTTTGTTCGTTGAAACAAACATCTTGGTTTTGTCCTCATTTATCACCAGAACCACTTCTGCTAACAGCTTTTAAATGCTCGAAAAGGCCGCAGTAAAATCCCGCAATCCACGGCCAATGATATCTATATCAACGGCATACTTGAGCAGAATGTGACTTTTGTTAAAGATGGTACCACTCCTGTTTATTGCAGACTTCCACATGATCATCTTCATTACGATGTTAAAGAGATCGCAGGACAGACTATCGCCTTGTCTAAAACATCGCTTGGTAGAAAATGGCTCAGTTAGATTTTTGGCAATTATCACTGAATACCTGGTGTCGGTCAGTGTAATCCCGCAAAGTCGTATTAGCTTTGCGTTGATACCAAACTCAGCCATAGCATCTAACAATTTCTGTCGTATCGGACTGTCGAATGAAGGTTTGTAATTGATCCAGGTGGTAGGTGTCAACCTGCATTTCTTGGGTCTTCTTCAGGGTTTATCGTAGTGTGAATGTCTGGACGGTCGCGGATTTACCAGGTCTAGCACACTGATAAGGTCCAATCAGGTTCGCCACAATGCGCTTAAGTCTTTCACATAACACACTAGGCAGGACCTTGTATGTGAACGGTAAAAGGCTAATCCCGCGACAGTTCAGCACGGGACATAGAATACACAGATTCCAATCATCGGGTGCATGCATGTTACCAGCTCATCGCCGACGGCTTTAAAAAGCTCTGCCGGCAGTCCATCGGCTCCGGCAGCTTTATTATTTTTAAGCCGTGCAATTGCCGTGCTAATCTCGTTTTGGCCCTGTGGTGGACAGTCAACTCCATCGTCGATGAAAGGTGTGATTTCATCACTTATGCTGCTTTTGGGAACGAGTAGAGATTGCAGTGTTCCCTCCATATTTGCCGGACACTCTGAGTGTCCGTGACCAGATTTCCGTCTCTTTCCTTACAGGTGGGGATCCCTGTTCCAAAACCTTTGCTGTTAACCCTTTGGTTGTACTTTCGGGCCTCACCTCTTTCCCTGTAGTTTTCGATATCCTGGCCCTCTTTTTTTTCTTCCACAGATGCTTTTTCCGCCTGAAGAGGCGTTTCACCTCCCTCCTCATACCATTATAATGCTACGTCACACACGCGTTGCCATTGGCTGCAGTTTTGCCTTGTATGCAGCGTCCATTTCCTCAGACATTTCGCGACATTCTTCATCGTACCAGGGCTTGTCTTAGCGTGGTTTTTCAGAACCCAGTACTGTCGTTGCGGCAGTGGTCATAGAATTCGAAAGATGCTGCCACTGTGTGTCAGACACATCAGAACTAGGGGGGTTTGTTTGAAGTAATTGAGAGAGTTGGTTGGAGTAGGCATTGGCTATCTCGGTATTATGCAGATTTGGGATGTCTAGCTTCCTCTGTTTTTGATTACCAGTGTTTTAAGCACTACTTAATCGTGTGCGTACCTTGGCTGCAACTAGGTGGGGATCTGAGTCAATATTTGCACCGCGCAGCGCACGCACGTCCATAACGCTTGAGACATGCCTTTCATCAATTACCACGAGATCAATCTGATGTCCTGTATTTTGATCGGGAGATATCCAAGTTACCTTGTGTATATATTTATGCGGGAATCTGGTTCCACTGACAACCATGTTTCTTGCCGATGCGAAGGTAACTAGTTAGAATCCGTTATCTGAAGTGATGTTGTGCAGACTGAATTTTCCGACTGCTGAACCAAGAGCATCTTCCCTTCCTATTTTACCATTAAAATCTCCCAGAACAATTGTGGCCTGAGAACACCAAACCCTTTGGGTGTTTTACTATACTGACCTTGCTCGTTCACCCTGACTTGAGAATTCTCACCCCAAACATTAGCTGTAGTACTGTGTTCCATTAATGATTTATATTTCATAGTAATTTTAACATGTCAATGAAATACCTTCGATGGCGACGGTTTCACATCTTATACGTTATTAAATTTACTACTGTCTGATCAAATCATAAAATCCAAAAACATTCAAATTCAATTAGATGATAAAGCCATTTTCATGATGTCACTTTTGAAATCAACATTAAATGGCTGAGATTACCACATGCCAAAGGATAGCCATTGGCTCGTTGTTTTTCATTTATAACAATTATCATTCACATACAAGTTTTTTTCTCTCTGACACTGAGACCAAAAACCATTTTGTCTTCAAATTGATTTTTAAAAATTGTTCATCAAACGTTGTCATAGCAATTAATTTGCATTGTTCAACATATCCCAAAGATCTCCTCCCGACTTGTTTGTCTTCCATTGGGAACGCAAACAAAAGTAACTTTTTCTGATAAAACAGAAAATGGAAGGACACCGAACATAATACATAGTTCCAGGTTAACATATGTATGCCAGCGTGTATGTGAAATTTGAATCTCATGTAATAGCTCCAGGCATGAAGTATTGCCAATTACAAATACAAAAGGATTTCGTTATTGTTCTGCTGAATGCTGTGTGTGTATGTGGGGGTGTGGAGTATAATTCACAGTGTCTCCTCGTCCTCCTACGTTCACAAGCGACGAGCAACTGTCAATTTAAAACAAATTATAAGCTATGGCAGTTGCAGTTGCTGTACTACGAATGGGAGTTGTACGTACTACTAGTTCAAGTGTATACTTATCGTTGGAGATTTGAAGAATTTTAGTATTTCTCTTTTCGTCCAAGTTGTAATCTTGAATTAATAATACCTCCTCACACACACACACAGACAGTACATACTGGACACTAGACAGCAATGGCCAATCACTATTTCGGAGGATTATTGTAAAGGTTGTGCAGCAGTGAATTCTATCGAATACGGTTACGGACATAAGTTCAAATGGCAGAAACATGGAAGATGGACAGACAGACAGTAGTCAAGTGTTTGTGTAGCATGAAAGCGTCTACTCAAAATGATATGTGCTGCAATATGATACCTGATGAGATATTATTTTATACATTATGGTACTGATGTGTAATTGTTTTTATAACTGTGTTAGAGGAAAATTGTTAACTTATTATATCTCATCAATCTTCAAAATCGACTTTTGCGGTAACATCCAGTTGTTGTAATGTGCACTGATTGTACCATTACATTAGATGGGAAGATAAATCATCAAACTGCATATGTGAGTAATTTTATAATATATTGGATAATGGAAAATATTAAACCGAATATTACTGAAAGGAATATTTTGCAAGTTCAAATTGAATTAAAAATTAAATTAATTTAAATTCTGATAATATATAAAAACTTATGTCTGCAATATGAATAGACTCTATTCCATGATTTTATATCCATTTGATGATCACTAATCATAAATTTTAATATTTGAATGTATGACCGAATTATTGATTTTCTGTATGGGTTTTGCTAAATGTCTGCCGTTATGAAAAAATGCTACAATTTATTGTATATAAATTGCTAAAAATTGGAAAGAGAAATTTTTTTTAAATTTTACAAAAAAAAAAAAATAAGAGGCGGACGGTGGTGGAAGGTGGAAGATATAACGTATAAGGGAGTTCGTCACACCAATATTCAATAAATACTGCTTAAGTTGGTCCACCCAATAAATGTTTTGATCGTCCCCTTCTGTCACGTCCATCGGGTCGAGAAAGAGGTTTTGTCATCAAAATTCTACTTTAGCGAATAGTAAATGCGTCTTGTTATCAATACCCCTTATACATTTTCAAGCTATTTATTTATTGTTTATTTATGATATCTACAATGACAGAAAAATGTATTAATTTTATAAAACACTAGCGGACCCGGCGAACTTCGTCTCGCCCCAATTTAATGCCTTTAGATAAACAATCTTTTTTGATTAGTTTCTCGCCGCAAACAAACAACGAAGTCGGTTCTCCCGGAAGCGAAAAGGCAACGTTTAGCTGACCGCACGAAAAACAGGAAAATTCGAGATTAATCCCACATACTTCCAACGATTGGCCATTCTATTTATAGATTGTCATTGCCAAAGCCAACCGAACGGAGAATTGGAACGGATGATCAGTTGGAATAATCGGAATTCGTAAGATAAGGAGTTTCTCTTCTTTGTCTTTATTATTTTGTCTTTATTCTTCACTGTTAGTACTGCCCGTTAATTAATCCAATCGCGATTTTTATAATTTTGTGCAATGTGATGAGTTGCTCTTCCAACGATGTGAACTCGCAAAAATTAGCAGGGAACGATATCAATTCAGTCAAAACATAAACTCTAATTTGGCCATTGCCAAGCGCCCGCTGTTGTCTCGAGAATTCAGCAGAAGGTGGGAGGTTCCCCTAATTTTTTAATCAATTACAACTTCTTGACATTGACGACGTTTTCAAGCATGGTTAAAGTAAATCAGCAACAGGTTAGACATTGTGACTAAAATCATAACCACACCAAATCGTTTTAAATCACCTCGTTAATCCTTTATCGTTCGGTCAACTACTTCCAAAGCTCTTTTATTCGTTATCGCGCATTCACCCGAAATGTTGATTTGGCAATCCCGCATCTACTACGCTGTTGCGAGATTCTTGGTCATTGTGTACTTGGGCTTTTCAACCGTGAGAAGATTCATTAACAGTTTCAAAGCGGAATTTGCAGTTCGACTGTCTTTCAACAATGTGGCATTTGAATCGCTGACGCAGAAACGGTTGCATCGGCGAGTATTGAGTCCATTTTCGAGGAAATTTAAATTTTGGCAAGCCTCCCTAAATGCGACACACAGAACACCATCCACAGTACGCAGCGATTTGAAGGGACAGTTAAGATATAAGCAAACACCTTGGGGTGGATGAACTGTGTGTAGTCTGACTAATTATTGCCTGATGTTTATGTCATTTAAGGTTTGATCTTCTAATAGGAGGCATTAGCCAAGCAAATAACCCTCCCTAAAAAACTACAAAGTCGTTACGGAATAAATGCTCGCAATCCCATTGGATAACTTAATTTTTCACACGTATACTAATTGTCTCAAAATATGATAAAATTGATAAATATTGCATAGGATATCAAAATATTTTTTATCAAAATATTATTTATCTCGTTCCACCTTAACATCGCTCAAAACCATTTAATCATGCGAAAATTGCAAAATTTTGTCGATAAAAACCAATTATTTTGCGTTTTTCCGAAATTTTCCGAGTTTTTCCCTAAGAATTTACTATTTTTCTATTCGAAAAACCATTGCGTAATAATTTCATAGAAAATTCTATACAAAAAACCAATTTTCGATTCTTCGAATTTCCTGACTTTTCCGAAGGATTTTCCCAATATATCCTCTTATTAATTACGTATAATTGAAAAAAAAAATTGAGCAAATTGGGCCAGCCGTTCTCACTTAATGAATTACTACACAAATTTCACACCCCTTTTTATACATATAGATTTCACAATAAACTGAATTTTTCCGAGTTTTTCACCAAGAATTTTCCTATTTTTCCATTCGAAAAGTCATTTCGGAATAATTAGCCGAAATTTTTTACATTTACATCATTCAAAATTATCAAAACATACAATAAAATGTAAAATTTCGTCGAAAAAAATTAAAATTTTTGGAATTTTTCCATAATTTTCCAACCAAAATTTTCTATATTACGAATTGAAAAGCCACTACGGAACAATTGCACACAAAATTTTATACAAAAATTCAAATTGCGATGCAAAATGTTTCCAAAAAAAATCTAAATTTTTCCGGAATTTTTCACCGAGAATTTTTCAGCAAAATCGGTCCAGCAGTTCTCAATTGATGAACTACTATATATTTTTTCCACCATTTTTATTTCCTCATTTTCCAAATATTTCCAAGGCTGTGTTTTTTGAATTTTCCTACTGCTAAGAATCTACCCATCCTTTTTTAACATTAAAATCGAAAACGTCAAATCTGAATGTCATGGTCATGGCAGAGGTCATATCTGTAGTGTCTTCAGTGTTGTTTTCCAATGGGGTTTGTACACAAATCGGTTGATATTTCAAAACATCGCTACGAAGTCAGATGTGTAAGTCTCCTCTCATTTAAGAATTCACATTCGTGTCGATCTGCATCGCAGCTGTAGCAGATGTCACAGTTCTTTCGTCGTGTGCCTTCCTGTTCTGTCCATTGCATAACCGGGATGGCCTCACGGTTTAACCCTGTAGGAGTTTGGCCCCATCAAGCTGGCGCGAGCAAATATACTGAATGGATGCAAATGCTTCAGCTCGAAAAGTCTTCGGCATAAACTCGATAAGCGACCAAAACTAGGTTGGATGGACCAGGTGTATGAGCTGTAATCTAAACATCTTGGGACGAACTATCAACAAAGCGCAAGAGACAGAAATACCTGAAATTCTTTTCTACTTGCGGGAGCTAATTGTTGATTCTATTGTTACTGCTAAATAAGAAGAAGGATACCATTTTCTACAGTTTTTGAAAAGATTGATCGGGATAAAGAAGTTACGAGAGTTATCATTTCCAATAGTTAGTCAGCCAGCAGGACAGATGGTCATACCTCTATTGACTTAAAATATCGTGAAATAATTCATCCAAAGATATTTAGTGCTTTATTTAATTGCTTTTGGATGTTACATTTTTTGACGTACTAAATGAAATAGTCCGTTATCCTGAAAGAGTGATGCTATAAATGGCCTAAAGTAGTTGGTCCAGGATATATTCTGAAAAATAATTCAAACAATTTTGCTCCAAAATTTTTTATATTTTATACCATCACCCTTAGGGATGATGTTATATATCATTTGATACGAGCAAGAGTGTTACGCATTAAAAGATATGAGTTAGACCCCAAATATCTTAAAACCAGATTCGTTTCAGGACTTATGACGATTGACATATGTCCGTCTGTCTGGCTGGATGGATGACTGATGAGCACGTTAACTCGAGTAAACCATTACAGATCGCTATGAAAATTTACCAGTATTAATATTTTGCAAAATGAAGTAATGTGATTGTAAATATGAAGAATAGCTTCACCCCTTCTGGTATCTCCCATACAAAATTACCTATTTTAGAAAAATTAATATTTTTTTATAACTTCCAAAAGAACAATTTGAAGATATTTGAATTTGGTCAGTTTAATTATTTCGTAACAGTAAACAAACTCTAAGAAAACCGAACCTTTTGCCACACCCCTTCTGGTACCTCCCACACAAATGACCGAATTTATACTCATAGTTTTACATACATATCTTTTTTGTAAGTACACTGAATTCAGTCAAATATTGCGTAAAATGTACGCTTATGAAAATTTGACTGAGGAATTAATATCTACTATATCGGTTGACCCCTTATGGTACCTCCCATACAAAATGATATATTTTTAGAATTGGTATTATGGCAATTATAATACATTTAAATTCAAAATCGGTTAATTTCAATAACTCAAGACATAAACAATACCTTATATTAGGTGATGGTATAATACAGTCAGTTTACCTGACTGAAATTTCTGTACTGGTTTTGATGTATGTTTTCACAATTTATCTTATTGAAACCTTTTAAGTAACACTGAAATGTATCAAGATCCTAGAATTATTAAGAAAAAAAATTTCGAATCACTTTGCGCCTCCGATAACCAAATGCCCAAATGCCCATGTTTGTTTTGAAGCAAATTTATAACTCATATAAATTAAACAGAACAATTTTCCTTTTTAGAAACAAACAGTTTTGAATAATTTTGTAAAACTTTATTTCTCTGGGTGTAGTACAACCTGCATATATTGCCTACATACACTGGAGTCTGTATACACTCGCATATTGCATATTTGTTTTATTAATACTCACATAATGGACACATGAATGATTCTAGTGTCCCAACAACACCCTGCTACCTTTTCAATCCGGTGCTCTGAAAGCATTTCAATGTAGATTTCCTCTCTCGCTGTTGTTTAAGGTTTTTGCATTTATATTTTGTTCTTTGTTACGTTTGACCGAAACGCACCCAACCTAAAACGATGGGGCGGCGGATATGGTGCTGTATTATTTTCAAGTGGTTCCTGATTGGGCTTTACACACTCACAACGAATTGTATTCAATATACATACGTACATATAACATAAACCCTGTAGTTGTTTTCGTGTGCGCGAGTATAAAATCCAAAGTGTTTACACTGAGCTCGCAATAACAACAAACGAAACTAAATAAAAGCATCAATAACTTTGTTTATATTTCTAAAGTCCACCGACCTATGGGACGTCCATATGGCCCAAATAGTTTTTGAACTCGTCGTGTGTGAACGATTTAATTTTATTTGAAATCGTATATTTTTCCCAAATGCAGTCGGGTATGTGGATGCATTTATGCCAACATGTATGGGATCATTCATAGGAAAAGTTGTGGTAAATAATTTTTGAGTTTGTGTTTTTTGTTATGTTGTTTTTTTTCATACATACATATATGGGGATTTTAGTTTATAATTGAGGAATAAAATGCTTAAAGCTTTATATATTTTAGTCTATTAATAGTTTTTAGCGTGGAATTTAATGTTTTGTTGACAAAGCGAGAAGTGGAATTACGTTTACCATGTTTTTGGCAAGTAGGTTGACAACAAGCAAAACACATTTAGATTTTGTTGTTTAGTGGCATTAGAAACTTTTTCTTATTATGTGTGAGGAATGTTTGAGGGAACAATGGCAATGTGTGATAAATTAAATAATTCGCAGAATGACTACAACAATTGTTGAAATGACACAAATCTAAATTGGCCAATGTAAATGAGGCATGTGTCTATTAATTAGGTTTTTCGTGCAGAAAATAATGTTTGCAACTTAAATGAAAGTTTGGTTAATTTTATGAATATTGTCAAATTAATTATTAGAAATAAATGGATATAGCGTTGGAAAGGTCTAAGACTCGTCTTTCTATACCCGTTAAGAAATCAAAACTCGGTTAAAATTGACTGAGTTATAAGCTCATAAGAGAGAAAATATCCGAAAAACCAGTCTTTGGACAGAAAGTCAATATTTTAAGGGTGTTAGGAAACTTTGGTATACAGGGTCCTGTTGTACTCGACTAGACCTACAATATGCACTATGTCACTTCCCAAGTTCCAAATGACTGTCACATAGTGTACTCTATGAAAAAGCTATTGCTCTGCTATTATTGACCAGTTTTTACAAAGTTAACAACTGTAAACTTATATTAAGTTACTTATATTAAGTTTAAGTTACTGATTGGGCTAATTTTAGAAAAAAAAAACTAATATGTATTTGCAATTTGTATCAGGAAAAACAGATAACGAAGACTATTTTTAAGAATTTGCGTTTTTTATACCATCACCCTTAGGGATGAGGGTATATATCATTTGATACGACCCATAGAAGGAGTGACTTTAGACCCTAGGTTTCTTTGAACCAAATTCGATTCATGACATTTTAAGTCGTTTTAGCCATGTCCGTCTGTCTGTCTGTCTGGCTGCCCGGCTGGTTCGCACGATAACTTTCGGAAGACGCCACCAAATGTTTTGAAATTTTGCACGAGTTAATATTTTCCCAAAACTACTTACGGTATTGAAAATGGGCTACATGACCACGCCCCTTCTGGTGCCTTCAATACAAATGTACAATTCCGCTCACTTAAGAAATCGAGTAATAATATCAATATATCGAACTCAATAGCTCCCAAATTCTGTATTTAGTAAAGCTATAACAGGATAAAGTTTTGGAAAAAATATTGGAAGTCTAGCCACGTCCCTTCTGCTACCTCCCATACAAATGTACTTTTCCGCCCACTTTAGATATGGAGTAGTAATATCAATAAATCCAAGGCGATCGTACTCAAATTCTTTATTTTAGTAAAGCTATAGCAGGAAACAGTTTTTGAGAAAAAAACTGGAAGTCTAGCCACGTCCCATCTGGTACCTCCCATACACATCTGGTACCGCCCACTTTAGAAATCGATTAATATTATTAATAGAACTAACGCGATCGTGCCCAAATTCTGTATTTAGTAAAGTTCAAGCAGGATAAAGTCTTGGAGAAAAAATCTGGAAGTCTAGACACGCCACTTCTGGTGCCTCCCATGCAAATGTACCACTCCGCCCACTTTATGTATTTTGTTGGATAAAGTTGTGGAAAAAATATTGGAAGTCTAGACACGCCCTTATGGTACCTCCCATACAAATGCATCATTCCGCCTACTTAAGAAATCGAGTAACAAGATCAATAAATCCAACGCGATCGTACCCAAATTCTTTACTTGGTAAATCTATAGCAGATACAGTTTTTGAGAATAAAACTGGAAGTTTAGCCACGCCCCTTCTGGTACCTCCCATACTCATCTGGTATTGCCCACTTTAGAAATCGATTAATATTATAAATGGACCTAACGCGATCGAGCCCAAATTCTGTATTTAGTAAAGCTTTAACAGGATAAAGTTTAGGAGAAAAAATCTGGAAGTCTAGACACGCCCCTTCTGGTACCTCCCTCCCACGCCTCCCACTTTAGAAATCGATTAATAATATCAATATAATAGAAATTTTTTGTTGGTATATGTAAGTCGGGTAGCCCGACTGAAACTTTCTTAATGGTTTTATTCTAATTTCCATATATTGATAAAATTAATTGGATATAAGTGATTTTTGTTTTGACTGCTTACTAAAGCAGTTGGTAACCAATTTCTAATTTTCTTACAAGTTGTGTCCAATACCAATTTACTACAACTATTATTGTATAATTTTGACCTTTGGGACTGAGTTGTAGAGAAAAATTTAAAAAAAAAACTTTCGCAGCCGCTAGAATTCGAACCTATGCTCCCAGAGGGAATCTGATTTCGAGTCAAACACCTTAACCACTCGGCCACGACTGCTTGTTGCTGATGTTTTGAGCAATGATCAACAACTGAGCGAGGTATGGTTATAAAGTGTACTTCTATGATGTTAGTATATTACACAGTGACACAACATTGAACTTTCGAATCGGAATGGGATAAAACCAAAAGAAAATTAAAGTTGACATTTGCATAACAAAACCCTCAAGCGTTTTTTTTAGTTTAGTGCCAGATTTTTTTTACATGCATTTGATGTTGGTGATTTTGGATTTCTGGCTAACAAGAAAAAATCATTAAAATCAAACAAATTTTATTATCCAGGAAAATTGTGTACCTTACTGTTTTTTGGGTGCAGGAATCCATTTTTATACCATCACCCTTAGGATTGAGGGTATATATCATACGACACGAGAAAAAGTGTATTAGTATTAATATTTTCGAAAATGAAGTAATGGGGTTGTAAATCGACAGAATACCACCCCACCCCTTCTCATACCTCTCATACAAAATTACCTATTTTTCGATAATTAATATTTCTTCCATAACTTTCAAATGGACAATTGGAGTATATTTTAATTTAATCAGTTTAATTATCTTTTAATAGTAGACAAATCCTCAAAAAACCCCTTACAAATTACCGAATTCACCCTCATAATTTTATATATTTACATATCTTTTTTCTAGTACCCTAAATTTAGCCATATTATATGATAGATATACGCTTATAAAAATTTGACTCAGAAATGAATATAGTCTATATCGACTGACCCATTCTGATACCTCCCTTATAGCACGACTTATTTTTGGAAAACTAATTTTTTTTTCTTACTTTGATAAGTGTAATTATGTTATTCAATTATTTTCGAATAGTAGACAAATACTTAGGAAACCGAAACATTTGTTCCACCCCTTCTGGAACCTCACATACAAATGACAGAATTTAACCTCATAGTTTTACATTTATTTTTTTTTTTGTAAGTACCTTGAAAGAAGTCATATTTTGAGCAAGATATGAACTCATTGAATTGTGACTCAGGAATGAATATTGACTAATTCGTACCTTCCATACAAAATAACAGATTTTTGGAAAATTTATACCCTTCCCCCAAAACTTTCGAACTGCAAAATATTTATTTAGGGGAGTTTGCATGGGATGTGGAAGAGGTGTTTGTCCGATAATGCTCATCTTAAAACTTATCCTATTTGAGGATAGAAGTTTGCATACTAAATTTCAGCTCGATAACTCCTTATCTACGGTTGAAATCGCGAGGAAACATAGACAGATATCCCCAATAAGAGGAAGTTTATGTATGAAGTGGGGGTAATTTTTTTTGTCCAATTATGTCAATCTTAGAACTTAATCTTCGCTAAGAGGAAAGAAGCTTGCCTACAAAATTCTGCTCGATAGCTATTAATCTACGATTGTATGGGGACAGACAAAAAATTCAATCAAATTAAAAAAAAAATAATGTACAAAAGCGCCCTCTGACGACGATCGAGAATAAATATCAAAAATGGATTTCTCTACCCCATAACATAAAATTAAATAACCATTATTTTAAAGATTTTTTCTTGTTAGTCAGCGTTCCAAAATCACAAACTTCATATGCGTTTAAAAATGCAAAATGTTAACTCCTTTGCACTTGGTTTTATCCTATCCTGGTTTTGGTTATTGCAATGTGTAATTAATTGATGTGCCATGGTCACAATTTATATAATTACAGAAATATAATTTATACGACTGAAAATAAATTTCACAGTTTTCTAGAAAGTTTTGACACTCCCATATACTTATTTTGTTCGCAACATATATTATATATGGAAGTCATAACACCCACTTAACCAATCACGCCTGTTCTTCGACCAAAAACACACATTAACGATATAGGAACTTGCATACAGATTCAAAGCTCTTACTTAAGATTATTCTAGTTGGGAACTGCCACGCCCATTTATCCAAAATTTGAACATATTTCTAAAACGGTATCAAAACTATCACTTGTGCCATGACCCCTAATCCGATCACGTCCTTTTATTTCAAACAATAACATATTTTAGTTGAAAAGAATGTCCAACAAATTTTAAAGCTCTCACTTTCATATTACTTCATCACTCATCCTAATAGTATTCCATATGAGTGTTGATTCATACTTACCTTGTGTGGAAGGTGCCACTTTCATCTCACATATCAAATAAACAAATACCCTATTTAACACCTAGCATTGCTAGTTAGATGTTGTAAAAATTGCAGGAAGTTATGTTGAGAGGTGTGGCCCTCATCCAGTCGTTTCCAAGTTTTTAGCATCCGAACTAACCACTATCCACTCTTATATATAGATACCATAAGACTAGTGGCCATTACGCCCATATTACGACTTTCAAAAATATTACTATTTGTACAATTTCATTGGAATCGAGTTATTGTGTTGGTAGCGGACTCGATCCCAGTCGTACTTTATTTTTTGTGAATTTTTTTTTAAAGAATTTTATACGATACGTTTCTAAATAAAAACGTACATACATATAGTTACGTGGCAAAACTGTATTTTAGCCCTAGAGAAAAAAAATTAGATAGATAGAAGTCGTCAACACGAATATGAATATGCAGACGAAATTTTAATTTTGGATCAGTGGGCGGAGGAGGCGTGACAAAACTGCATTTAAGCCCTAGAGACATATTTTCGATTAATGGGTGCGGCCAATCTGTATTTTAGCCCCAGAAAGATACAATTTGATAAACAGGTAGTAATCGGCACTACAAGTTCAATTTTTATTTTCGATCAGTATCCATACGACTGGTCGTATGGCCAGACGACACGTATAGTAAAACTGTAGAAAAGGTTGCAGCCCACAGAAGTAAAATGTTAAATTCAAAATCTATGGGCATACGTTAATTTTTTTTGGCGATACCGAAAGGACCCTGCTGAGAATCAAAGAAAAATTCTCTAATTAATTCGCAAAAAAAATTGAATTAAAAAATCTCAAAAGAAATAATAATTTATGGTGGGTTGGGCAAACTCGGTCTATTAGGTTTCACTTGTAAATATAAAATATTTAAAGTAGGCAGTAGGGCCACAACGTGTCCGATTTTAATTTGAAATTCAACATTCAATAAAGATTTACCTTCGGCACAACTTTTCTGGCGTCAGCGCACTTACAAAAAAGAAGGTCAAATCGAATCAAATTTCACTAAAGTTATATCTTGATCAAAATATGGCTTTCTTCAAACTACTCACTTAATGTGTGTAAAAGTATGAAGGTGATTTCCGTCATTTGTATGGGAGATATCAGAAGGAGTGGGGCAAATATTTCGGTTTCTTGAGTATTTGTCTTCTTTTCGAAATTTATTGAACGTACCAAGCACAAAAATCCTCCAGTTGTCCGTTTGGTAGTTATATGGAAGAAATAATAATTTTCCAAAAATAGGTCATTTTGTATGGGAGTTACAAGAAGAGGTCAGTCGATATAGACCATATTCATTCCAGATATTCATAAGCGTACATCTTTTGTAAAATATGACTAAATTCGGTGTACTTACAAAAAAGAAATGTATTTAAAACAAGACGGTCGAATTGGTCAGTTATTTGAGAGGTACCAGAAGAGGCGTATCAAAGATTTCGGTTTTTGGGGGGTTTGTTTACTATTACAAGGAAATTAAACTGACCAAATTCAAATTTCCTCCAGTTGTCCGTTTGGAAGTTATGAAAGAAATATGTATTATACTAATAGTTAATTTTGTATGGGAATAGTTATTTTATATGGAAGGTAACAGAAGGAGTGGGACTATGCTGCCCATTTACCCATTCTTCATTTTGGAAAACAGTAATACTGGTAAATTTTTATACGGATCTGTTAAGGTTTACCCGAGTTATCGTGCCCACCAGCCATCCAGACAGATGGACAAAGCTCAATCGTCTTAAAAAGTCCTGAAACGAATGTGGTCTTAAGATACTTGTGGTCTCCTTCAATGCGTTACACTTTTCTCGTGTCAAATGATATATACCCTCATCCCTAAGGGTGATGGTATAAAATGGAATGTTAAGTATTGTAGCAATGGATTCCGATACGCAAAGCACTTTTGCTGTAACAAAAAGTGAAATTAATAGTATCAAAGAGTACTTTTATTCTACTAAAATGTACATTTATGGTATCAAAAAGTACTTTTATGGTACAGAAAATTAAAATATAAAGTATCAAAAAAGTACTTTTGTAGTACACATGAATTACAATTTAATGTACACAAAGAGTACAATTTATTGTACAGAAAAAGTACAAATTATTGTACTAGAAAGTATCTTTATTGTACCAAAAAGTATTGTACGGGAGACATGAATAGAAAGGCAAAATATTTTTTTTTTTTCGTTTAGAGGGCTTATAAACGCGACCAATTTATTTCCGATTGGAGGGCACCTGGTAAAATGTTATTTCAAGGCAATATTAAGAAAAATTTTTATTCTGCACTGAGCACTAAGATATGAATTTGCAGACATGCGATCAGTACATGATTTGGTTTTTCATTATATATTTAAAACTTTGAATGCAAATAACTCGAAATAAACTTTGTGTCACTTGCATCCAAATGCTTCTGACCGCCTTATATATTAGCAACAAGTACATTTGATCTATACTCTTAGGTAGGGAACTATACGACCCGCTCCCCTGGCCATAGCACTGGCTTTTCTGCTATACAAACTTTTAACATTTTCTTTGACATTTTGATCCTTTACAGTGAATATTTAAGTTCCCTAGACATGCCAAAGGCCTTTGCAATAATTCCTTTACACAAACCATAACCCATTAAATGCTAACTCTTGTGCTAAGCAGTTAAGTTTACGTTACACTTTTCTAACATTTGTGGGAGCACAAAGTAAGAAAACAGTCGAGAAAGAAAACTCTTTCAAATTCGTTTGGTTGTGTAGCATTATGACCCACAGCCAAGTTTTGCCAGTTTACCAGATTGCATTTGCATTAACAATTGTTAAGAGGTACAAGCAAAAGGCAGCAACAAAGAAACAAAAAACAAAAAAAAGACTTTCTAAGTTTTGGTCAAAGTTAACCGAAAGGGACATTGCAGCACAAATAAACTTTGTGCAGGATTTTATACAACAACAAAAAATGCATAAAAAAACACACACAACAAAATACAAGTACATATTTGTTGTTGCTTTAAGTAAAATTAAATAATAAAGGAAGCCCACAATACAACGCAAGGCAACACAACACAACACAACACACAAAACGGTAGATGGAGGGAAATGCAGAACAAAGGCATTCAACAAATAGGAAACTGGGAAACAACAACTTTTTAACAAGCTCACAAATAAAGAGCAACTCACTAGGATACCGACCAGACACCACCACCATCACAACCACCTTCTGTTAGGAATAGCTTTTTTATGTTGTTGCTCATGGAATTTGAATTCACAGTCATCCATGGGCGTCTGAAGTAGGGAATATGTTGAATTTATTGCATACAGGGCACTGCCACCGTACTAGTAGGTGTATTTATAATGTTATAAAGGAGGATGGTGTGATAACCACATAGCTTAGGAAATTGTTAAAAGGGGTTTGGTTTAAAACTAATTAAATTAGTTATGGGTATTGTAGATACTTAATGATTACACTATGCAACAAATGACGACTTTTTGTAAAATACAAAAACGGGATAGTATAGGTTTAATTCTACTATCGAAGGGTAATAAAACCCTATACTCAGTTTGGCGAGATTGGTGACCAATTTTTTTTAATGGGCCCCTAAAGATTCTCAAAATCAGTGAGCCCCATGAAAAAAGGTGTCATCAGTTTTTGTCCAACAGCTAACTCACACTTCGTGATAGCGCTAAACTGTATTCGGCAATAATGTAGCTGGGGGTTTTGCGCACTAACTTTATTAACAAATTATGTCAAAAAGGTTGGTTATTCCTGCCCTTTTTCAAAAAAAATTCAAGAAGAATTTATTATTTTTTCACTTTTTTGAGCATTACTTTGAGGGAGTCCAAATTTTTCTCTGACACTGTTCGCCAAAATTGTAGCCCTGGTAAAGATAAACAACTTTCGTGAATATATCAATCCAATCTGAACGTGTTTAGGCAACCTAAATAGCTCATAGAGTCCACGTTGATACCGGTTTTCCGTCCCTCGGAAAACATGAATAACTTAACTATTTTTTAACAGATTTTTACAAACAAGTATGCGTTTAACTCGTGAAAGCGTGCACTTTCTGAACAAAGTAATAAACATTAGGGTGTCCTTATAAAATGGGGGCTACAAACTTCATTAAACTTAAAAGATAGTGAAAAAATTACAAAAGTTTGAAATTTCGAGGCAAAAAACAAACAGATATGACAAGTTACCAATACAACTATATATATGGTTGGAAAGGCCGCAGTCTCTTCTTTCTAAATCCACTGAGAAATTTAAAATCGGTTGATATTCAACCACGTAACTAGCTTATAAGTGCGTAAAGGTTCGAAAAACCGGTATCAACGTGGACTTTATAAGCTATTTAGGTTGCCTAAACACGTTCAGATTGGATTGATATATTCACGAAAGTTGTTTATCTTTACCAGGGCTACAATTTTGGCGAACAGTGTTAGAGAAAAATTTGGACTCCCTCAAAGTAATGCTCAAAAAAGTGAAAAAATAATAAATTCTTCTTAAATTTTTTTTGAAAAAGGGCAGGAATAACCAACCTTTTTGACATACTTTGTTAGTAAAGTTAGTGCGCAAAACCCCCAGCTACATTATTGCCGAATACAGTTTAGCGCTATCACAAAGTGTGAGTTAGCTGTTGGACAAAAGCTGATGACACCTTTTTTCATGGGGCTCACTGATTTTGAGAATCTTTAGGGGCTCATAAAAAAAATTGGTCACCAATCTCGCCAAACTGAGTATAGGGTTTTATATCCCTTCGATAGTAGAATCGAACCTATACTGTCACGTTCTTGTATTTTTTTCACTGTTGCACTGTGTTATCTTCAAAATGAAATTTTAAAGAACTATCATTGGGACAATTGCAAAACCTGAAGTACGGAGTTATTAGTGAATCTGGTATAAAAATCATTGCACTTGCTACACAGTGCAACAGAGAATCTAGAGGGTGATAAATTCCAAGTCAGGATGAATGTAGGTCAGTATAGTAAAACCACCAAAGGGTTTGGCGTACTTTTTTTCATGAGTTTTCATATGATACTCGCTACATATGTATGCATAACGTATGAGTAATATTAATTTTATGCGGATTTTTTATTTATCATACGCAGGGTGAAGGTACCCCCAAAGGGATTGGCCTTCTCAGGGAAACCCCTTTGGTTTTATTATACTGGCCTCGTACATTCTCTCTGATTTGGAATTTATCATCCACCTGACGTGAATTTTCCACAGTGCCAGTGTACGAAAAGGGATTAAATCTGAGTCAAATTTCAATAAGGTCATATCTTGCTCAAAATATGACTTATTTCAAACTACTTACAAAAATTATGTATGTGTAAGTATGAGGGTGAATTCCGTCATTTGTATGGAAGATATCAGAAGGGGTGGGGCAAATATTTCGGTTTCTTAAGTATTTGATTACTATTCGAAATTTATTGAACTTACCAAACTCAAAAATCTTCTAGTTGTCCGTTTGGTAGTTATATGTAAGAAATAATAATTTTCCAAAAATACGTCATTTTTTATGGGAGGTACCAGAAGCGGTCAGTCGATGTAGACCATATTCATTCCCGATATTCATAAGCAGATAGATAAGACCCTTCGTCATGTACGGGCATCCGTTCGCGATCAATCTTGACTCTCTACTCTAAAGTTGCCTTACATGTGCCCATTATATTTTTAAACCCCATTCTAGCATTTGAGACTTTGTCTACAATTTTCACACTATCCCCCTATGTACTTTATAATTTTTGTGTGTGTTTTTTTATTCTACTAAAGAAAAAGTATCTGCAGTGGCTCTGTATCGTTACGTATATGCGTACAGAGCTGTGCAGTGCAGTCAATGTTTAATTTGATACAATGCATTTATTTAAGTTAACAAAGTGTAAACAACAGCACAACATGAGCAGTAAAGACGCAAATCCCTAATTGGTCGAAGTTTTTGGCTGGTATCGCTCCCAGTCGCTTGGCACACAACGCAGGTAAATCTAACTAAATCTAGGATAACATGAACTTATTGTTGCTGTTATTGTCGACGGTGTTGTTGTATGCAATACGAGTATATGCAGGAATGTGCATCTGTAACAAATATGTATAAAATAGAGAGCACCCCAAACACACACAACCTATAACACCACGAAGAGGGGGTAGGGCGGCGAATGAGCATATGAATCAAAGCGATGGAAGACTCGAAGAGAAATGTTAGTGCAAATGCATATTCTTAAGTTTTAAAAAAATTTCCTAATAGAAAATAATTTTAGGAAAAATGCTTAAATCCAAAAAGGATATTTTTAATTTATCACCTAATCTTGCATTTGCCGGAAATTATCCAAGAATCGAGTGAATGTCATAAGTTGTCCCTCATAATATCTAGCTGGGTTAAAATCAACTTCAGATTTGGCATTAAATATCGAATCTGTTTTATAAAAAAATGTAATATATAGCACTGTAAGACAAATATAAACTTTTGGCCTCACCCATGATCAAACTGACCAGATTCTAAAAATATAGATAAAAAAAAAATACACGTATCTTCCAGTTTTTCTGGATCAGCTCAATTAAGATTTTTACGAGCAATTAAATTTTTGGAGGGAAGCTCCCATACAGCGACTACTTCCTGTTCGCAGAACTCTGCGAATTGTTAACAGATTGTGATGAACTTTTTTATTATGTTTTTCAAATGGGCAGGCGAGCGTTCTGACGAAGCCAAAATTTAAAATTTGTCACAAATTTAATTTGTCAACAGATATTTATTAACTTTTTGAAAATTTTTTCAAATGGCCTGGAGCGGGTTCTGACAAAGCCCAAAATTAAAATTTGTCACAAAACAATTATCACAAAAATGATAATAGCAATTTTTTCATGTGTACAGTTGGTAACTCATAACACATTTATAGGTATATGCTGGCTGAAGACTGCTGGTCAGAAACCGCTCCTAGCTATTTGAAAAACATTCAAAAAATTTTGTGACAAATTTTAAATTTTGGCTTCGTTAGAATCCGCTCCTGGCCTTTTGAAGAACATTAAAAAAAAGTTCATAAAAATCTGTTAACAATTCGCATAGTTCTACGATCAGGAAGTAGTCGCTGTATGGGAGCTTCCCTCCAAAAATTAAATTGCTCGTAAAAAACTTAAATGAGAAATGGGAAAAACTGGGAGATACGTATAATTTTTTTGAGCTATAATTTCAGAATCTGGTCAGTTTGATCATGGGTGAAAAATCATCGTGTCGTACAGTGTAACCGATAACCAAAATTTATAAAATAATTCAGGACTAAAGAAAAATGGCCATTGTGTTAGTTATTGGAAGACAAAATGTAATTTGTTTCTATGTATTTGGGAAATGATCATTCCTTTTAGTGTCAGTATTTATCAGTTCATATGTGACATAAGCAACTGAAATTATAGAAAAATTTCAAAAGATATTTAAAAAGGCCAATATCATTGAAATAGCAAATATAGGGAGACTGCATTTGAGCCTACCATCGGAAAATTCAGTCTGCACACCAAAACGTCGAAGAATGACATCAGACTGATTGATTTCTATGCGGCAAGAAATATGGTAGCTAGCAGCACTAGATTTGACCATAAAAATATTCATAAGGCAACATGGTTATCTGCAGATCAATTGACGAGGAATCAGATTGACCACGTAGTAGTCGATGGAAGGTATGCATCGAGTATTCTGGACGTACGAGTCGTCAGGAGTGCGATCAAGGCTAAGCATGAAAAAACGTACGTAACCAGTCACAACGAAAGCTGGACATCGGTAAACTGCGGGCCAAAGAGGTAGGTCCGCTACGAAATGCTCCAAACCCTGATAATATTACATTGCAGTGGCAATATATAGCCGACTCCATAGAACGGACTGCGAGAAGCGTACTTGGGTACTCAAAGCCGTCTGAAGAAGATGCCTGGTACGATGATGAATGTCGCAATGCCATGAGAGAGACGGATGCTGCATACATTGCGAATTTGCAACCAATGGCAACGCGAGTTGTTCGTGAACAACACAGGAAGAAGAGGACGAAAAAAGAAAGAGCTGAAGAAGAGACGGATGAGTGCACAGAGTTGCTCCGAAGTAGAGGGGAAGCCCGAAACTTCTACCAGAGAGTAAAGGCGAGAATGCGTGAAACAGGATTGCCCTTCTGCAAGGACAGCGATGGCCAGCTAGCAGAGCTCGCAAAATGTGCTCAACCAAATTTTTCTGCGCGGTCTGCTCACTTAAAAGACCGAAAAAAATTAAACGGAATCTCTTAGTGTCTGAACAGCAACCCTCTTTTTCGCTTCGTTCGTGTTCTCGCTCTCAGGTTTCGGGATGAGCGTAACACATGTATCAGTCTCTTACAGACCGCATGACACGAACAGAAATGTTCGTCGCTCAGTTACTGAGTGTCAGTAAGTGAGCAAAACAAGCAAAGTGTCCCCAAAAAAGGTCTTTATTTTTATTGTTGTTTTGCCTTATGTTGTTGCCTTCACTATAAATATTATATGTAAATGTGAATGTTTGCCTGTTTGTTTGTGTGTTTATATGTTTGTGGCGCAATCACATCTAAACGGCTGAACCGATTTCAATGAAATTTGGTAGGAAGTTAGTATACTGTAAGGAAATTGTCGTAGGCTATATATTTTTCCTAGTCCTAGAGAGATGAAATATAATACCCAGATATTACTATATATTAACTTGCAGATAAAATTTTAATTGTAGATCAGCGTATTTTAGCCCTAAAGACAAATTTAGTACTTGGAACTTTTTGTTGTTAATTTCACCTGGATAAGTAGTTACCTGGTGCAACAAATTGTTTACAGAGTGTTTAAGACCTTGAAATTAGGCTTTAAAGTAAGCAAGCACTTCACGACTCATTTTTAACTACTTGCACCAATAACTATTGGTGCATTTCTATTGTTCTGCTTTTCATTAATGAAATGTTTACCTATCCGCACGCGCAACACATATACATGCTCAAAAGACCGTTTGCCAAATTTTTTAGATGTAAAGTGTCTCGAGTGAACACATGAACCGAGCGAGCGAACAAAAATGCTCATCCGTTGAGCAAAGAGCAAGCCAAAGAAGAACGAAGTTTGAGGGTTTTTTCGCAACAGTTTCGCTTCGTGTCAGTGGATGAGTGGTTTTTTTTAGACAACAAGCATGAGAGAGACCAATTATTGCGAGCTCTGCCAGCTAGTAATTGACCGGATACCGTTCTGAAGATATGGATAGATCATTTCAGAAATTTACTGAATACGGACACCACTCCAGAAGACCCGGTTCCAATCTACGACATTGGTATTAACTGTCCACCTCCGAGCCAGAGAGAGATACGTGTCGCAATATCCCGCCTTAAATACAACAAAGCGGCTGGAGCCGATGCTCTCTCTGCTGAATTGTTTAAGGCTGGCGGAGAGGAGCTGATTAGGAGCATGCATCAGCTCATGGAGAACATCTGGCTAGAGAAGAGCATGCCCAAGGATTGCAGTCTCAATTTGTTATGTCCCATATACAAGTAGTGAATGTAAGAACTACCGTGGAATAAGCCTATTACCAATTGCGTACAAGGTCCTTTCGAGCGTATTGTGTGAACGACTAAAGCCAAATGTAGAAAAACTAATTGGACCATATCAGTGCGGCTTTAGAACTGGTAAATCTTCGACGGATCAAATCCTGGAAAAAAACTCATGAAAAGCAGATCGACACCTACCACCTCTTCGTCGACTACAAAGCTGCCTTCGACTCTCGGATAAGGAATAGGCTATATGAAGCCATGTCTGAATTTGGTATTCCTGCAAAGCTAATTCGACTTTGCAGATGTACCTTGGAAAACACCAAAACCTCGGTAAAGATTGGTAAGGATCACTCTGAACCATTCAACACGGAAAGTGGTAGCCTTTCCTGTATACTTTTTAATATAGTTATGGTAAAGGTGATGAGAAAGGCTGGTGTGAAACATGTCTGGCACCATATTCTACAAGAGCCATATGCCACTAGCCTATGCCGATGATATTGACATCATTTGTCGAAATCTGCGAGATGTTACGAATGAACCATGAGCTGTATGAGCTTTACCACGACATCGACGTAGCTAAAAGAGTCAGAATGCAACGAGTACGATGGCTGGGGCATGTTGCCAGGATGGATGTAAATGCTCCAGCGAGAAAGGTGTTTGAAGGCGAACCTGAAGGACGGTTCAGAGCAGGTAGACCCAAACTTCGTTAAAAGGATCAAGTGGTAGGCGACGTGCCACTATCTGGTAGGACTAACAGGAGAACGCACGCTGAAGACCAAAGCGTGTGGAATTCTTTAATACTTTAAGCCTCTAATTTATGAACCACGTTCGTAAGTTGTAATGGGCCACTTATGTAAGTAAGTAAGTAAGCAAACACATCTAGTCCATCATTTTTCCAAAGTTTTGGGAAAGTTTGTCTTTTAAGTTCAGTATATTATTTTACGACATTTAATAGGACTAAGGTCCTTAAACCAACACAATAGATCTTGGACACATTTGAAAAAATTGTTTTCAAAAGTATGGAAAAGCTTAAATGTTCTTCTTGACGAACTCAAATTATGAATAATTTTGATCAAAAACCAATATTCCGACACCCTCAGTTAAATATAAAATTGTCTAGTACATTGATATTATTACTTGATTTCCAAAGTAGGCATTTGTATGGGAGGTACCAGACTTTATGTTGATTTAGCTTTACTAAATGTAGAATTTGGGCACGATCGCGTTGGCTGTATTGATATTATTACTCCATTTCTAAAGTGAGAGGAATGGTGGTACCAGAAGGGGGGTGACTAGGCTTTCAATTTGTTCTCCAACACTTTATCCTGTCATAGCTTAACAAGATACAGAATTTGGGCACAATGGCGTTAGGTGTATTGATATTATTAAACGATTTCTAAAGTGGGCGCAGTGGTACATTTGTATGAGATGTACCAGAAGGGGCGTGGCTAGACTACAATTTTTTTCTTTACTAAAGTCAGAATTTATACAAGATCGCGTTCGTTGTATTGATATTATTACTTGATTTATAAAATGGCTGAAAGATATATTTGTATGCGAGGTACCATAAGAGGCGTGGCTAGGCTTCCAATTTGTTGTCAAAAACTTTATTCTGTTATAGCTTAACAAAATACAGAATTTGGGCAGGATCGCGTTTGGTTTATTGATATTATAACTCGATTTCTAAAGTGGGCGAAATGATATATTTGTATGCGACGTACCAGAAGGGGCGTGCCCATGTAGCCCATTTGCAATACCATAAGTAGTTCTAGGGAGATTCTAACTAGTGCAAAGTTTCAAAACATTTGGTTGCTTCTGTCGAAAGTTATCGTGTGTAATTTTTGGAAATTCTTACTTTTAGGGCTAAAAAATGGTCAAAAGGGATAAAATAGGTACCAACGCCCGGACCAAACGGCAGAAGGTAGAAAAGCGAAAATGTATATGAGCTTGTTTTCTATAGATTGAGAAAGCTGCATGAAGAGATTTTTCGTAATTCGCACTTTTAGGACTAAAAATAGGTCCAAGAAGGGTTATAACTAGTACCATCACCCGAACAAAACTGTTATAGAATTTTTGTTGTACCAAAAAGTCTTTTTATTGGACTAAAAATACTTTGTTGTTAAAAAAAATTTATTTGGTGTACCAAGGTACTTTTATTGAGCAAATAGTGGTTTTATTGGCCCAAAAGCACTTTTCTGTTGCACAAAGTACTTTCTTTTGTACCAAAGTACTTCTGAGCTCTCGGCTCGTTTCACAAAAGTACTTTCTTTATACCAAATAACTTTTTTGTACCAAAGTACTTTTTCACACCAAATTACTTTTCGTACCAAAATGAACTTTTAGTGGCCCAAAAGAACTTTTCTGTTGCACAAAGTACTTTTTGGTATCAGAGTCCTGTACCCAAAAGTAATTTTGTTGACCCAAAAATACTTTTATTGCCTAAAAAGTACAATAAAAGTACTTTTTGGTACAAAAGAAAGTACTTTGTGCAACAGAAAAGGCTTTCTGAGCCAATTAAAGTACTTTTTGTTACAAAAAAGTATTCTGGTACAAATAAAGTACATTGTGCAACAGAAAAGTGGTTTTGGGCCAATAAGATAACTTTTAGGTACGAAAAAGTACTTTGGTGCGAAAAGTACTATGGTACGAAAAAGTACTAAAGTTTAAGTTAATTTGTATGTTAATTTTTTATCAAAATAGTAGTACATTAATCGAACCAACATCTATTATGTAGATTTTTAGGAAAGTGTATCGTATATTGTATTAGTGTTTTGACGAAATTTAATTTAAAATATTTTTTTCACTAGAAGTAAACATTGTACGGTTGTATTTTAGCAGAGATCTATCTGATATTAATATATTACATTACAATCGGCTAAGCCATAAACAGTATAGTAAAACAGTCAATTTACACGATCTCTTGTAAAAATAGTTACATTTAGCTGAATTTGTAAATCTTCTTTGATAAAGACCACTCAATCGAGCCTATAATCACCATTCTAACCATTTCACTATTTTCTTTTTTCGATCGGTTCACACTTATATTGTTTAGAAATTTCCCAAGGTGTACGCTTAAGCTTTCAGGCTACAATCTACGCTAACCATAGGAACCAACGTAGACCAATTTAAGAGAATATATGACTAAATGCATATAAGGTAACACCGGCGGCAATAGCAACAACTACAACACTAACAACAACAAGTATTACGTACGAACCAGCTTATGAAACCAAACTCAAAACACTTTGAAAACGCAACCTACAACATCAGTAACAGCAAAAGCAGAAGCACAACTCCATTGATGCATAAAACCCCTTAAGCGTCTAACAAGTATGACGCTAAGTATCGTGTTCACTCGGCAAACAGCACACATGTACACACACACACGCACACACACACTAACTGACATAAAATTCATATTGAGCACACAGGATATCATACACGTACACACGAACTTCAATAAACTTTTACACATGTGTAAATTTTGAAATATGAAATATTTCGATGCTTAAGCCAATAAATTTGCTGTAGCATGACACTTGTTTTTATTTTTTATGTGGCAGCAGCACAAAAAATTTACAAACAACTATATAAGATATGCAACTTTTTAAAGTGGCATTTCTGTAACTAGACTTAAATATTAAATATTCTAAATGTTGAAATATTTCACTATTTGAATATTTAAATATTTTAATGAACATTTTGTTGCTGCGCGTGCTTTTTTGGTCGCATAACGACCCTTAAATCCGCTTCGCGATATCTTGTTTGATTTGGAACTTAGCAAAATCAGTTATTTGCAGTCTATGGGTGAAATATTGCATAAAAAAGTTCCATATAAATTTAATTTTATTCGGTACACACTATATTTGAAATAAAAGCTTTGAGAGCCTCTATTTTTTCACCAAATGTTAATTAAAGCGAACACAAACCTTCAATAATATTGTTTTGTAAATCAGTTCTTTATTGGGCTCCTGAAAAGTAATTGAAAAATACATGACTATTTTGGTCGGCGCAGAAACGATTTGATTATTTTATTACGTAAACATTTTAACATTTTAATACCTGAATAAGTATTTACATTCGAATACCTGAATCTCTATATATAAAAAATTGTTGCAAGTGTGTTGTGACTTCATAACGCACGAACGGCTGGACCGATTTGCATAATTTTTTTTGTATGCGTTTGGGTGGCGCTCCGGGTGGTTTATATTTACAATTCGGTCCAATTGGACAAAGGGGCGTGGCACCGCCCATACAACTTGAAAATCAAAAGGGCTGTATCTCATGAACTATCAGAGGTATGAAGATGAGATTTGGTATATATGTTGTTGGAGCAGTACTAATTACAGCCAAGGTGGAAGTGGACGGTGCCACGCCCCCTTTTTAAAAATCGCTCTAACGGCTTTTCTAATAGACCGATTGATACGAAAATTTTACCAAATGGTACAGTTGACCTGTTGATAGTCCCAGGTTACAATATATTGTGATGGGATAAAGGGGCGTGGCACCGCTGATACAACTTGAAAATCAAAAGGCCTATATCTCATGAACTATCAGAGGTATGAAGATGAGATTTGGTATATATGTTGTTGGAGCAGTATTAATTACAGCCAGCGTGGAAGTGGGGGGTGCCACGCCCCCTTTTCAAACCCGTTCTGCAGGCTTTCCCAATAGACAGATTGATACGAAAATTTTACCAAGTGGTACTGATGACCTGTATATAGTTCCTGGCTATATTTGGTTGTGATTGGATAAACGGGCGTGGCACCGCCCATACAACATGAAAATAAAATGGGCTATATCTCATGAACTATAAGAGGTATGAAGATGAGATTTGTTACATATGTTGTTGTTGGAGTATAAATTACAGTAAGAGTGGAAGTGGGCTGTACCACACCCCTTTTAAAATAAATAGTTATAACTGTCAAAATTCCACAGTATATTGCAGTTCGCCTAGAGATATGAACAGTAAGGTGGGACAGTTTTTTTATTCGCAAAAATTGTAACCAAATCTACGATGAATTGTTAGAAAATGTCACCAATAAACTTTGTGTGTAATATCAATTCCTAGCTCGCGCTGGGAAAGCTTAATTTAGTGCAGAAAACTTAAATTTTGATAGAAGTGTCTTAAAGCTGAAGTCTGTACGCTTTCAATAATCATGGGGCAACGAACGTCACTTCCAAAAGAAGCGCAAAACGGAGTAAATAAACGAAAAATCCTTTTATATTGAAAAAAAGTATCAGCTAGGATTTTGATTCATGTGGATTTTTAATGTACAATTGACACCCAACAAAACCCCATAATTTTCAAAATGCGCGTTCTGTTTGCCCTTTGTGAAGTTTATGGTGCATAGACTCATCCATCTGAGCAGCTAATAGAAGCCATCAACGCTGAAGACGTAAGTGTGACAGGGGACTCGAATTTATCGAACCGACGCCGTTCTCAGCAACTCGGTCTTGGCAAATGCTGAGGAAAGATCTTGGCCTATATTCATATATCTAACAGGTAGAAGAACTAAAACCAGTGGACGATCAATTGATTTTTGTTATTTATCATGTCATTGCACATTATTTGAAGGAGAAATGGTTCCAACACGACGGCGTAAAATGACATACAGCGCGTGAGATCATCACTTTGTAAAGCCAAACGTTGGTGACCGAATTATCTCATAGAATGGTAATACGAGTTCAATACAAAGATAGTATTCGGAAATATTCTTGATCCATGTGAGAAGAAGACATGGCAAAAGAGGTTTTTATGGCTAAAGGCATAAAGCTTCAAACGAAATTTCCATTTTCAGTCAATAGGCGGAGAAGGCATGTCAAAAGTGTTTTTTACGCCCAAAGAGATAGTTAGTATACAGACGGTTACCGCTACTACATTGAATTTTGATCTTAAACGGAATGTTTGTTTCCGATTTGTAAAAGATATGACTTTGCTGATGAACTTTTTACTATCGTCATAAAGCCTATGATATTTAGAATTTAAAACAACAACACTTAATTTGTTAACTTTCAGGTTAAGGAGTTGCTTGAAATTAGTTACATAAGTTAATAAACTCAACATATCATTACCGAGCTTAAGTACCGTTTTCGAAGTACTTTGTAGACCTAAATGTAAAATATATTACAAGTTAAAATGCAATAGCGAAGCATTGCCGGGCCCACTAGTCATAGTATATTTTGTTATTCGAATATTTAAATATGTAAAAATTGGAATATTTCAATACATATCAGATCGGACCGGCCGTGGCATGATGGTTAGAACACTCGACTACCATGCGGGAGATCACAGGTTCAACTCCTGGCTTCAGTCATCTAAAAAATAAATTTTTCTTTTATTGCCGACCCATTCGATGTTGTCGTCAGCAACTTCGCAGTATAAGTGTCGAGTCAATCGCATGTCTAGTAAAAGCTTCTTAAACAGTGACGTTCACATTCGTCGATAGACAAGTAGGTGCCCTTAGTTGTGAATCTAAAAATAGAAAGCGTGTTAATTCACAACAACGCAAGAAGATATCTAATACCTCGTTCATGGGGTGTAAAGGGCAATTAAGTCTTTTTTATCTGATTATTTGAATATATGCATTTTTGTTTACTTACACACAGTACTATTCAAATCATGCTCAGTATTCTAATGCCATAAACCATTTCGCGGCTTCCTTTATCTTCCTTGTGATGATTACCTGAGCCTTTCATCAGATTGAATGCTCTCACTGCCAAATAGTTCAAATCTTAGCGACTTGTCATCCTTTGTCCTAATCTTTCATTTGGCGCGAAATTAAAAGACTTCGTTCTCATTCTGTCGCTCGTATTCTCTTCACTGATTTTCTTTGCACTTGACTAAACTGTGTCATATGTTTTGCTATTGTCGTTGCTGACAAACTCTCACTCAGTACATACATCGCTGTATTGGTTGGTGTTAATGCTGTTGCCACCATTAGTTGCACATAACGGTGATGTACAGCGGCTACACTGACAAGAATTTGGGGGGTGGCACAGTATTGTGATGACTGCTGCCGGTGCTGCGTTGTGATGACGCTGTTTTGTGGTGGTTTACAGCACTTTTGAACACCCGCTGATGGTGCTTAAGGGAAAAAAACTTGCGTTGTTTTTTTCTAGTTGATGTCTTTCTCGTTGCTGTTGTTGTTTTTGCGATAATGGCTATGATGGCTAAAAGCCAGATGAAGAAACTTGAAAGGAAAACATTCGCATATTTCAGAAGTTTCAGTCATACGAACGGCAGCGACAGCAGCATTACATGCAAACGTAGGGAAGTGTGAATGACACACACACACACACACACACACACTCACACTCAATGGCAAATGCATTTGTTCATAGATACGAGTAGGTGTGCAATCCTAACATATATGCAAATGTTACATTGGGAAACATAGGATTGCACTTTACATTAGGTAGGTTCGATTATGGTCTTCCTAGTTAAAATTTAAAAAAGCAATCAAATGTGGAATTAACTATTTTGGAGGCAAGTTATTTCGAACTCGATTACCGAAAATGTTAAGAATAGGGAGATACATACCTTTCGTACAATATAAATAGTGAAAACTAGGCCGGGTCACGAAAAAAAATTCCCAAAGTCGAGGGCATATATTAAAGACCACCTCGAGACAACTTGAACAATAAAATTTTTTTCCTACCCCACCCCCCTTAAACAGCCAAAATCGTTTCTTTTTAATCGCTGTTTGTGATTTATTCATTTATTCGGCATCGTTGTAAAAGTCTCGACGAGTACTACATTCGTCCTATAGATGTCACTAACGTACGACATCATTTTCTAATGATGGCCTCATTTTAAGCAGTTTTTACCCATAAAATTAAAAATATTTTTTCCTAGGACTAAAGCCCTTTAAAAACCAAGAATATTTTGCTTTGGAAATATAATGTTTTATTCAAAAACAAAAAAGTTAGGCATGACAAGATGTATTTACATCATTAATACAAATATTTTTCTTGTTGTTTGCACTATTACCGAAAATTATTGCATACTTTGCCGGAAAAAATTAATGCAGAGCCACAAGCAACACAGCAGCGATAAAAGACGATTTTGGCTGTTTTTGTGAAGTTGTCTCAAAGCGATCTTTATCATTTGCCCTCGACATTAGAATTTTTTTATACCATCACCCTTAGGGATGAGCTTATATATCATTTGATACGACCCAAAAGTGTAACACATAGAAGGAGTCACTTTAGACCCTAGGTTTCTTTGAAAAAAACTCGATTCATTGTATTTTAAGTCGTTTGAGCCATGCATGGTTCATTCGATGACAAAACTCTTCGTCGACACAGATAGGTCCATATATTCTTCGGAGTACTTTTCTTTTGAATACTCCCAGTTATTGTATGTCAAATGTCGTAAGCACTCACGATTCGGCAGCTTACAACAGAACGGGTAAAATTAGCACCTGGTATAGCTGTTTCTTAGTGTCTCGAGATAAGGTGGTGTAACTAAAGTTCTGCCAAAGTCCGTAAAAACATCTATTGGCTAGCACTATTCTCCGCTTGATTTCTTGGCTTACATTTTTTATCTTGTTGACGGAATATCCTAGGTAGGTAAATTCATCTACTGCCTCAAAACAATAATTCTCAACGTTGACAGTGCGTCTCCATAGAGAGGGTTCTTTGTTCGTCGAAATCATTATTTTTGTTTAGCCCTCGTTGACCGCTAAATCAATTTTTGCTAACATCCCGCAGATTTCGGCCAATGATGTCTATATTATCAGCATAGGCTAGTGGCATGTGGTTGTTGTGATATATGGTGCCAGACATGTTGACACCAGCCTTACCATCACCTTCTCCATAACTATATTAAATAGTGTACAGGACAGGCTATCGCCCTGCCTGAGACCTCTTTCCGTGTTAAATGGTCGATTTCAGCTTTGCTGGAATACCAAACGCAGACATGGCCTCATAAAACCTATTCCTTATCGGAGATTCGAAGGCAGCTTTGTAGTCGACAAAGAGGTGGTAGGTGTCAATCTGCTTTTCATCAGTTTTTTTCCAGGATTTGTCGTAAGGTGAATATTTTATCCGTCGTAGATTTACCAGGACTAAAGCTGCACTGATAAGGTCCAATTAGTTTTTCAACAATTGGCTTTAGACGTTCACACAATATGCTTGAAAGATCCTTGTACGCAATTGGTAATAGGCTTATTCCACGGTAGTTCTTACACTCACTATGATCTACTTTCTTGTATATTGGAAATAACCGACTGAGTCTCCAATGTCGGGCCTCTAGCCAGTTGTTCTCCATGAGCTGATGCATGCTCCTAATCAGCTCCTCCCCGCCTGCCTTAAACAAGTCAGCCGGGAGACCATTGGCTCCAGCCGCTTTGTTGTTTTTAAGGCGAGATATTGACACACGTATCTCACTCTGGTTCCGATGTGGACAGTTAATACCATCGTCATGGATTGGAGCGGGGTCTTCTAGAGTGGTGTCAGTATCCAGTACATGGACCCGGAACATAATCCGAGTTCGTCACTAGCTGGTCATCACTGTTCTTGCAGGAGGGAAACCCTGTTCCACGCATAATCGCCTTAACTCTTTGGTAAAATGTTCGGACTTCCCCTCTACTTCGGAGCAACTCTGTACACTCATCTTATCTCTTCTTCAGCTCTTTTTTTTCGTCTAAAAAGACATGTTGCCTCTCGTCTCTTCTCTCCGTGCTGTTCACGAACAGCTCGCGTTGCCATTGGCTGCAGTTTCGCCCTGTATGCAGCATCCGTCTCTCTCGTGGCATTGCAACATTCATCATCGTGCCAGGCATCTTCTTGAGACGACTTTGAGTACCCAAGTACGCTTCTCACAGTCCGTTCTATGTCCGTTCTATATATTGCCACTGCGAGGTTATATTATCAGGGGTTGGGACCGGCCGTGGCATAGTGGTTAGAACACGCGACTGCCATGCGGGAGATCACAGGTTCAACTCCTGGCTCCAGTCATCTTAAAAAAAGGAAAAATTTTCTTTCATTGTCGGCTCCCCTCGAATGTTGTTGACAGAAACTTCGCAGTATAAGTGTCGAGTCAATCGGCATGTCTAGTAGAAGCTTCTCAAACAGTGACGTTCGCATTCGTCGATAAACAAGTAGGTGTCGTTAGTTGTGAATCTAAAAATAGAAAGCGTGTTAATTCACAGCAACGCGAGAAGCTATCCCATACCTCATTCATGGGGTGTGAGGGGAAATAAGGTAAGGTAAGGAGCATTCCGTTGCAGTTGAGTTAGGCTGTTGGAGTAGGCATCCACTACCTCTGTGGCCCGCAGTTTACCGATGTCCAGCTTTCGTTGTGCCTGGTTACGTACGTTGTTCGCCATGCTTAGCCTTGTGCGTACCTTAACTGCGGTAAGGTAGTGATCGGAGTCCATATTTGCACCCCTGATTACTCGTACGTCCAGAACACTCCATCGACTACCACGTGATCTATCTGATTCCTCGTCAATTGATCAGGAGATAACCATGTTGCCTTATGAATATTTCTGTGGTCAAATCTAGTGCTGCTAACTACCATATTTTTGCCACCGAGAAATCAATCAGTCTGATGCCATTGTTCGACGTTTCTGTGGGCAGACTGAATTTTCCGATGGTAGGCTCAAATGCGGCCTCCCTACCTGTTTTAGCATTAAAATCGCCTAGGTAAATTTTGATGTCATGGCTGGGGCTATGGTCATATACATTTTCTAGGCTCTCGTAGAACTCGTCTTTGTCCTCATCGCTTTTCACTTCTGTCGGAGCATGGGCACATATAAGTGTTATGTGGAAAAACTTTGTTTTGTCTCTTATTGTGGCTATACGTTCACACACCAGGTTGAACCTTGAGACTAGGCGTCGCAGTCTCTTGCCAACAACAAATCCACATCCATACTCGTGCTTGTCCGCATGGCCACTATAGTAGATGTCGTACGTCTTCATGCGCGGGCACCCCTGTCCCGTCCACCGGATTTCCTGTAAAGCGGTTATGTCAGCCGTGTATTCTTCGAGAACTTCCGCCAGTTGGTTGGAGGCACCTGGTGCATATCCTCAAATCATGGTCCTTAATTCGTTTGCGGTGGTCGTCAACATTTTGGGGATCCATTTTATTCTTTTCTTACTTCTTTCCATTGCAATAGTTCAAACGTCGATGGCGGGTTGTAAGCCTAGCGCACCACGTCGCAGTTTTCTCCTCCTGCCTGGAGACGCTGACCAGGGTACCGCTCATTCTGAGCCGACGTTTCTGGGTTTTAGGTTTCGCCCCTCACAGTTAGCCGTGCTCTGACGGGTGTCAAAGGCACGTTTCCAGGCGTCACCACGTGGAGGTACTCCGTCCGCAGTAGTACCACGAATACGGAGCTCTGTGAATAGACTTGAAGTGCAATTGGCAAGGATCACTCTGGGTTTGCCAAGTTAAAACGAATAGAAGTTTTACTTTGCATCACACTCCCGACGCTATTACAACAACAAAAAAACACAAAGTTTTAGAAAAAATCAAAACAAAAGTAAATAAAGTTAGGAATTATAAAGAAAATACATTGAATTCATTTCGAACACATAACCAGTCTTTGACGATGTTGCACAAATAATGTCGTTTATGTAGTCGTTGACGAACTGTTCGAAGACATGTTTGTTTATTTAATCATCAATGATAACTTCAGCTCATCTGGCTGTGCATGATTTATACGACTTACTTAAAACTTAATTTCCCTTTACACCCCATGAATGAGGTATGGGATAGCTTCTCGCGTTGTTGTGAATTAACACGCTTTCTATTTTTAGATTCACAACTAACGGCCCCTACTTGTTTATTGACGAATGCGAACGTCACTGTTTGAGAAACTCTTACTAGACACGACGATTGAATCGACGCTTAATACTGCGAAGTTGCTGTCAACAACATTCGAGGGGAGCCGACAATGAAAGAAAATTTTATTTCTTTTTTCTTGTTTTTAAGATGACTGGAGCCAGGTTTGAACCTGCGATCTCCCGCATGGTAGTCGCGTGTTCTAACCACTATGCCACGGCCGACACTTGTATGAAAAAGTCATCAACGACTTGAATGGACGGTTATCGATAAGTCTTCAATGAATCAACATGGTCGTGCACTTGTCCTTGAGAATGTCTTTAAGACTTGGAAACTGATAAGTTTGCTTTACTTTCACAAACATATAATATCTATGTGGGCGCTTAAACGGTTTTGTCTGACACTGCACCGTCTATCTAGACTTTAGATACTAGATAACCCCTATTATGCCACCATATTATTTATCAAATATATGTTGTCAGTAACTTTGAAGGTAGTACAAAGTTTCCCGAGACAGTTAGTATTAAATCTAAATCATGATCATTATGAAAATTTTCATATATTCTCTATTGAAATACTCAATAAATACAGTATCTTTGGAGCGTTACAAATGCCATAATAGAATTAATACATCTACCACGACTACAAATTTCTTTGGTTGTAGGTTGCAAAAAAAATTACGTATTATTGTGCGGTTTGTTGCATGCATCTCGTTATTATTGCTGAAGCATTGTTGGTCCTGTTGTACTACAAGTTGAATAAGTGTCGGTAGGTAAGAGTACACAATGCTGCAACTGACTTTTTCTGTGGCATAAATCACTGGTTGCCATTGTTGTTATTGTTTTTGTTGTTTTTTTCTTCTGACTTACGAATATGTATGGCTATTGTTCTTGTCATTCGCCCCACCCCCCCCCCCCCCCCCTACCGCTGACAGACCACAAACGGAGGTGTTTCTTGCAGTTGCGGTTTATGTGGCTTATGTTGCATGTCTTCACTAACACCTCCGGCGGCTCTTTGTCTTAATTTCACTCCTGACCTGCTTCGCTTTACTATTAGCCGCTTACGACTTAAACTTTAAGAATTTACTTTGGCGATGCATCACATGTGTCCGGGATAAAGTTAAATTATCTTGTGCTCCATACAACTGCAGCCGTGGTTTGGGGCACGGAGGGCGGCAGATGGCAGCTTAATGTCCTCCCTTTTGCTTTCAGATATGCATGCTGCAGCAATGGCTGCCAGTGGATAGTTTTAATGCCTTTTTATAGCCGAGTACTTATGGTCGTTTCCTGCTTTCCTACACGCTCTAGATTATTTTGCCCTCTTTTCACAAAACGCTATAAACAAACTAAAATGGCTTATTTTGAAAGGAACACAAAAACAACAAAATGGCAAGAAAGAAAACAACAGCAAAAAGTGGTCCAGTTGAGAATGATAAAAGAACAGGAAATATGTTCATTTCTTAAGAGCTTTAAACACACAGCAAAATATGGCACTAACAGCAACTAAGTGTTATTAGTTTTATGATAATTTTTAAAATAGCAAACAAAAAAAACAACAACAGCAACGACGTCAAACTTGACTTCAAAGTGAGAACGGAAACTATTTAATGGCAAGTGTCAAAAGTGGCGGCAGTCTTTAGCAAATGTTTAAAGAACTTTATGTTAGAGTTTGTACATGTACTATCTGTGACAATTAAACTACATAATAGTTTTAAAGAAAATTAATTTCCTGAAAAGATACTTGCGGATCATATTCATTGCGCCATGGTTATATAAAGAAAGAAAGATAGAAAAAACAATGGGGAGAAATAATAAAAAAAAGCGAAACATCTAATCTAATATCTAATGTTTGTAAGCGATATCTTGCTAGAATACATACAAATCTGGACAAATAACTGTTAATGAAATAACCTTGATTTATTTCCTACAATGTCGTAACAATTGTGAAATGTGAATTTACACTCAATTCCATACACATTTTTTTCAATGGAAGCGAACAATATTTCTTTTTCAAAGGATAAAGTTCTCATTTTTATTATATTATTACAGTGTACAATGTGTCTCGGCTAACTTGTCATGCCTTCAAAGTTATTTTAACTTTATATTCGGTCTATTGTTTAGATTATAAAAGTTGGTATTTTTGATCTCCCAATATACCAGAGCAGAAAGCGAAGTAGAAGTCGTCATTGTACAAATGTAAATATTATTTTAAAGACATAAGTATTGGAGCATTTTCATCCATTTGTACAACTTGTCCATGCCAGCGTATTCGGTAAAATTGAACGCGCTTGATAATGTCGATGTCCTTATACAGCTCTTGGTTCATACTACAATGATACTCACAATAACTATGATTTGACAAATATTTTGCGAAGTCTTGTACTCTCGAAGACTCCCAGAACAGATTGATTGGCTTGTGTCATAACGAGAGAGCGGTTTGTTTGTCGCTTGCTTAGCGCATAGTAGCAGAGCTTTGCAATTAATACTCGTCTCTTGATTTCCCGGCTGACATTATTGTTTTTGTTTACGGCATAGTCACAGGGACCGGCCGAGGTATGATGGTTAGAATACGCGATTACCATGCGGGTTCAACTCCTGGCTCCAGTCATCTTAAAAAAAACATTTTCTTTCATTGTCCCTCGAATGTTGTCGACAGTAACTTCGAAGTATCAGTGTCGAGTCAATCGGCATGTCTAGTAAGAGCTTCTCAACAATGACGTTCGCATTCGTCGATAAACAAGTTGGTGCCGTTAGTTGTGAATCTAAACATAGAAAGCGTGTTAATTCACAACAACTCAAAAAGCTATCCCATACCTCATTCATATGGTGTAAAGGGAAATTAAGTTTAAATAGCCACAGTAGTTAAAGTTATAGTTGTCATCGTTCACGCAGCATCCCAAACGAGTAGACTCTTTGTTCGTTGAAACAAAAAACTAGTGGTTTTGTCCTCATTTATCATCAGATCCCCTTCTGCCGACGACTGCTCAATGTTTGAAAAGGCCGCAGTAACAGGCGTTAGTCCTCGACCAATGATAACTATATAATCGAAAAAGACAATCACCTTTATTATAGATAGTACCAGTCTAGTTTACGGAAGACTTTCGCATGATAGTCGCCGTTTGGATGTTCATGATATCGCATGACACATCATCGCCTTGTCTAAAGCCTCGTTGGTAGCTCTGTCATATTTTTGAATATTTTTACTGAAGACTTCGTGTCGATCAGTGTCATCTCGCAAAGACGTATCAGCTTCACGGGGATACCAAACTCAGCCATAGCATCTAATAGTTTCTGTCGCATCGGACTGTCGAATGAAGCTTTGGGCAACCCGATTTAAAAATAGGGGATGGGTAAAAGGCTAGTCCCGCGATAGTTAAAATCAGACACTTAGATTGCCTTTCTTAAGCACAGAACATAGATCAGTCAGATTCCAATCATAGGGTATGTATTCCTTTCTGAATCGTACTTTGAGCTGATAGGGCTCAAAGAGCTCTACCGCCAGTCCATAAGCTTCCGCAGCATTATTGTTTTTAAGGTATGCAATAGCCGTGCTGATCTCGTTATGGCTCGGTGATGAGAAATCTACATAAGAAGTGAGAAATTGGCATGATTTTACTTACTTATGGTACCTTCGGAAACGAGCAGCACATTCTTTGTGACCCGACAGTATTTTCGCCTTAAGACACGTTTTGTCTCTCTCCTCTTCTCGTTATGATGTCCATCTCTGGCTGCCCAGGTGGAGTCCCCTGTTCTAAATAGTGATGGCAATTAAAAAAGAATAACCGATTAATTAATCATATGATTAATTAAGCATTGGCCAAAATGCCAGATAGACCAGAAAATGTCATCTTCCAACATGACAACGACCCAAAACATTCTGAAAAATTGTCGAGGAATGGAACCCGATCGAAAACCAGTGGGCTTATCTAACTCGCGGCCTGGCAGAATACTATGAAGGCCCGAAAAGAATAAATGAACTGTGGGAGAGGGTTCAGCCTGAATGAAACAAAATTCCTGTATATTATGTAGCTAAACATTGTCAATATACGCCAAGTAGGATGGATCATTTGAAGAAAGCAAAAATAAACAGGACTAATTATTAAATTTAGATAAGCAAAACCTTGGACCAAAAGTGTGCCAAAGGTCTGATTTAGAAAATGTTTTGTTTTTATATACTTATAGCAGTGTAAGTTAAATTTTTGTTACTGCTTTACATATTTTACAGATGCACATTTTAAATTAAGCAAAAAGTTTAAAAATAATATAATAAAAAGTATAGAAAATATTTAATAAGGTATTTTGTTTAAAACATTGGCTCATTTTTGCACCACATTGTATGTACCAAAACTCGACATCGTACCTATAATGGTTTAAAAGATACAGCCATTTCAAAATTCGAGTTGTATGGGGTGTGCTCCTTTTTAATGTAGACCCATTGTTTCTTGGACAAATTTTCTTAGAAATCATCACAGATAACGATTACGATAACCGCTTGCTGCCTCTTATTTACTCTATAGCCAGTTTCTTTGAATTGTTAATAAAGTTGTGCAAACACATACATGCAATTAATGAAATATCATCCACACGCCCAATTTGTATAGGTCCACTCCTTTCCTCCCAATTTAATTCTTTAAAGACTACGCGCAGCTTAAATTTCAAAATGTGCAAATAAGAAAAACACAATATGTATATGTATAACAGATTTAAATGTAAAACAATAAACAAGCAATATCATGATGAGACTGCATACATACTCTCTCTACGCAAATTATTTAATAATTCATCGCTTAAAATATTATGAGAGGATATATCAACATTTCGTTTTACACAGTCATTAATTTACATCTCCACATTGAAAGTCAGCAGCCCGAAATGATTGAATGGCTACAACGTGGCATGAAAAAATAATATTAACTGATCAATTCTGTTGGATTTGATAGTCCAAACAGATTTCGTTAATCTATGAACTTAACAAAAGGCAAGCAGTGACGCATGTATTGAATTGATAATCATAGTGGTAAAAAATGAAGATATCAAGTTATTTTGTAAATAAACTGTATAATATAATGCCTGTCATGCAAATGTATTTGAACATATATTTAAATGTAACAATTTGTATATTTGAATACATTTTTTACTTCATTCTCCAATATTTACTCTGTTAATGTACATACCCCCTCCAGGGTGAATGAGCAACATTGCAGCATTTGCTCTCATTACTTATACGTCTTGCAACTATATTTGCGCTTTTAAGTATTTGTCTGATATTCCCTTAACAAACAACGCCGCTGTACTTTCACAATTATCGGATTCTCGGCTTAACTACTTCTGTGCTTGAGCACTCACTGTTGACCCGAATCGAAAAAGTTCGCCTAAAGTATTTCAACTAAAACATATTTAATAATGTCTGGCATTTCAATTTCATGCCAATCCAGGAAGTGCGACTGTCCACCTCCCTAATCACGACCACCGTTGTCATTTTCAAATATTTTTCATAACGTCTCTTCTTTTAAGTTCTGGCTGAGATTTGTCGTGACAGTATTTCAATTTTCTTATTTCAAGTTCTGCTGCAGCTAGTTGATTTTTTGCCAGCAACAAAAGTTGTGTTTTTTGTTTTCTTTGTTGCTACAACATGGACAAATCTACAAGTAAGCCTTGATATATGACTACAAGCAGCGAATAAGAAAATTTAATATAGTGCCCCTTCTGGTACCTCCCATACAAATGTACCACTCCACCCACTTTGGAGATGGAGTAAAAATATCAGTACACTCGACACGATCGTACCCAAATTTTGTATTTTGTTTTTTTAAGGACAAAGTTTTGGAGAAAAAAACTGAAAGTCTAACCGTGCCCCTTCTGGTACCACCCATACAAATGTACCACTCCGCCCACTTTAGAAATCGAGTAATAATATCAATATAATAGAAAAATTTATATTTTACTGAGGGTGAGGGTATTTGTAAGTCGGGTTGCCTGAACTGAAACTTTCTTACTGGTTTTAGTCCCTATTTGCCCAACTTGTTTTTATCGCACAAGTGTTTTATTAGGCGAACGAACACCCAAATTTATGTGATTGTACCTTCAGCCCTGTGATCTGGTTGATTGTACAACTTTAGTCCCCTTCTAACTCTTAATGTACGAATTAAAAAAAAAAAACAATTCCTATCACATAACTAAGATGGTCTGGTACTCCGTCTGATGCTATAGGGAGTATGTCATTTTCTGGGTGATGGTACCAGTTTTTTTTACCACTTTAAGTACGGATTTCTAAAAACCCCATCTGGCGTCTATCTTTTTCTATATGGGTATTTCCTAGCGTTGCGGACGCACGTGTTTTTTCTTATTTTGTAGTTTTCTCAAAAAGTTTAAATATTTTGAAGGTTATTCATATTAAAAAAATTTGATTTTGGACAGTACTATAATGTTCTTTTAATGAAACTTTACTTAAAATGTTGTATTCAAAATTATGACTAACACAAAGTGCGTTACGGACGCACACAATTTTCCACAGAGACTTGAAGTGTCTATGAACATTTGTGAAATTTAGAGAAATTTCTTATGTGACCAGTATATTCTTCTTTGTAAAATAAAGAAGATTTGTTAGGGTTTTATAAACAACTTACTTCACATTCAATATACTTTTACCTTTTATGCTACTTCATCTAAATGTGCGTTGCGGACACACGTTTCGGACACACGCATTTTCTATGAATAACACAGAGCGGCAAAGAAACAATACCTGGGAAATTATACTATTTTTCTGGTAGGTGCTGCTGAGCACTACAAGAATCTGTTTTTCAATTATCCCAAAACCCCCAAAATCTTGAGTTACGGGTAAAAAAACCGGTTTTTCGTACTTTTATGCACTTATAAGCCAGTAATGCAGATAAATATCAACCGATTTTAAGTTTTTCAGCGGATTTGGAGAGAAGAGACTTTCCAACGAATTCATTATATGATTACAAAACAAAAAGATAAAAATATAGCAATTTTTACTATGAAATTCGTCACTGTTATCCCTTTTTCATTTGTTTACCCCAGTAAGAGCGGATTTCAAAAAAAAATAATGAGCATCCTTGCACCAATAACATATGTAGCAAATTTTCGTAAGATATGACATATTGAAATTTTGGTTTGTGTGGGCAGTGCCACGCCCCATTGTCTAATCATGTTTTCATGTAGCCTATGGTAAAGGCCCTACGGACAGTGTCACACAGTGCAAATGTCATTACAATAGTGGCCGTTACTTAATTTCCCTTTGCACCCCATGAATGAGGTATGGGATAGCTTCTCGCGTTGTTGTGAATTAACTAACGGCACCTACTTGTTTATCGACGAATGCGAACGTCACTGTTTGAGAAGCTCTTACTAGACACGACGATTGAATCGACGCTTAATACTGCGAAGTTGCTGTCAACAACATTCGAGGGGAGCCGACAATGGAAAAAAAATTATTTATTTTTTTTTTTCTTTTAAGATGACTGGAGCCAGGTTTGAACCTGCGATCTCCCGCATGGTAGTCGCGTGTTCTAACCACTATGCCACTACCGGTCCCTACAATAATGGCCGTTACTATGATCAATATAACGATTTTTTCAAATCGGCACCATCCATTTCCCAGCAAGACATAATCATCCTTGTACCAATAACATATGTAGCAAATGTCATCTTTATACACTTAATGCCTTGCGAGATATGTCAAATTAAAATTTCGTTTTAGGTGGGCGGTGCCACGCCCTTATGCGTAATTATTTTTTCCATACTGTCCTACGGACAGTACCCCACTGTTGAAATTGCTTTTTAATCGGTCTATTTATTGGGCCGATATAATGATTTTTAAACCAGTAAGAAAGTTTCAGTCGGGCGACCCGACTTACATATACCCTCACCCTCAGCAAAACATAAAATTTTCTATTATATTGATAATATTACTCGACTTCTAAATTGAGCGGAATGGTACATTTGTATTGGAGGTACCATAAGGGGCGTGGCAAGACCGGCATATTTCTTCGAAAATGAGCAAGGAGTGGCCGTTACAGTCAATGGCGATCGCTATCGGGCCATGTTGAACGAATTTTTGTTCACAGAAATTGAAGAGGAGTATATTGGCAACATTTGGCTTCAACAGGAAGGCTCTACGTGCCACACAGCCGAAGCTACACTCGATGGTTTGCGTCCTGTTTTTGAAGATTGCATTATCAGCCGCAGAGCTGATATCGTTTGGCCACCTTGGAGCTGCGATTTGACACCGTTGGACTATTATTTGTGGGGTGCCCTCAAAACTAAGTGTTACGCCGACAAGCCAGAGACAATTGTCGCTTTAAAGGCACACAATCAATAATGTGCTTAAAAATTAAAAATTACTACATGGCCAGCCGAGGAAGCCATTTGAATGAAATTATTTTCCATTATTAACCGGAAGGATTGTACTTTCAAATAAAAAAATAAATTTGAGAAAATATTCAGTAGTTTTTTTATAGCATTTTCAAAAAACATAAGAAAGTTTCAGTCGGGCGACCCGACATACATATACCATCACTCTCAGTAAAATAAAAAAAAAAATGCTATTATATTGATATTATTACTCGATTTCTAAAGTGGGTGGAGTGGTAAATTTGTATGGGAGGTACTAAAAGGGGCGTGTCTAGACTTCTAGGTTTATCCTCCAAAACTTTATCCTGTTATAGCTTTACTAAATACAGAATTTGGGCACGATAGCGTTGGATATATTGATATTATTACTCCATCTCTGAAGTGGGCGGAAAGGTACATTTGTATGGGAGGTACCATAAGGGGCGCCGCTAGACTTCCAATTTTTTCTCCAAAACTTTATCCTGTTATAACTTAATAAAATACAGAATTGGGGCACGATCGTGTCGAGTATATTGATATTATTATTCCATCTCTAAAGTGGGCGGAGTGGTACATTTGTATGGGAGGTACCAGAAGGGGCGTGATTAGACATCCAGATCTTTTCTCCAAAACTTTATCCTGTTATAGCTTTACTAAATACAGAATTTGGGCACGATCGTGTCAAGTGTATTGATATTATTATTCCATCTCTAAAGTGGGCGGAAAGGTACATTTGTATGGGAGGTACCATAATGGGCTTGTCTACACTTCCAGATTTTTTTCTCCAAAACTTTATCCTGCTTGAACTTTACTAAATACGGAATTTGGTCACGATCGCGGTAGTTCTAATAATAATATTAATCGATTTCTAAAGTGGGCGGTACCAGATGTGTGTGGGAGGTACCAGATGGGGCGTTGGTAGACTTCCAGTTTTTTTTCTCAAAAACTGTATCCTGATATAGCTTTTCTAAATTAAGAATTAGGGTACGAGCCCGATGGATTTATTGATATTATTACTCCATATCTAAAGTGGGCGGAAAGGTGAATTTGTATGGGAGGTACCAGAAGGGGCGTGGCTAGACTTCCAATCTTTTTTCCAAAGCTTTATCCTGTAATAGCTTTACTAAGTACAGAATTTGGGTACGATCTCGTTGGGTGTATTGATATTATAACTCGATTTCTAAAGTGGGCGGAATGATGTATTTGTATGGGAGGTACCAGAAGGGGCGGGGCCATGTAGCCCATTTGCAATACTCGTGGAAAATTTCAAGACATTTGGTTGCGTCTTTCGAAAGTTTTGAGTCGTATCAAATGATATATACCCTCATCTCTAAGGGTAATGGTATAAAAAAGTTATTTGGCGGACCCTGTATTAAGAGGTGTTGTTATCACAGTTCTTTTTTCAAATCATCTGGGATGGTGTTTTCCAGATATGGTAGAATATTGCTGTTAAAGCCTCCGAGATTGGTTCAGAAGTTCGGCAGGTATTCGTGCTGGGCTGGGCTAGCTAATTTGTCGTTTTTCAATTGCCAGAGCTTATATATGATTTCTTCTCGTGTGGAAGGCGCAGTAGCAATCAATCTGCACAGATTTTGACTGCAGACTGAGTACATAAGAACTCAAGCCTCTATATTCTGTATTGTTTCTTTCATTTAGTTAACATACATTTTACTTCAAAATTCTAGTCAACACATTTCTTCTCGAGTTTTTGGCATCTGCAAGATCTTTACATAGTTGAAATAGAAAACACCGAAAATTCTTTGCTGACAATAAAACTCTAGTATGGCTTTCCATGTTTCCTGTTTCCTTTTTAAACAATTGTTCTCCCATTGTTTTTCAATGTTTTGGCTTAATTCCATGCTTAAGTGATCAGAACTCGGAAAAATCTCACAAAGTCCGGAAATATGCACAGAGGAATTTCCATTGCTTTCGCCACTTTCCTCTCTGTGGTGGTTAAATTCCAGTTTAAATTCAAATTTAAAAATCTGCTGGCGCTGCTGTATGCCACAGCATTAAGTCTCCTCCGGGCGAACACAAGCGAATACAGTTTTCTACGTAAAGTACAAATGAAAAGAACCAAAGAAAGCTGTGGAAAAACGAGATGGAAAAGTTTTTTCGCCCCCAACCCAAAAACGAAAAGGGAAAAAAATGAAACGACTTTATGCTCTAAGTGCATTAAAAAGCAGTTTTTGTATTTTGGCCCCTGGTACGAGTATTGCAATGGAGCGCGCGAGTGCTTTCAAACGTGGGAGCGTTTGGCTGTAGCAGCAGAGTGGCTGATGTCTGCCGAGCCGAAAAAGGCCAGTGAATAAATGTATGAAGTGTACATTACAAATGGTTGGATTTTAGTTCTGCTTGACTGTCGGTCTGTGAGCTTAATTCATTGAATGCTTTTGACCGCCACCACCATCATTCTCTGTTGGGCTCTTTCAGGGATTTGTGTTTCTTTCTGGCTTTTAGCGTGTTGTTGTTGTTGTTGCTGCTTTTTTTTGGCGCAATTCCACAGCATCAGCGCCAGCAACAACATCATCGTTCAAGGCTGAAATGAAATTAACACACTTGTATGCCCGGATACGACATTACTTTATGACCGTGTTTGTTCTTATTTAAAAGGCGTCAACGGTGAAACATGTTTTGGCTGTTCCCCGCACCAACCAGCTGAATCTAGATATACTTAAATAGTTGAATACAGAAAAGTGTTGCTGCTCGTGTTTTTGTTTTATTATTTTTTTTGGGGCGGATAATTCAAAGGTGTTGTCGTAATGGCTAAAATTTTTAAATCTGCTAGGATTTTGGTCGTTGCTAATGGAAATTTAAGATTGCGATTTTGTGGCGTGGAAATAGTGGAAATGAGTTGTGTTCTTTGAAAAGGTGAACATGTTAAAGGATTACGAGTATAAGCAATGAATATTTGTAGTATATAAAACATGCACGCGTTTGCAAATATTATGGCAGGTACATTTATGGGTTGGTTATGCTGCTTTTTATCTGGGAAAGTACTTTGATTTTAATTATTTGAAGAGAGTTTTGTTGTCTTTTTGTACGAATACGAATACATGAGATCTACTGTATCTTCTTTGACAGTATCGAAGTTAGTGCTTAGTGAAAACTAAATGGCTGATCATCGGGGTCAAAGTTGGGTGAAGAGGGGAAAAAATGCATATCAACCCCCCCCCAACAGCCTACGAGTCGCCTCTAGTGGGGTAAAATATATAACCGACCCCAGATATTTTTCCCTCCTAACATTTTTCCCAAACATACCCCCATCTTCACACCCACCCTAAGAGAGCTCCCATGTAAAAATCAAATTTTTATAAATTTTGCTCCCACCGCTCTAACTTCCCCAAACGTAACCCTAGAGGAGTTTTTGTCGATTTTCCTTTCGAACACTTCTATCAATTGCAGTTCATAAATATGATGTCTGCATGGCAGTTAGAAAAAATCTCGTTCCAGCATTTGCTTAAGCAATGGTGACGAGCCGTGGAATTGGCCAGTGTTTGTTGACGTGATGTCAAAAGAAATAGCTTGAATAGGGTCAGCGATTTTCCAGCCAAGCAAAAGGCCGTAAATGGCATCCGCCTCTGCCTTTTCCTTTACCCGACGGTATCTTTGGAAAGCTTAAGAGCTGCTCATTCCCATCATATGTGACGACAATGAAAGTCGAACAAGATTTCCTACGCAGCCTTGTAAATTCGCCAAAATTTCCCCATCTCAGTGTACATTAAAAAATTTCACTTCAAACAACTGTAGGTTTCCTTCAAAAATGCAGTAACCTGCTGTCGATTATTGGCAGAGCATAGGTTGACGAAATCATCTACCACCTCGAATTATAGTTGTCAATGTCCACGCACTGCCCCCAAAGAGTAGATTCTACGCTCGTTGAAACTAATAACTTTGTTTTGTCCTCATACCCGAGATCGCTGCAGTGTTATCTCGCAGTTTTCGGCCGATGATGTCTATGTTATCAACGTACGCAAGTTGCATGTGGCTTATGTTGAATATTGTTGCACTCGTTTTTACTGCACATTTCTTCATTATCATCTCAATCACTATGTTGAAGAGGTCATACGCTAGACCGTCGTCTTGTTTTAGGTCTCGTCTGGTATAGCATTGCTCGGTAAGGTCCTTGTCAATCTTTATCGAATACTTCGTGTCAGTTAGCGTCATTCCACAAAGGCGTATCAGCTACGCTGGACTACCAAACTCAGCCTTGGCTTCGAGTAATTACTGCCCTATCGGGCTTCCGAAGGCAGCTTTACAGTCAACAAAAAGATGATACGTGTCGATCTGTATCTCTTGGGTATTTTCCAGAATTTTCCGCAGTGTTAATATGTGGTCAGTGTTTAAAGCTACACTGATAAGGCCCGATCAGATGGGATAACACTGATTTTAGGCTTTCACATATCACACTCGACAGGACCTTATATGCGATGAGTAAAAGGCTAGTCCCGCTGTTGTTGCAGCACACATTTAGATCACTTGTTTTTAGTACAGGGCACAATAATCCTATATTCCAATAATGAGGCATACATTCATTAAGGCAAACCATGCCATGCGTGAAGTCCCGGGTTCGATTCCCGGCTCCAGTCATCTAAATTTTTCTTTCATTGCCGGCCCCCTAGATGTTGTCGACAGCAACGTCGCTGTATAAGTGTCGAGTCAATCGGCATGTCTTGTAAATATAAATATAAATATAAATATAAAGCGTGTTAATTCACAACAACGCGAGAAGCTATCCCATACCTCATTCATGGGGTGTTAAGGGAAATAAAGTTTTAAGTTTTATGCTTAACGAATTTGTCACTGGACTTGAAGAGCTCTACCTGAAGTCCGTCGGCACCGGCTGCTTTATTATTTTTCAGCCGCGATATTGCTCTACTTACCTCGGTTTGGCTTGGTGGTGGGCAATCTAAGCCGTCGTCGAGATTTCGCATAATACCTTCACTTGAGCTGCCTTCCGAAACCAGCAATTGCTAGAAATATTCTCTCCATATATGCAACACACATAATCATCCTTTTCTTTACAAGAGCTCCGCGTACCGTAACCTTTTCTTTTTACCTTCTGGTAGAATTTTCGGGCTTCACTTCTATCCCTGTATCTTTCTATATGCATTTTCTCATGTTCCTTCGGCTGAAGTTTTTTCACTTAAACAGCTGCAACGCCTGTTTTGCTGTCTCTCGGGTTACAATTGGCCGTGGCGTTGTCCTGTAAGCAGCATCCTGTTCTTCAGACGATTTGCGATTTGCGTACCAAGGGTTGTCTGAGAGCCGTTTTTTATATCCAACCACGATTGTTGCAGCGGTTGCCATGGAATGCGCTATATGCTGCCACTCTGTATCGGGAACGCCAGAAGTAGAGGCGTTGTATCGTAGTAGTTAGGAGAGATGGTTTGACTAGGCAGTGGCTAACTCTGGGGGTTTGCAGCTTTGCGATGTACGTGCGTTCTTCGCTCTACTAAATCTTTTGCGCACTTTAGCCACCACGAATCACTCGCATATCCATGACACTGAATGCATGTTTTCCACCGATTACCACATGATCAATATGTTTTCAGGTGTTTTAGTCGGAGGATAATCAAATTGCCTTGTGGATATCTTTATTCTGAAATTTGGTTTCTTCCATGTCCCTTGCCATTGCGGAGATAACCAGCCTTAACCCGTTTGGGATGTGTTGGTATTTAGGGTGAATTAACCGATCGATGGACAGCGAACATCTTCCCTTCCTTCTTTGGCATTCACATCTCCCAGGACAATTTCAATGGCGTTGCTAAGGCAGCGGTCTCAAGGTACTCGTAGAATGTATCTTTAATCTCATCATCTTTATCTTCTGTCGGGGCAATATGCTCAAATCGATGTGATGTAGAAATATTTCGCTTTGATGCTCATTGTGGTTATTAGAACACTAACAGGATTAATTACAAGTCCACATCCGATTTCGTGCTTCTCCGCATGACAGCTGTAGATGTCAAAATTTGTATGTTGCGCTAATACCGGTTTTTGATTCGATTTTCAATATATTCTGCACTTCCACCGTTACTTGACATTAAGAAACATACATAGGTAGAGGAGAATTGTACATCATCCAAAGGTGTGACATTTATTTGAAACGGCCAATTGTTATTTGTATATATTCGCATAGTTTTCATTTTGTCTAGCAGCAAACGTAGCAATCGAGTCAAGTTTGCGAGTCATGTCCTCATAATTGTGCACAAGCAGACATATGTCGTCTGCATAGTCGAGGTCATGTAAGAAACCGTGCAGCCCCCATGTTATGCCTCTTTGATTATCGAGTGCATGATTCATAACATTATTCAGCAGGATACACTCCTGCCGCATTCCTATATTGATATTAATCCTGTCCCTTAGTTCAGCTTCATATAATATACGGTAGATCGCTTCGTGGTAAAGGCCCTTTATTAAATCTTTATTTTTTTCGGGGAAGCTTTTGCATCGAAGGCAGGTCCAGATTCCTTTATGACGCAGCTTAAGAAATGCTTTTAGGAAATCTATATATCGGTAGGTAAAATTGTAAAGGCCGATGTTGAAGCGAACCACACCTAAACGTCAAGCTATTTTCTGCATTTCATAAGACATTTCTTAATTACAGACTAACTAAATTTGAACCATGGAAAGATACACAATCGAACAACGCGTTAAAGTTATTCAGGCTTATTATGAAAATGGGCGTTCAAATCAAAATGCATATCGTGCACTTCGTGATTTTTTCGGTCAATTTTACCGTCCAAATGTGCGTACAATGGTCAGAATGGTGGCAAGAAATGGCAACAGTGGATGATGAATTTTCGAAGTGGATTTGTCAATAAGAAGAATTGCCGCATTTGAGCGAATGATAATCCAAGAGTGATTGTCGAAAAACCAATGCACCCACAAAGAGTGACTGTTTGGTGCGGTTAATGGGCTGGCGGCATCATCGGGCCGTATTTTTTCCAAAATGAGGCCGGCCAGGCAGTTATTGTGAATGGTGTTCGCTATGGTGAGATGATAACGAACTTTCTATGGCCCTAATTGAAAGATATGAATGTGGACGACAAGTGGTTTCAACAAGACGGTGCCATTTGCCATACAGCTAACGAAACAATGGCTCTTTTGCGCGACAAATTCAATTGCCGTATTATCTCACGTGGTGACGATATCTCACGTGGTGGCCAAGATCATGTAATTTGACATCGTTGGACTTCTTTCTTTGGGGTTATTTGAAAGAAAAGGTGTACGTCGATAACCAGCAACAATTCAAGAGCTAAAGGATGAGATAATTCAGCACATTAACTGTATAGAACCTCAATTATGCCTTAGCGTCATCGAAAATTCGGACCAACGGATGGAGGTGGGCCGAGGAGTTCGCAGCGGTCATTTGGCCCATATATTGTTCCATACATTATTGAACCATACCAATATTATCATAATAAAAAGAAATGGCAATAATTTTCTTAATAATTTTTGTTTTATTCAAAATCACCATCGGTCCTTCAAATTTAACCACTCAACACTTTGCTCCAAGATTATGCAAAGGCTTTTAATATGATCTACACATGATGTATGTGGACGGAAGCCAGCTTGTTCTTCGTGACATAATGCGAGGTAAGCGTCTTGGATTCGTTTGTTAAATGATATACTCTATAATCTTATTAATACTGCACAGAAGTGTTATACCTCGCCAATAAGTGTAATTTTAAAGGTCACATCTTTGGTCATTTGACTATCAAGCTTTCCTTTGTCTCGCTCGAAAGGTATCCACTTTCCCAAAAGCTCTTGATGATGGGGTGAAGAAGCGTTGCGCTAGTAATGCTTTGTTTGATTTTAGAACCGTTATAGTGTCAGCTGTTTCCTGTATTTAAGGACATTTCAGATGCATTGTAATCCGCCGCTTGTATCTTAGTTATAAAGAAGATTAGTATAGGTATTTGTCCATACCTTTATTTGCTCATCTTTCGCCGTAACCAATGTGTCATTTTCGTCTTTAAGTGGCTAACCGGATATAAAAAGTCGGTTTGTCAAGAGCTTAGTTGCCTAGTGTAAGTCTCTGCTGCGGTTCGTTTTACTAGCTTGTTGTACTTCTATTGCTAAGTCGTCAACACACTTACGTTCATCTCTATGCGCTCTCTTTTTTATACAGTAGATTAGCCTAGTGTGAATGTTGTTTTCCTCTAGCTTGTCGTTTCTTGTCTCTGCAGCATTAATTGCCCCTTTGGCGATCTTTCTTTGCTGTATCGATTGGAGCTGCCGAAACCGATGTTTTCTTAGCATAGGTTAAATTTACTTATTTGACGTCAGTGCACGAGCAGCATGCTTCGACAGGGATATTATTGACAGACGATTTTAAGGAGTTTATGTACGTCGTAGTGATATGATTTGATTGTAGGCGGGAGATGTGAAATTTTCTTGATGGATTATTGTCTTTCCTTTTCGCTGCGATCTTGAAGCGTACAATGCAATGAGTAGATGGTGATCACTTGCGACGTCAGCATCCATTTTGTTCCGTACATCCAGTAGCGAACCCCTCCATTTCTTGCTTAACCCTTAGATTACATCCTTAGTACAGCTGTACCAATTTTAACTTTCAATGCTTTTTTCTAAGCCATGTGTGTGTCTACAAATCTGAAACTTAATGATATCTTCAATTATGCATTTCAGAATGAAACGATGCAAGATATTGTGGGGGAATATGCCTCTTACGTCGGTGGGGATGGAGACGCACATCTATGCCTGATGTTTTCGATATAATTTCCCATCTTTTTGCATAAACTGAGTATTTTTCGACTTTTTATTGTCTCACATATCACCTCATATATAGACACCTAAACATACCTACACACACTTATACACACACAATTCACGACTTTAATTAATAATCTCTCCGTATTAGGGGGTGGGCAAAAATTTTAGTATAAAACACACACATTGGTACGAAGGATGTAACCCAAGGGTTAACAGAATATGATCTATTTGGTTTTCAGTACGTTGGTCCGGGGACATACAGGTTACTTTATAGCCTCTTCTGTGCGGGAAAAGTGTGCCTTCAATCACAAAATTGTGAGTTGCGCCTGTTTCTATATGCAGTTTCCCGTTTTTAGTCATTTTCACATTTTGAAAAGATGTATTGTCACAGACAAGCACGAGTTTGGTTGTGGATTTGTGGTTGGCAAGAGACTGCGACGCCTAGTCTCAAGGTTCAACCCGGGGTGTGAACGTATAGCCACCAAAAGAGTCAAAACAAAGTTTTTCCACATAAAACTTATATGTGCCCATGCTCCCACAGAAGAGAAAAGCGATGAGGACAAAGACGATTTCTACGAGAGCCTAGAAAATGTATATGACCGTAGCCCCAGCCATGACATCAAAATTGTACTAGGCGATTTTAATGCTAAAATAGGCAGGGAGACCGCATTTGAGCCTACCTTCGGAAAATTCAGTCTGCACGAAGAATCAGATAGATCACGTGGTAGTCGATGGAAGGCACGCATCGAGTGTTCTGGACGTACGAGTGATCAGGGGTGCGAACATTGACTCTGATCACTTCCTTACCGCAGTTAAGGTACGCACTAGGCTAAGCATGGCGAAATACGTACGTAACCAGGCACAATGAAAGCTGGACATCGGTAAACTGCGGACCACAGAGGTAGCGGATGCCTACTCCAACCACCTAACTCAACTGCTGCAGAATGCTCCAACCCCTGATAATATAACCTCGCAGTGGCAATATATACCCGACTCCATAGAACGGACTGCGAGAAGCGTACTTGGGTACTCCAAGCCGTCTCAAGAAGATGCCTGGTACGATGATGAATGTCGCAATGCCACGAGAGAGACGGATGCTGCATACAGGGTAAAACTGCAGCCAATGGCAACGCGAGCTGTTCGTGAACGGCACAGGGAGAAGAGACGAGAGTCAACTCGTCTTTTTAGAAGAAAAAAGAAGGAGCTGAAGAAGAGGCATGATGAGTGCACTGAGTTGCTCCGAAGTAGAGGGGAAGCCCGAAAATTGTACAAGAGAGTTAAAGCGAGAACGCGTGGAACAGGGTCTGAACCATTCAACACGGAAAGAGGTCTCAGGCAGGGTGATAGCCTGTCCTGTACACTATTTTATATAGTTATGGAGAAGGTGATGAGAAAGGCTGGTGTCAACATGTCTGGCACCATATTCCCTAAAAGCCACATGCCACTAGCCTACGCCGATGATATAGATATCATTGGCCGAAATCTGCGGGACGTTACTGCAGTCTTCTCATCCCTAGAAAAGGAGTCGGCAAAAATGGGTTTAGCGGTCAACGAGAACAAAACAAAAATAATGATTTCGACGAACAAAGAGTCCTCTCGATGGGGACGCAGCGTCAACGTTGAGAATTATTGTTTTGATGTAGTAGATGAGTTTACCTACCTCGGATCTTCCGTCAATAAGAAAAATAATGTCAGCCAAGAAATTAAGCGGAGAATAGTGCTAGCCAATAGATGTTTTTAAGGACTTCGGCAGCACTTTAGTAATACCACCTTATCTCGGAATACTAAGAAACAGCTTTACCAGGTGCTAATCTTACCCGTTCTTAAAAATTAAGTTTTTGGCTCTTTTACGAAAGTGCGCTTCAATTATGTGATCTGAATGTGGTTTCCACTCTAGCATTGCCTTTTGAGCAAAGTTTGATAGTCAAATAACGACTCCACTAGCTCTTGGTTGATTAGTCGGCTTCCCTGATTACACAAGGGAACAAGGTATTTGTTGTTTAAGAACTGAATATTGTTTTAAAGGTAATTTGGGACGCTGAATCCAAATCTGCACTTGGTTTTTTTGTATCAGCTCGACTTTTCGCGATATACCGTTATGTCCATAACTAAGGCACTTCCACTAGAAATATTTAAATAACTTGAAAACGGTTCACCATATTCAATTAAAAAAAAAAACTTTAACTCGTCAACAAAATTATCTTTAATCCGTGCCTACATTGTTTTTAATTTGGCTTAGTAGTTTCAGAGATATCGTTGTAGTTTTAAAAAATAAAATAAAAAATTTACAAAAAAAAAAAACATTTTGTTTTTTAAAAATTCATAAAAAAAATTATTGCAACAAAAACCACAGTGTTTGTCTTAAAACATTTAGTTTAATATAGTGTGAATCAAATGAGCTTTATTTCATTAAAATATCTGCACAACTTTTGATTTTGTCAACAATTTACTGAGATAACTAAATTTACAAAAATCACGATTTCCATACAAAAATAACATTTATTAATATGTTTGTGAAAGTGTAACTCGAGCAAACCTTAACGGATCGTTATGAAAATTTATCAGTATTAATATTTTTCGAAACGAACTTATGGGATTGTAAATGGGCGGAAAAGCCCCACCCCTTCTGGTACCTCCCATACAAAATTACCTATTTTTGGATAATTAATATATCTTCGATAGCTGCCAAACAGACTACCGGAGGATATTGCAATTTGGTCAGTTTATTTATCTTGCAAAAGTAGACAAACCCTAGAAAAACTGAAAGCGTTGCCATACCCCTTCTGGTACCTCCCATACAAATGACCGAACTCACCCCAATAGTCTTACATACATATCTTTTTTATAAGTACACTGAATTCAGTCAAACTATGCGGAAGTTTTACGGTTATGAAAATATAAATAAGGAATGAATTTGCACTATATCGGATCACCCCTTCTGGTACCTCCCATACAAAATTACCTATTTTTGGAAAATTTATATTTCTTCCTTAACTTCCGAATTGAAACCTGCCGATTAATAAAATTTGGTCTGTTAATTAATATAGTAATAGGAGGCAAAACTAAAAATTAAACTATAAATAAATTTGCAAATTTATCATGATTTTTAAAAATACAAAATTTTAATTTTTTTTGGGTAAAAACAAAAAATTGCGAAAAATCTGTTATCACCGAATTTAGCATAACTCATTCATTTTTCAATCGATTATTATGTACATACATGTTTTAGAAAGCTATCTTAATATGATATTCAATAAAGCTAATAAAAATAACAATTTGCCCCCAACCGATTAACTTTCAGCGTGAAGAAAATTAAAATGTGTAATTTTTTGTGTAATTTTTTTTTTTTTTTTTTTGAATAAAACAGCCGTTGCTCAGTCATTTTTTTTTGTAATATTAAAAAATTTTATTTTTTTCCAAGGTAACAACGATATCTTTAATAAAAAAATAAAATTTTAAAATCCGGCTTATGAAAAAAAAATTATGATTTTTTGAACTATAATTTTTTGGAAAAAAGTCGAAAATACGATTAGTACCTGTAACTTAAAAATTCGAGCTGATGGAGAAAAATGGAGATTAGATTTGAAATCAGCGACCCCAAATTAGTAAAAAAACAGCTACGAATTCCAAACAACACTCAAAAAGTTCAATTTTGTTCCCTTGTGTTATAGATGGGTAAAGTTGTCAGATGTTTTGAGTTCCCCATAGTCGGCCCGGTATAGCATACTTGATGTAATTTTGATATTACCAAAAGCGTTCTAACGTTTCATGTTCCACTTCGTGTCCATTCCAAAATTCGTCATCAAATTATTCCGTTGGTTTCTTTCTCTTTTTGTGGTATCAGTAATCGTTTGATTTCAGATGGACAGCTGATTGGGCTACCGCATCTGTGAAGTGGTTTGGTACGAGGAGACATATGGAGGAACTTATGTAAATTATAGTTTTGGAATTTGTGAAAATTACGAATAGATACACTAGATTAGAAGAATAGCTTTTAATTAATCGATCTACCATTTAGTAATTAAAATTACTTGTATTCATTCATTGCTCACTTAAATTAATTTCAAGATTTTCTAACATCAACGCTATTGCTTAATCAATGGATCGAAACCACTTAGAGTTTTGTGGTGCTATACCAAAATAATGTTTGCAGAACACCAGCACTTCATTGATGCCCATAACAACACCACTATGGGCTCTGATAAATTTTCCCTACATCTGCAATCCAGCATTATGCTCTCATTACCACCCACTCTCTGCTCCCTTTGCTTGGGTAGCTAACGAAATGATTTGCGGTTTGGAAACAAACAATTCTATTAATTAGATGCAATAATGTACATTTGCTTGCTCACTCACCGATTCACCCCCTTGGCTGAAGTTGTTCGTGTTAGAAGCTCCCATGTGTCTGATAACCACAAATGAACACAACCGCAACATCAGTTGAGGAATACACACACACACACACTGACATACACACAGATATACTGCATTATAGCCCATAGGGTTTACTAAGGATTTGGTGCTGATTTTGTGTTAAAGTAATGGTGAAATTAGGAAATAACTATATTTATTTGGATATTTAAAACAAATAGGTAAGTGTATGCGTGTGTGTTTGTGCACATTTTAATACCTACAGCCATGATTGTGAATTTGATATTGATGGTAATACTGTATATAGTTGTGCTCATTTGTTTATTTAACAAATATACAGACATACAATTGCGTAGCTTTAACTGATGTTTGCTCACCGTATGAGTAATATGGTCGACGTTACTCATACGCAGAGCACAGAGTGCATTAGGTGTAAATAACTGCAACAAAAATGAACATTGATATGAAAAGCTCAAAGGCAAAAGAGAGTAAATAATATGTTATATTTAAAAATTAAAAAGCAGCTTTTTAAAAAAAATAATATATTAAAATATTAAAAAAAAATCGAATACATATAATAACTGAAATATTCATAATACGCTAGATTTGAAATTAAATAAATAGTTGTTCAAAATAGATTATATTAAAATATTAAGAAATTCAACTATATCTTTAATTACTCAAATATTCACATGTGCAAACCATTCACATATTTGTGGCTTTATTTTAATCTTGCCTATTGATTGCATGTTTTCTTACATCATCCCTATAATCTCCATTTACGCATTGCACTGCGATACCAACTTTGTTGTACGTGTTAATCCTCAAACATGCGATTCTATATCACCAGAGCAATCAACTCCTTTAATTTCCGTCAGCCCTTGTAATCAATATGGGGCAACATGAAAGCGAAACGAATACAAAGTACTCATAAACCAACCCAGATTCACTGTGAAAACTAAATTTGGAACTGGATTAAGAAGCGGTGGGATTTTGCTCCCGGTTTGTTGATTTACAACCCCACACGATCTCAAAAATGTTTGCGTGCATGAGTGTGTGAAAACACCAACCAACACCTTGTGCAGCCACTAACACAAACATAGCGCTTACTCTATAAACGCCCCAAGTGCAGAAACTGCATCAACATTTGAGAAACTGAAATCAACCGCAACTCACAAACACTCTTACATTTATGCGCATACACACAAACAGTTCTAAAATCTGAAAATAAAAAGGAGTACAACAAATACGCTGTTTGAAAAGCTTAACTACCACACATATATCTTGAGGTTAACTTTATCTATTTTTTTTTTATAACTGTCAGCAGAGGATGGTGTGAATTTGGTGGTTAGGCTACTGCGAGAGGAGACTGATGTTAACACAAACACTTCAAAAGATAACACCACCAATTTTACCAAAGATTAACACTATTAAAGGGTTCTGTAACAAAATGCGTAAAAACCAGTGAGAAAGTTTCAGTCGGGCAACCCGACTTACATATACCCTCACCCTCAGTAACACAAAAAATTTTCTATTATTCCTTACTATTATATTGATATTATTACTCGATTTCTAAAGTGGGCGGAGTGGATCATTTGTATGGGCGTGTCTAGACAACCAGATTTTTTCACCAAAACTTTATCCTGCTTGAACTTAACTAAATACAGAATTAGGGCACGATCGCGTTGGGTGTATTGATATAATAACTCTATCGCTAAAGTGGGCGGTAAGGTATATTTGTATGGGAGGTACCATAAGGGGCGTCGCTAGACTTCCAAGACTCCAAAACTCTCCAATCCTGTTATAGCTTTACTAAAGATAGAATTTGGGTACGATCGCGTTGGATTTATTGATATTATTATTATTATTATTAGCCTTTAAAACAACTTGACACATATATATATTTATATCTTAGTGCCTAAGTCAGAGGCCGAAATGATCAAAGATTTCCATTCGCTTCGATGTTGTGCGCACCGTCTCCAGTCAGTCCTACCAAGCAGCGTCAGTGATTCCTCCACCTGGTCCTTTCAACGTAGTCTTGGTCTCCCTCTTTTGCGCCGTCCTTCGAGGTCTTGATAGAATACCTTTCGCGCTGGAGTTTCCTCATCCATTCTCACGACATGGCCTAGCCAGCGTAATCGTTGCACTTTGATTCGCTTGGCGATAACTCGTACAGCTCATGGTTCATCCGAATCCTAAACTCGCCGTTTACGCAAATGGGTCCATATATTTTGCGGAGTATTTTTCTCTCAAACACCGCCAGATGAGCTGCATCTGCCTGTGTAAGCACCCAAGATTCGGAGGCGTACAACAGGACCGGTAAAATTAGTACATGGTACAGCTGGACTTTGGTAGTTCGAGATAGGGTGGTGTTTATAAAGTGCTCGCGTAGTCCAATGAAACACCTGTTAGCAAGCACTATTCTCCGTTTTATTTCGAGGCTGACACTGTTGTTTTTGTTCATGGCGGATCCAAGGTAGATAAATTCATCCACTATCTCAAAGCAATAGTTTTCAACGTTCACGCTGCGTCCCCAACGGGTGGACACTTTGTTCGATGACACCATTAACTTCGTCTTGTCCTCATTCACTGCCAAACCCATTTTCGCTGACTCCCTTTCAACTGATGAGAAAACAGCTGTTACCTCTCGCATCGTTCGACCGATAATGTCGATATCATCGGCATATGCGAGCAGCATGTGGCTCTTATTAAATATGGTGCCAGACATGTTAACCGCTGCTTTCCTTAACACCTTCTGCATCACTATGTTGAACAGCATACATGACAAACCGTCACCCTGTCTAAGACCTCTCTTCGTATCGAATGGGGCAGATAGATCCTTGCCAATCCGAACAGAGGATTTGGTATTCGTAAGGGTACACCGGCAGAGACGAATTATTTCATGGCTTCGACAGACATGGCTTCGTATAGTCGATGCCTGATGGGACTATCGAAGGCAGCTTTGTAATCGACAAAGAGGTGGTAAGTTTCGATTTGCTTTTCATGGGTTTTCTCAAGAATCTGCCGTAGTGCAAATATCTGATCCGTCGTGGATTTGCCTGGCCTAAAGCCGCACTGATAAGGTCCAATCAGGTTTTCCACAATTGGCTTTAGACGTTCACACAGTATGCTAGACAGGACCTTATACGCAATCGGTAAGAGGCTAATTCCACGATAGTTTTTACACTTACTACGGTCACCTTTTTTGTAGATTGGACATAGCACACTGAGATTCCAATCCTCTGGCATGCTCTCCTGAAGCCAAATGTTCTCTATGAGCTGTTGCATGCTTAAAACAAGCTCATCTCCACCCGCCTTAAACAACTCAGCTGGAAGACCATCAGCCCCAGCGGCCTTGTTGTTCTTTAGGCGGGATATGGCAGTTGTTATCTCAGCTTGGCTCGGAGGTGGACATTCGATGTTATCATCTCGGATTGGTGCACAGTCTTCTTCCGTCAAGTTTTCACACATCAATAGGCTGCAGAAGTGATCTTTATATATTCTCAGTATGCTCTCGGAATCAGTAACGAGATGACCATCCTTGTCTTTACAGGAGGGAAGACCAGTTCCATGTACCTTTCCTTTTATCTTCTAATAGAATTTTCGGGCTTCACCTCTGTTCCTGTAATCTTCAATACACACATTATTCCGCTCCTTATTGATATTATTACTCCATCTCTTAAGTGGGCGGAAAGGTACATTTGTATGGGAGGTACCAGAAGGGGCGGGGCCATGTAGCCCATTTGCAATACCGTTAGTAGTTTTGGCGAAATGTTAACTTGTGCAAAATTTCTTGCCGGACAGACAGACGGACTTGGGTCAAACGACTTAAAAGGTCATGAATCGAATTTGGTTCAAAAAAAACCTATCGTCTAAAGTGGCTCCTTCTATGTGTTACACTTTTGGGTCGTACCAAATGATATAAACCCTCATCCCTAAGGGTGATGGTATAAAAAGATAAAATCTAGAAACTCGCTAAAAAGTGATATGCAATTATAATATATTGGCATTACATACAAAGCAGCTGCGAATAGCGAATGTTTGTTTTCCGAGAAAATTCAAACTCTTCTCCCAAATTATGTACATATATTTTATCTTGCCACATATAATTTTCTCTATTCACTTTAAGTGCACATAGCTACCATACAACCCTCGCATATCCTCGCACATCCGAGTGCGTTCCATAAAATTTACAGTACAAATGTTGAAAGTAAAGCCGCTAACGTATGTTGGCAAACTGCCCTACCACTTTTTCTTGTTTATTTGTTTGTTCTCTTTTCGGGTCTTAACGGTGTTTCATGCACTATTCCATGCAATTCATGGGTTCTTTATTGTGTGCCGGGCTATAAATTCCCACCGTTCGTTCCTCCATCCACATTGACTTTTCTTAAACATCGATAAATGCTTGCAACATCTGTACTCCATCGATATTTACTCGTTGCTAACTGCTTGAATGCATAGCAATGAGTAAACTGGTTGTGTGGAAACAAAGTAAAGAAAAACACTGTGTTTTTTTTTGACTATCACTTCTTCATATACCACCACCACATACCAAGGATGTGCGAAGCTCCCGACTCTATGATAGCCAAGTGGCCACTTTGGAATGAAACAAATAAGTCTTCCTTGCATAGATACATAGGACAAAGTCTCGCTGGTAAAGGACCTCTTGAGTAAACTAGACACAGATATTGTAAAGATGAGAATGTGGAGTTCTTAATATTAATATTATAAAAGTCAAGTTAAAAGTTTCCAAGAGATGTCTAAGCCTTTTGTTGAACTTTGAAACGTGTATAATTCAATATCAAAAATTGGAAAGTGAATTTTACACAAATAGAATAAGTAGCAACAAAACTTTGTACAAGTAAAATTAAAGTATCAAGAAGATTATTTTTGTGACGTCAATGGCATGAATATCTATGTGACAGTAAAAGGCTCAAGATATGGGCATTTAAACAAGATACTGGGGGTAGGGAAAACTTATACGCTGCATATTGATCGGTAATTGATTTTTTGACATAAACTGGAAAAAATTAAATGCAGTGGTGTAAGTTTGCACAATTGGTAGACTTGGCAAAAATTTTTTAATTTTTGGTCTAATCGGACCACTGCCACCTCCGGTGTAGCGTATGTGGGCAACCGAAATGTAACGAAACTTATTTTTGCCGGCCATGCATGGAATTTTTTTACTTGGAGTAAATCACTTCAGGCTTTTTTTTGCTGACTCAGTATACTGGCATGATGGTTAGAACACGCGACTACCATGCAGGAGATCCGGGATCGATTCCTGCCCCCAGTCATCTAAATTTTTCTCTCATTGCCGACCCCTCTATGTTGTCGACAGCAACTTCGCAGTATTAGTGTCGAGTCAATCGGCATGCCTAGTAAAAGCTTCTCAATCAGTGACGTTCGCATTCGTCGATAAACAAGTTGAAGCCGTAAGTTGTGAATACCTAGTAAGTTGATTTACCAGGTATAAAACCACACTAATAAGGTTCGATCAAAGCCTTATATGCGATGGGTAAAATACATATCCCGCAGTAGTTTGTGAGCACACTTGGTACGTCTTTTTGAAACATTATATATTTAACATTTCAGACATGCATTGCCCGATATCACCTCATAGCTGCAGTCATCGTCCTTGAAGAGCTCTGCTGGCAACTTATAGGCAACAGTTAACGGTCCAAAAGGAGGGAAAGAATAATACATAGGTAATTTCACTTAAAAATGGGTTAACTTCAATAACTCGAGAGTTTAACAGTATCAGACAAATGGTAAAGGTACTTTTAAGACAGTGCACTAAAATGACTTAAATTTCTGTACTGGTTATAATATAATCGTCAATAATTGTTGTGATATCTTTATGTAGGCTGCCTTCCGAGACCAGTGCCCTCATCGAATATGCAGCACAGTCTGAGTATCGGTGAACAAATTTCCATGTACTATTTCCTAACAGTAGGGAAGTCTGGAACCATAACCTTTTTCCTAACCTTCTGGTAGAATTTTAAGTCTATAACTTTGTACCTTTACCTCTTATACTATAGCACTTTTGTTCCTTCTATAGAAGTTTTTCCGGTAATTAGGCTTTTCGCTCTCTAACAGCCTGGGTTTCACTTAGCTGTGTACAACATTCCTTTCCTCAAACCTATGCGGCGTTTGCATAATACTAGGAGTATGGTTTTTCATATCCCAGTACTGTCGTTGAGGCAGTTGTTGCTTTGTATCATAGTAGTTGAGAGAGCGGATTGTAGTAGACAGTAGCTATCTCTGTGCTAAATTTTATGCTTTTTTATTTATGCACCGAGCACTCCAGTTTGTCTTTCGAACTTCTTTATGCTGAAATCATGTTCCACCCACTACCATGTTCCATGCCGTTGCGATGTCCAATCAGCGTTCATTAGTTTCCTCATGGAACTTGTAGAATGTATCTTCAACCTCATCGTTTTGATATTTTGTCAGGATATTTGCAAAAATTTCGAGTGATTCTTGATGATTGAACTGCGAGACAGGATGGCTTAATCTCATGTCAATTACAAATCTACAGTCAAAATTGTGCTTTTCCACATGGCTGCCGCAATAGATGTCCCAACTTTTAGGTAGCACCCAGTATCGTTTTGTTCATCTCATCTCCAGGACGAAGCTGATGTCTGACTTGTATTTGTCCAGAATATCCGCAGCAGTACTTTCTCTATTGAGGGTCCGAACTGGCAGGTATATTCTTATATAATGGCCCTTGTGACGTCTAACATTGGGGGTTGTAGTCAATTAAGCTATGTCCTTCTATCTGAATGAAAGATACGAAACAAAAGCGAAAATAGTATTCGTTATGTTTTATCGTCATCTGACATTCAATCAGAGCGATCGGTTATTCAAGGCTTCATTTGCCTAATGAACATTTTTGACTCCTAAGTCAATTTTAGTTGTGATTTTTTATTTCGTAATTATTACACCTTAATGGCGATACTTTCTGATACGATTCGTACAAATCTATATATTCCTATATTTATCTATATATTCCTAAATTTAATGTATCTTTTTGTCTTAGTGTATTAAAATAGTCGTTTGTATAACCTGACATTGAGAAACTACAACAGTGTCATTAACTCATTGAGAAAGTGTTATTTTCATTTTCAATGTTATTTTTCACAATATTTACTGATGTAATTTCGCTCTCTCATATCGATGTCATTTCAATTGAATTATATCACACTGGAAGCTGCAATAACCCAACATAGCTATACTAGAATTTTATGTAAGCTATTTATCTGCAGTTTTAATTACCGTGCGCACAGATTTCATTCATACATATGTACTCGATATTCTTTAATCGATATTCCAAAAATACTTTGCACATTGGAGCATCCTTATGCTATTACTGTTATAAGACTCTTTTTAATGGTGTCGCTGTAACATTTGCATTAACTCATTAACAATTTATCTTTCTCTCTCTCTCTTTCTCCCAATCATTTCTATTTTCAGAGATATGCGCTTCAATCGCTTCGATGAAATACCAACCCGTGCCTTTGATGGTCTCACACAGATGACTACCCTGTTCCTCAGCCAGAATGAAATTTCTCGTCTGCAGGAGGGAGCGTTCGATGGATTGGTATCGTTGCGGTTCCTGTATCTCAACTTTAATCATATTACCCGTTTGCCGAAGAATATCTTTCAATCGTTGAAACGTCTGGAAGGCATGTAAGTAAAACGCACAAAGAATGATGCAGATGTATCCTCTCGCAACACCCCGTCTGTTACTGGTGTAATGTGGAAATTGAAAGCATAAAAAAAACATAAGCATGAGTAAATTACAAAGTTGGACAACTAACTAAGTTGCAACAACGTTTGCTGAGGGATTCCCAAGTTAAATGTAAATATTTACTTGGGTATTGAGAAATTGATGCAATTGTGATTTGAAGTTAAATGCTGGCGCTATTTTTTCACCACCTTCTTTATTGTTTTTGTTTCTTTGTATGTGTGTGTGTATTCGCAGATACCTGGAGGACAATGATATCTGGCAAATAGATGCGGATGTTTTTGCGAATCTTCTTCGTTTGAATCGTATGTAAGTATATGATGATCAATCGTTTATCAAGCTATTCTCACAGTACACTTGTGTGTACTTTATTTTGTAACCATGGCACAGTGGGTGAACAGTACGTTGTAATGTAGATACAAAAGGAGTTAGTATTAGGTTTACAGATTAAAAAAATAATACTAAATGTATATGGAAAACGTAGTATTGGAAAATATTCCGTGCAGCAAGTATTACCTTCAACATATACATACGCAAAATACCTTACGAAGTTAAGGGTATTTTAAGGTATGTTTATCATGAAAAAATAGCCTTTTTGCCCATATTTTTATTATTTTCATGCACTAGATGCAATTTTTTTGGGTCGGTCTATTTGAGACTTATTTTGGTTTAGATCTACAACTTTGCCGAAGACGAAAAGAAAAAATTCCGAACAGTTTATGAAATATGGACTCCCTAAAAATGGTCAATAAGTCGTATTGGGGTGAAAATATTGAAGTCTCGATAAAAAAATGTTTCGATGTAATAGGGCCAAGTCCTTTGGGGGATTTTTTTAGTCTCGGTATATACTTCAAAAATAGCTGGGTACGAAGGCGGCACCAATTTATATGTTGCACTGTGTTAAGTAATAAGATGTACATACGAAGCAACCCCTAATTTTATGATGTTAGGAAAAATAGCACCTTATCAGGGTCAAAGGTGAAGGGAAAACAGACATATCAAGCCCCACAACTGCATTGAAGTCACCCCTACAGGGATAAAACGCATGAATAACCCCACCAATTATTTGTCCTCATCGAGGTCAAAGGTTGAGTTGAAGTGATAAAAGCCACATCATGCCCAACAACAGAGCCGGAAAATCCCCAAGAATAGTAAAATATATGACCAAGTCCACCCCCCCCCCCAATTTGTGCGTCCAAAACTTTTTTTCCGGACATACTTACCCCAATTGTCACCCTAAGGGGCCACCAAATGGTGAGAGTGAAAGGGAGAAAGCCACATCAAGATCTGGCACGGCGCTGGAGTCTCTCTAGAGGATTAAAATGTATAACCAAACTCCACCAAAATTTTTTCCGGCCATACCTAACCCAAATATCCCTCCGTACCCTAGGGGCCACCAAATGGAATTTTTATAAAATCTACTCTCACCGCTGCTACTTCCTCAAAAAGTGCCCTTAGAGGAGTCAAATGTGTGACCGACCTCCAATAATTTTTAAAATAGTTGCGAGTAAAGAGGAGAAAGCCGCATCAAGATCTAGAACTGCGCCGGAGTCTCCTCTAGAGGTTTAAAATTTTTAACCAGACAACATTTTTTTCGGATTCAAATACCGTTTAATAGGCTTATAACCCATTGTACAGGTGTAGAGAAGCCGCTGTACAGACGGCAGGCTTATAGCCCATTGTATAAGTGCAAAATATCGTTATACACGTTCAAGGTCCCTTTGTGCTGACAAAGTCTGAGGAAAAGGATGCGGCACACAAGGCAAGACAGCAGCCAATGGTAACGTATAATAAGACGAGGAGGTCGATGAAACGTCTTTTCAGATGAAAAAGGCGTCTCTAGAAGAAAAGAAAGAGCCAGAAATCGGAAAATTACAGGAATATAAGAGAAGCCCGAAAGTTGCACCGTATGGTAAAAAGCAAATGTTTTGGAAAAGGGATACCCATATGTAAGGAAAGATATGGAAATATGCAGTGTGCTGCAAATATGCAGGGGGCTCGTTCCCGACGGCAGCTTAACACAGTACAATATTTTTCAGCTCATTGATTTGGGACTCAATTCAGAGAACTGTACATGAAAGTACCCCAAAAAAGAAGATATTCAGCATCTTTCGTTTTGTCAAGTTAGATGTCATAATAATTAAATATAGATTTGAAGTTAGTATGTATCGTATAGGTGAATTTGTCACGTTTTAGACTCTTTTGCTTGACATAACTCGAGAACCACAAGTCCGATTTAGCTGAAACAATTTTACGAAAAATTAAGAATTACAATTCCCTTAATCTGTTCATATAATGTTTTCCTACATTAGCAACTGTTTCACTTTTACATTCATCAAATGATTTTGAACTGGGCATATTTTGTAGCAGTTACAATAAAACTGTTGTACTCCATGGCGTATGATTTACGTGGAATCTTACTTATGATAATCATACGCCACCATATAACAATAGTACAAAAGAGCCTAAAACGTGACAAATTCCCCTATACGATGCTTACTAACTTCAAATCGATACTAAATTATAATGGCATGTAACTTGACAAAACAAATGATGTAAAACTTCTACTTTTTGGGGCTACTTTCACGTGGAAATCTCAGAATTGAGTCCCAAAATCATGTGTTGCTCTGCGTAAGTGACGAATTCACACTATACGAGATCACAATGGTATTTGCAGGGTTCAAAAACAACAAAGCTGCGGGTGCCAATGTACTGGCAACGTGCATGCACCAGCTCATAAACAGGATTTAGCTAAAAGAATGAGTGGCAGGTGATTGGTACCTAAGTGCGGCTTTAGATCTGGTAAATCGACGGCCAATCAGATATAAAAACAAAGACAAATCCTAAAGGAGACCCAAAAAATGCAGATCGACACTTATTATACATATATTAATCGATTACAAAGATGCATTCGACAGTCCAATACGACTGAAACTATAAGACGACTTGGCTAAGTTTGGTATCCTTGCGATGCTGATTCGACTTTGCGGAATGACACTGACTGACACCGTCTTTATTGAAAATGGGCAAAAATCTGACAGAGACATTTTCTATAGGATAGGTGATAGTCTGTCACCCGATCTCTTTAACATCATAAAGACTGGTACCATCTTTAATAAAAGTAATATAACTGGCCGAGGACTACAGGATGTTACTGCTGCCTTTTCAGGCATTGAGAAGCAGTCGGCAGAAGTAAGTCTGGTGATAAATAAGAGCAAAACCAAGAAATTTGTATCAAGGACATTGATAACTATAAATTTTAAGTGGTAGATGATTTTGTCTTACATTGGAACGCCGTAAACAAAAAATAGTAATGTCAGCCTGGAAATCAAGAGACAAGTATCGATAGCAAACCGCTGCTAGTATGCGCTTAGCAAGCGATTTAATGACAAAGCCTCTCGACGATCAAATATCTAACTCTTCAAGTCACTGATCATATCTATCTTGCTCTACAGCACATAAACCGGGGCAATGACTCAAGCGGATTAATCTATTCTGGAAGTCTTCGAGAGAAAAATTACTTCGAAAAATATTTGGACCAGTCATCGTTTACGGCGAGAACCGTCGTTGAATGAAACATGAATTGTATGAGTTGTATAACGACATCGACATAGTCAAGCGCGTTCGATAGACCGATTTTGCTAGCTGAGACATGTTGTACGAATGGATTCAAATTCTCTAGCTCAACAAGTCTTCGGCAAAAAATTCGATGGACGCAGAAAGGGGCGACTTAAACTTCGTTAAATAGACCAGGTTAAGGAGCTGTTACTTAAACTTGGTGTGCAACCTATCTACGGAACGCAAAATCACGATGCGCTTGGAATTCTTTTGAATTTCTGTTGCCCCTGCCGAATATGAAGAAGGTTGAGAGCCACTGGAATATGACGTCATTGTCTTGTGTCTTTAAATAAATAACAAAGATATTATTAATACTAATTCAATGATTTATGAAATATGATAAATAATCGAAAAACGAGCAACAAAGTAATGGAAAAAGCAAAATAAGCCACGCCCACAATGGTTTGAATACGAGATGATGTCTAGAATACGAAACTATCATGCGGTAAACAAGGTTTGATCCCTGTCACACTCATCTGTATTTATTTGATCAAATCATCCTAATATAAGGTTGTTTCTTATAAAAATTGTTTTTATATCCGATAAGATTTGTTTAACCCATATAAAGTGAAACTTCTTAAAGGTCACCTTATTTACAACGTATTTTTCCAACTCTCTCACTGTGCCATGTTATCAACAACTATTGCAAAATCTAATTGTTATTTTTTTTTTGTTTTTCTTTCCAACTCATCCATGGCATTCTACCTATCCATTGACGATGACTATGCTGGTCCTGTGTCTACTCTCGATCCTTCGCAGTTTCATACACAACAATAAACTGACTAATCTACCACCGGATGTATTTACCCGTTTGCCGAGTCTAAAACGCCTACGACTCGATGGTAATCCCCTCGATTGTAATTGCGGCATTTACTCATTGTGGCGTCACTTCCAGCAGCATCCCCAGCGTAATCTCATCAGCATCATATTGACTTGCGACACACCAGCGACATTGTATCGTTATGGATATAAAGCATTACAGGAATATCATTTCCATTGCAGTAAGTAATAGTAGTAGTAGTAGTACTAGCATTTATACTCACACACATCCAAATCCACTATCTATACACACAATATAGCTGAATGTTAGTGAATCACTAATACATACTTACAACTGGTAATACTAGTACTACTCGTACTTAGACCATCGCACACGGTGGCAGTTGAAAGCAACATGAAAAAGTTCCACGTAACAACGTTAAGTATGCAAAATGTATGAGTGTGTGTGTTATTCTGTGAAAAAATACACACGATATGTGAAATTGCGAATTTGATGTTAGAATGTCGGAGATAGGTGTTTGGGACACGGGTGGTTGGTAGGAATGAATGAATCGATATCGACATCGACATTGGTAAATAATTGTTTCTCCACTCACATGTAAAGCAATTAAAGCAAGTTACAAACATAATTTTCACTCCACACAGCAAATTCATTCATTTGCACAATTTCAAGCGTAGTAGATACTAGTGGCAAATCAGATTTGGAATACTTAGCTAGTAGTAGTTAGAGATGGCAATGTAATTACGTTCTAGTTGGATGGTACAGCGAAACGATTATGAATGTAAAAAATTTAAAAAATTTAAATTCCTAACAATTTAGTGGAGGAAGTGGGAAATGAATCGTGTAGAAAGCACTCACTTAGAAAGGTAATGATTTTTCAGCAACTTTTTATCTGTTGACCCTTTGTCATAATCTCATACGAGCGCAAAAATCACGTGGATATGATTTTAAGAATCTTTTACATCAAAAGCTGGAAAGAAAATTGTCACATACTTGAGGATTAACTGGATTTTTAATTGCTTAAAACTAGTAAGGTCATATCAATAACGAAGGCTTACTACCCATTTCAAGGTTAGATCCCAACCATATCTTAGTGATTTCACAACTATTGTATGGTGATCACAAGTAAAGCTCCATTGGATGCTTAGTTCAGGAGATAACGGCACTTAAAGTTTTTCATATGAATACCTACGACATCGGAACAGGTTCAGAAGTCTTCAGTGAGGATCTCGAGTGCAACCAATACTTCCGGTTGGATGACGATTGCAGTCGAGATGGTTCCCAGATGTAGGACGACGCTCTACGGTCCTTGGCACAGTGACATACTAGGACACAGGATGACGGAAGAATTGGCTCATCTTTGGGACCCGACCAATCGGATGAATCAGTGCAACCGCCAATGTGTCATATATACGGAGTTTTGAACCCTCACATCGAACGGTTGGAAAATGCATCCTGAGAACATCGCACCGTCTGTGTAGTATCACGGGATGTATGGCCAAGACGGATGGAAGACGAACCAAATCCATCGTGGAGCTGGATAGGAAGTCTGTCAGACGACTAATTGGCATTATTACAGGACACTGTCAAGTTAGGGCCTTTACTATGACGTTAAAGAATAAATTGAGACTATTTATTATTTTCTCTGCCATTGCCCAACTCTTCATAGAATAAGGATGTGATCCTTAGGGATCTATGCAACATGGAATATCCGATGAAATTCACTAATGGTTTGAGTTGGCTTACGATTTCAACACTATATGTATGTAAGTTGAAAGAGAGAAGACTGATAATAATACAGGGAACATTTCTTTCGAATTCAGGCAATCACAAATTCTTAACTATTCTATGTGAAATATATACATTAGGGTAATAACTTTTTTTGGACAACATTCTCCCCAGGGCTTTTCTGATGGCAAATATTGTATTAATGATAAAAAAAACTATTTCAGTTGAATTTGCTAAAAAAAACCTTACGCACCGACAGCGATTTCTAAAATGCCTTTAATATATGTTTTTTAAATTTTTTTTTTTAACAATTTTTGTTAAATATGGTTTATATATACAGTGGTGTGCGATGAAATAGAGTCGCACCTAACCAAAATTGTCAAAGCAAGAAAAATGCACAAAAAAATATTTTTTTATGGAACTTTTAGTTATTTTTATTAAATTTCCATATTAATCTGACAAATTCGAATATCGGTGTGGCAGTTCAATACATAAAATGGCACAAACAAATAAAAATATTTCAAATTCCCAGGTTTTTGCTGTGAACAAAAATAGAGTCAAAGAATTTATCGACCTTAATGTAAATGAAAAAGTAACTAAAATTACAAAAATATTAAAGTTATATCTAACTTTATCTCAGTAGTTTGTAGTATAGCCATTATTTTTATTTGCTGCTGTGCAAAGCTTTGGCATTGAATCCACTAACTTTTGACAAGTCTGTATTGGAATATTCTACCAAGCAGCTTCAATCAATGTCCATTGTTCATTCCTTATTAGACGGATTCTTTCGTTTAAGAGCCATTTTTACCTCCCGCCACAAATTCTCATCAGGATTTAGGTCTGGCAATTGTGCAGGCCATCTTAATACTTAAATTTTGTGGTTTTAGAAATTCATTTTAGCCAACTCCATGTGTGTTTCTGGTCGTTGTATTGCTAAAACACTCATCGAAGTGGCATTTGCCATTCAGACTAAGGCATCATGAAGCCATTTAAAATATTTGTGTAAAATGTAGCGTAAATTTTACCCTCAGACCGAAATACAGGCCCAGTACTATAGTACGAAAAGTAACCCCATATCAGTATGTTTTCACCACCATGTTTTATGGTCATAATGGTGTGTTGGGGACGATATTCGTTGATGGGATCGATAATCGGTGTTGGGTTGTCTTTGTAAAGGAAGCTCGCTGCGATGAGAGTTAAAAAAAACTTCACTTTCGTTTCATATGACCACAAAATATATCGCCTCTTGGTTACTGGCCAATCCGAAAGTTTTTTGAGGTATTAACCTCTTCTTTATACGTTTCGTTTATGGTAAAATAGATGCTAAAGTTTACACAAATGTTCTGAATGACATCATAATGCCTTATGCTGAATGGGAAATGCCACTTTGATGGGTGTTTCAGCAAGACAACGACCAGAATCACACATGGAAAATGTCAAATTCAATTTCGAAATAACAAAGTTGGAGTTTTTAGGTGGCCTGCACAATCGCCAGATTTAAATCCTGTTAAGAATTTGTGGCGGGAGTTAGAAGTAGCTCTTAAAGGAAAAAATACATGTGATAAGAATGAACTATGGGCGATGATTAAAGTTCCGTGATAGAATATTTCAATACAGACTTGTCAAAAGTTAGGGGATTCAATACCAAATCGTTCCGCCGAAGTAATTAAAAGTAATGGCTGTTCTACTAAGTACTGAGGTAAAGAAAGATATAACTTAACCATTTTTTTAATTTAAGTCACTAATTTACTAACTTTCAGGTCGGTAAATTCTTTGACTCTATTTTTGTTCACAGCCAAAACCTGGGAATTTGAGATATTTTTATTTGACTGTGCCTTTTTAATTTTTGAACTTCCACACTGATATTCGATTTTGTTAGATTAGTATTGAAATTCAATAAAAATAAATAAAATTTCCATAAAAATATATTTTTTTGTGAATTTTTCTTGCTTTGAGAATTTTGGTTAGGTGCGACTCTATTTCATCGCACACCACTGTATGTAAGTATGTTAATAAATAATAACAATAAATCATTGAAAGTAGGTATTGTAAGATATAAACTTTAGGTTCAAAATACGCGATGTTTTACAAAGCGGATATATATCTTGTACTATTTTTATTCCGAAAAAAAATTTTTTTGAACTTTGTTTGATTCAAAACTTTAACGCGTTTGGTGCGTAACCTTTTTTAACGATAGCGAAAAACTAAAAACGCAGTTCTTAATATTTTTCCATGCCCTACACGATTTTGTCTGGGGATATTTGATATTTGCAAAAAATGCAAAAAGTTATTACCCTAATATACATACATATCGGAAATACACTTCGAATAAAGGTGACAAAGTAGGGTATGGAATTTCGGCTATGGAACTAGGGATAGCTATTTTTTGCCGACTGTAGTGTAGTATACCGAGATATGTCGTTTGCTGTAACCTTGACTGGCTGCCTATAAAACATTGTCCCGACAGAGCACATTCCCCTTATTCACCGGTTGTCTGATATGTCTCCCTGAGGATCTTTGAGCTTCATAACACAATTTGTTGTGGAGACGAACTTGACGACAAAGTCTTATTAGCTTCGCAGAGATACCAAACTAAATCGTGACCTTTATTAACTTTTTGTCATATCGGTCTGCCAAATACAGCTTTTATGTCCTCCGAAAAGATGATATATATTCATTCGCATTAATTGGGTATTCCTTAGGATACGTCGACGTATGAATAACTGGTCGGATGTTGATTTACCAGGTCTAAAAGTTTGGGATCTACTCCAGGACTCGTCGAAGTGTGAAGTTGGTTGCCCATATACTGGGACTAAAGCTACACTGAAAAGGTCCACGGCCTTATATGCGATTAGTGAAAAGTTTATTCTGCGATTGTCGTTACTGAAAAATGCCCTTCGTAAACACTGGGCATAGTGCACTCAGATTCCAATTACCAAATTATTTATTCTGTCGTCAGTGATTGGCGCGATTTCCTAACTAACGCTCTAATTAGAAGCGAACATATTATAAATGTTCCCTTCATATTTGCAGCAAGCTCTAAGCAATATTGACCAGACTTGTATCCTTTACTTACATGTAGGGGTGTTCGTAAGGTAATCTTTCCATTTTTCTACTTCTTCTTATATGGCAGCAACAACAGAAATTCATCCACCAGTAGTCGCACGTAGAAAAGAATTCCAAGCGCTTTAGTCTTTTGCGCTCCGTAGATAGTTCGTCACACCAAGCTTAAATAACAGCTCTTTCAACTGGTTCATCTAACGAAGTTTTCTTCACCCTCCTCCAAGACAGCGCATTCGGTTTATTTAAACGCGCTTCACTACGTCGATGTTGTTGTACAACTCATACAGCTCGTGGTTCATTCGACGACGATACTCGCCGTTTACGATGATGGGTCAAAATATTTTGCGAAGTATTTTTCATGAAGGCTCCCAGAATAGATTGATTCGCTTGTGTCACTACCAAGGCTTCTGCGTCGAGAGAGCGCCTTGTCATTAAATCGCTTGCTTAACGCATAGTAGCAGCGGTTAGCGATCAAAACGGGTCTTGATTTTCAGGCAGATAGTAATATCTCCAGCTATGGGCACCACTACTTTGAAAGCCTTGCATGTGTTTGTGCTTCAATGTTTTCCCGCTTGTTCTGGTAAGCATTACGTATGTAATGATACCATCGATGACCAGGAATGACGCAGTACTTCCTCGTCAATATACCCGCCATACGTTTTATTGACGAATTTAACATGGGGATGCCATAGGAGGTATACAATCGCCACCCTCTCGCTTACGATCCATTGACGAAAACACTAATGGTAATTCGTAATAACTTTCGTCGATACCAATTATATGATGAAATAGATAATGAAGTGGAGTGAACTAGTTCGTTAATAATATACTACAACAGAAAGAAAAAAATTTAAGGAACTTGGGAAGTGACATAGTGTATGGTGTAGGTCTGGTCGAGTACAATATGAATATGTATACAAAATGTATATGTATAACCCCTCCAAAATCTTGACTTACGGTTAAAAAATCGGGGTTTCAGGTTTTTTTGTTTGATTTGTTGACGGTTTTAGGAAGAAGAATCTTAGAAATTTCCAACGAAATATATTTATATATAGATATCTTCCTATAACTGTCTTGTTAAGCTTCAATAATTCATACTTTTCGAATTTTTTCACTATTTTTTAGGTTTGAAGATGTTTTTAGCCACAATTTTTTTAGAATACCCTAATGTTTGTTTTTTTTTATTAAGAAAGAGTTTGCTTTTACGACTATTTGTAAAAATCAGTTAACAAGTTGTTAACTTATTCATGCATTTTGGGGAACGCTACTTTCGTATCCCATACTAAAAAAAAGCCGGGAGAACTTTGCATTCAAACACGAAAAACTTACACAACACAGTTGTTGACTTTACATTTCCAGATCAAACACTGAATTGAATTTTTCAACCACCGTTTAACATTCCGATCATTAAAATATTTTTTTTTTATTTTCTACAAACACATCAGAGTATAACGGTACTTAAAAAGAGAAGAGTAAAAAAAATATGAAAATGAATATGTCTGTTTATTTTACTATCCCCTAGTAATGCGCATTGGAGTCAATTGACGCAACGCTCGCTTACTATGGATTAATGAAATAAGTATATATGCAGTTAAACGAAATCGTTAATGATGTATACTATAAAAAGTATAAATTAGTAAGTACTGGGTGGTAGAATCGACGAAATCATTACCCGCCGAACAAGCGGGTTATTTCAGTGAACCGCCGCCCAATACAACCACAATATAGTTTGTGTTGGTGAGTTACTCTCTTCCCTCTCTCACTGTAGAGAAGGGAATTGTTATAAAGTTTTTCCATAACTATAAACAAAATTATGATATAAAAATCCAGGAAATAATTAATAAATATTACTGCCGTGCGCGTGGCAACGCACATTAACATATTACAATTCATTTTTACTGAAAAAATGCATTCCTTTTATTGCCGTGCTAACAACAAGCGTCGACACAACCGCGTCGGGCGAATGCTCTAGCGAGACTGAATGCATTTGTTTATTTTCGTTCAATGGGTGTGAGAATACGTGTGTGGCTCTCTCGCTCATTTTGTGTATGTACACATCGTTCGCTCTTTTTGAACTTTGATTTTGAATTTGCCCATAGCTGAATATCTCTGTTTTTTCAAAGAAGACAAAATCATCTACCACTTTAAAGTTTTAGCAGTTCTGCAGTGCACCAAACTCAGCCATAGCATCCAACAATTTCTGTCGAATGGAGCTTTGTAGTCGATGAACAGAAGGTAGGTGTCGATCTGCATTTCTTGGGTCTTCTCCAGAATTTGCCATAGTGTGTATTAGGGTGGGGCGAATTGAACATCTTAATGGGCGCTTCGCGTTTTTGATTCTTGGGATTGTACTGAGCAAAAAAGTCCACTAGACCATATGTCTACGGTGAAAATCGAGTCTCCCCATTTTGATTTGAAGTTTTTTCTCAAACCTAATTTTTTTGAAAAATTTGCAAATGTTCTTCGGCTCAAATGTCGTAAACTATTTAAAATTTTGACTTATTTTCAAAAGTAAAGTTATAGCTATTATCTCGGGCTACAATTTCTCTGAACATATTATTTAGAAAAAACTTCGTTTGCATGGTGAAATAGTCGAAAATGTGGAAAATTCACCACTTTTTGTCACGTTTTTTTTTAGATATTTTGGCCTATAATAGCCAAACCATTGAGATTTTTGATCCAATACTAACACAAAAATGGTAGCCAAGCCAATAGTTACGAACTCTCTAGTACATCGCAAATGCATTGGAATGCTCCTTCAGGCGGTTTTGGCCCTGTGAAAGTGCATATTTTTCATGAAAATATTGATAAATTACCATTTTCAGTTGTTCATAGCGCAAAATCATAAAACTGTTCTATTTCTAAAATAAAAAAAATGTTTTTTAATAGCACTGCACAGTAGGGTAATAACTTTTTTTGGACAATATTCTCCCCAGGGCTTTTCTAATGGCAAATATTGTATTAATGATAAAAAAAACTATTTCAGTTCAATTTGCTAAAAAAACCTTACGCACCGACAGCGATTTCTAAAATGCCTTTTATATGAATTTTTTGTTTTTAACTTTGTTTGATTCAAAACTTTAACGCGTTTGGTGCGTAACCTTTTTTAACGATAGCAAAAAACTAAATACGCAGTTCTTAATATTTGTCCATGCCCTACACGATTTTGTCTGGGGAGATTTGATATTTGCAAAAAATGCAAAAAGTTATTACCCTACTGCACAGTTTATACACGAAACAATTATTTATAAAACTTACATTTGCGACAAATATTTAAAAATGCGTATTTAATTTTATGTGTATTTGATGCTGTGATCGTTTACAATAAACTAACAAAAATGCACCAAATGAACTAAAACCAATAGAAGACTAAAAAATAAGAAATAAGATAAATAGAATAAAATAATAAAATAGAATAAAAATAAGAAGTAGAACATTTTTATGATTTTGCCCTATGAACAACTGAAAATGGTAATTTATCAATATTTTCACGAAAAATATGCACTTTCACAAGGCCAAAACTACTAGAAAGAGTGTTCCAATGCTTTTGCGATGTACTAGAGAGTTCTTAACTATTGTCTTGGCTACCATGTTTGTGTTAGTATTGGATCAAAAATCTCAATGGTTTGGCTATTATAGGCCAAAATATCTAAAAAACGTGACAAAAAGTGGTGAATTTTCCACATTTTCGACTATTTCACCATGCAAACGAAGTTTTTTCTAAATAATATGTTCAGAGAAATTGTAGCCCGAGATAATAGCTATAACTTTACTTTTGAAAATAAGTCAACATTTTAAATAGTTTACGACATATGAGCCGAAGAACATTTGCAAATTTTTCAAAAAAATTAGGTTTGAGAAAAAACTTCAAGTCAAAATGGGGAGGCTCGATTTTCACCGTAGACATATGGTCTGGTGGACTTTTTTGCTCAGTACAATCCCAAGAATCAGAAACACGAAGCGCCCATTAAGATTTTTTTCCTTCCATACTAATCGCCCCACCCTAGTGTGTATATCTGGTCGGTCGTGGATTTACCAGGTCTAATTTCACACTGATAAGGTTCGCTAGAATGGGCTTTAATCTTTCACATGACACACTCGCAGGATCTTGTATGCGATAGGTTAAAGGCTCTTCCCGCGATATTTGGTACACACACATATGGATCACCTTTCTGAAGCACGGTATTCTCAGATTCCATTCATCAGGCATGCATTCCTCGAGCCAAATCGTGTTTATGAGGTGTTGCATGCACGTTGCCAGTTCGTCACCGCCGGCTTTAAAAAGCATTGCCGGCAGTCCATCGGCTCCCGCAGCTTTATTGTTTTTACTTGTTATCATCAGCAGCGGTTTTGCCTTGTATTCAGCATTTTTTCCTTAGGGGCCATAACTGAGCGGGGTTTTTCCAATATGCTTCCTTTGTGTTTTGGTAAAATCAAAATTAGGGGGGTTTGTTCGAAGTAATTGTGAGAGTTGGTTAAAGTAGGCATTGGCTATCTCGGTGACATGCGGCTTTGTGATTTCTAGCTTTCTTTGCGTTTGGTTACGAGCGTGTTTAGCACTACTCAATCGCGAGCGTACCTCGGCTGCAACTAGGTGGTGATCCGAGTCCATGTTTTCACCGCACATTACACGCACGTCCATAATGTTTGTGACATGTCTTTCATTGATTACCGCGTGATCAGTATGGTATCTTGTCTTTTGATCTGGAGATATCGAGGTTGCCTTGTGGATATCTTTATAAAGGAATCTGGTTCCACTCTCTACCATGTTTCTTGCCGACCCGAATCCGTCATCGGATGTGTTGTTGAGTAGACTGAATTTTTCGACTGCTGAACTTAAAAGCATCTTCCCTTCCTACTTACTTACATAATTTCCCTTTACACCCCATGAATGAGGTATGGGATAGCTTTTCGCGTTGTTGTGAATTAACACGCTTTATATTTTAGATTCACAACCAACGGCACCTACTTGTTTATCGACGAATGCCAACGTCACTGTTTGAGAAGCTCTTACTAGACATGCCGATTTACTCGACACTTATACTGCGAAGTTGCTGTCAACAACATTAGAGGGGAGCCGACAATGAAAGAAAATTTTTCATTTAAGATGACTGGAGCCAGGTGTTGAACCTGTGATCTCCCGCATGGTAGTTGCGTGTTCTAACCACTATGCCACGGCCAGCCCCTCCCTTCCTACCTTAGCATTAACATTTCCCAGAACAATTTTAATGTCATGAGCCATTTTCATAAAATGGAAAAATTTCAGTGCCCTCTAAGAACAGTATTTAAAAAAATATGTGTAAAGTGCCCTTATATTGATTTGTTTTTATGTTATGCCATAAAAAACGTATGACTGATGTTCGCTTTACTGTAACATAACGAACAATTACTGACATCGAATAAAAACTCAATTCTCAAACAAAAAAATTTAATTTTTCATACTGCGATTCATTAAATGTCTAAAAACACAATCTATTTTTTCCATATATATATTTGCGAGTAAAAACGCTGTAACTTTTTTCGTCATCTCATTTCTCTTCTCTCTTTATTTCATACTTCACAGGAAAACCGGAAATTGTCACAGCACCACATGACATGCACTTAACAACAGGTGAGTCAGTGGAATTGCCCTGTCACATGGTTGGCGATCCAGAGCCCGAAATCATATGGATGCAGAACACCAATGAAATCTCCACTGACTATGCCCCCAAAATGCAAATAATGCCTCAGGGTTCCCTCAAAATAAATGCCGTCACTCCAAATGATATTGGCATCTATGAGTGCATTGGACGCAATGAAGTCGGTGAAACGCGCTCTCAGCCTATTCGCATGATGGTAGAGAATGATATACCCACTGGCTACAATGGCAATGGCAACATCAACAACAACAACCAGGGCTATCATTATAATGGACGAGACTATGGTAACAGCAACAACAATCAACTGTGGAATCCCCAACTGGTACAGTATGGGTCATTCGATGCGAACGGTAGAGAGAATACGGAATTCACACGTAACATTGGTGTCGAGCAGCGCCAACTACAACACCAACAACCCTTTACAAGTTGGCATACACTGGCACAGAGCCCAGCTGTGGTGCCGCCAACGCAAAGAACCGTAGCTACTCCACCGCCGCCACCACAGCCCCAGCCACCCACGTTTCTGTATACTCCCAAGGATAGCATTGTCGCATTGAATGGCGATGCAGTACGTTTGGACTGTGCGGCATCAGGTGTACCCGCGCCAGAGATTCAATGGTATTTCAATGGACGTCAGGTAGAGCAGTCCACTGACACACTACGACTGCAGGCGAACGGAAGTCTGGTCATCGTCAAGCCGACACTGCTGCAGGCGGGCGCATATCGCTGTGAGGCCACAAATCCTCTAGGTTCGCTGCAATCAACGGCAAATATAGAAGTGAAAGGTAAGAAAAAACAAACAGAACACGACTATTATGGTTGAGTAATCGTGGGCGGGATAATAATAGAAGAGAGGGTCCTAAAGAGGTCCTTGCTTATAAATGTGACTAGACAGTAAAGCTAACAATTTTAATTGTGTTTTTTTTTTTGCAATACTTTTGATTGGTTAAAGATCCCACATTTCAATGCTCGAGTATAGCAATATTTCAATATTCGATTAAAAAATTTAAATTTAGTAGTATTTACTAATGAATATTGTAATTTACTTAATATTGGCAATGAGGCTTTTAATTACAATATTGAATAATTGAAATGAAACAAAATAGCTATTAAACGCTAATACTAACACAGTTTATTTTCTTAAATCGCTTTAAACATAATAAACTTGTTATTTAAATTTATTTTTTATTGAAATCCCTGACACCGATTTAATAAATTACAAATACATACAGCCGCTACATGTACGTGTGAATGTCATTGTCGTTGCTTATGAATAAAAAAATGTTAGTTCTATTGCACCAAACAAAAAAACCTCTCTAAATGATAAGCCGCAATATTGTTACAAGTCAATTAAATGCATAAATTACGCATAAATTGAATAAAACTGAAACGTGTCCGAGCTGTAACCACTTGTGGCAAATGGTACTCCAAAATCCATTCCACGTCACTGAATTTATCTAAATCTATTTTTATGTAACGTAAACTGAAGCTGAGAGCATCACACATACACACTTCCATTTAGATGCATATGCCATTGTAAGCAATGGCAAATTGTGTGTGGCATTGTCACAATTTTCAGACATACATATAGATATGTATGTAAGAGTATACGTGCAATTTTTAATTACACAAAAACGTATATAAATTTAATTGAAATAAAAGTTGCATTTGTAATAAAAATATCAACTTTTGTTGCAAATTTGGCATTTTAAAGCCACATTATGAATGGTATAATAATTACAAATCCTAGAAGACTGGTATTGTTATGCACAAGTATGCAGCTGTAGGCGATTCCTAATCAATGATTTGCACATTAGCAACGATAATACTGTTTATATTTATGCCCTTCAACACTCTCACAGAGTAAAGGGTATATTCATTTAGTTATTCCATTTGTAACGTCCATAAGGAGGCGTGGTAGGTATGACAATCTATATATATAAAAACGGTGGCAAAAATGTATAGTAATTCATCAATTGAGAACGGCTGGACCGATTTTGCTGAAATTTTTTTCAGTTGTTCGTAATTGCCAGGAGAATTTTGGGAAAATCCTCCGGAAAAGCCGGAAAATTGGAAAAACCGAAAATTGCTTTTTTGTATGGAATTTTGTGTGCAATTGTTACGAATGATTTTTGTAATGGAAAAATAAAAAATTTTGTTGGAAAATTCAGAAAATTCCGAAAAAAATCGAAAAATTTTAATGCTATTTGTCGACGAAATTTAGCTTTTTGTCGTACGATTTGATAGTTTTGAACGATGTAACTTGCGAAAAATTTCGGATAATTATTCCGAAATGACTTTCCGAATGGAAAAATAGATAAATTCTCGGAGGAAAACTAGGAAAATTCGGAAAAAAAACGAAAAATTTGAATTTTTTCGGCAACATTTTGCATTTCATCGCCTGATTTGAGGTAAATCGAAAATTAAATTGTTGTTGGCTTTCGAATGGAAAAATACAATATTTTAGTTGGAAAATTATGGAAAATGCCAAAAAAAATTCTTTTCTTTACGGCAAAATTTTGCATCTTATCGTATGTTTTGGTAATTTTTGGCGATATAAATGTGAACAATTTCGAACAATTATGACTTTTCGAATGGAAAAATAGAAAAATTGTTGATGGAAAACTCGGAAAATTCTAGAAAAAAATCGAAAGATTTGGATGCCTCCGACGAAATCTTCCATTGTATCGCTTGATTATGATTCCAGACGACGTAAAGCTGCAAAATTCGTTGTGTTGCTGAAAAATTTCGGATTATTGTTTGCTCTATTTTTTTTCAAGTGTTCGTAATTGGCAGGAATTTTTTATGCCAGAAAATTTTGGGAAAATCGTCCGAAAAAGCCGGGAAATTGGGATAACCGAAAATTTTTTTGGAAATTTCCGGGAAAAATTCGAAAATTTTTAATTTTTTTTCAACGAAATTTAGCTTTTTGTCGTATGATTTGATAGTTTTGGACACTGTAACTGCGAAAGATTACACAAGGGAACAAAATTGAACTTTTTGAGTGTTGTTTGGAATTCTATAGCTGTTTTTTACTAATTTGAGGTCGCTGATTTTAAATCTAATCTCCATTTTTCTCTATCAGCTCGAATTTTTAAGTTACAGGTACTAATCGTATTTTCGCATATTTTCCAAAAAATTATAGTTCAAAAAATCATAATTTTTTTTTCATAAGCCGGATTTTAAAATTTTGTTTTTTTTTTTTAAAAATCGTTGTTATCTTTGAAAAAAATCAAATTTTTTTAAATCACAAAAAAAAATGACTGATTAAAGGCTCTTTTATTCAAAAAAAAAACCAAAAATTACAAAAAAAAATTACACATTTTAATTTTCTTTACGCTGAAAGTTAATCGGTTGGGGGCAAATTGTTCTTTTTATTAGCTTTATTGAATATCATATTAAAGTAGCTTTCTAAAACATGTATGTACGTAATAATCGATTGAAAATTGAATGAGTTATGCTAAGTTCGGTGATAACAGATTTTTCGAATTTTTTTGTTTCTACCCAAAAAAAATTAAAATTTTGTATTTTTAAAAATCATGACAAATTTAAAAATTTATTTATAGTTTAATTTATAGTTTTGCCTCCTATTACAATATTAATTAACTGACCAAATTTAATTAATCGGCAGTTTTCAATTTGGAATTTAAGGGAGAAATATTAATTTTCCAAAAATAGGTCATTTTGTATGGGAGGTACCAGAAGGGGAGATCCTATATAGTGCAAATTCATTCCTGATTCATATTTTCATAACCGTAAAACTTACGCATAGTTTGACTGAATTCAGTGTACTTACAAAAAAGATATGTATGTAAGACTATTGGGGTGAGTTCGGTCATTTGTATGGGAGGTACCAGAAGGGGTATGGCAATGGTTTCGGTTTTTTAAGGGTTTGTCTACTTTTGCAAGACAAATAAACTGAACAAATTTAAATATCCTCCGGTAGTCTGTTTGGCAGCTATCAAAGATATATTAGTTATCCAAAAATAGGTAATTTTGTATGGGAGGTACCAGAAGGGGTGGGGCTATTCCGCCCATTTACAATCCCATAAGTTCGTTTCAAAAAATATTAATACCGATAAATTTTCATAACGATCCGTTAAGGTTTGCTCGAGTTACCCTTTCACAAACATATTAATAAATGCTATTTCTGTATGGAAATCGCGATTTTTGTAAATTTAGTTATCTCAGTAAATTGTTGACAAAATCAAAAGTTGTGCACAGATTTCAATGAAATTAAGCTCATATGATTCAAAATTTATTAAACTAAACGTTTTAAGACCAACAATGTGATTTTTGTTGCATTATTTTTTTCTATGAATTTTTAAAAAACAAAAATTTTTTTTTTTTGTAAAACTTTTGTTTTTTTTTTAAACTACAACGATATCTCTGAAACTACTAGGCCAAATTAAAAACAATGTATGCACGGGTTAAAGATAATTTTGTTGACGAGTTTAAGTTTTTTTTTTTAATTGAATATGGTGAACCGTTTTCAAGTTATTTAAATATTTGTAGTGGAAGTACCTTAGTTTTGGAAATAACGGTATATCGCGAAAAGTCGAGCTGATACGAAAAAACCAAGTGCAGATTTGGATTCAGCGTCCCAAATTACCTTTAAAACAATATTCAGTTCTTTAACAACAAATACCTTGTTCCCTTGTGTTATAGATAACTATTCCGACATGACTTTCCGAATGGAAAAATAGACAAATTCTTGATGGAAAACTCGAAAAAAAATCGAAAAATTTGGATTTTTCGAATAGAACATGGTTGTTTATATTGAGAGTTATTTACTAGGCTAATGACTCCTATTAGACAATAAAACTTTGGACAACGTACGCGTCGTGCTATAATAAGTCAGAACGTCCGTAATAATCAAACGAAAAAGAACGTGCTATGAAAATGATTGGAGACGTGCCCATATTGCACAGTTTCGCGCTGCACAATCACCACCTCAAATTCGACAAAATGTTACTAGAAGAAGACCTGTCGTAAATAAAAACTTAAATCGCGCTGCTTTTGAACACGATTCCACAATCGCCTACAAAGATCTTCACTGCGTTGATATCGGTTCATTGTCTGTCGAATGCCAGCATTGTAATGCATTGAAGTTACAATCGGAAACTCCCGGCTTATGTTGCGCTGGTGGCAAGGTGAAATTGCCGTTTTGACTCTTCCGCCAGTGCCATTGTAACATAATATATTTCTTTCTCTATGTAAATACATCTAATCAAAATATTTCCTGGCAAATACACAAAAATATGAAGTACGCTTTCAAATGCCGTCATTTGGAGCCGAAGTTGTTGATCAACCCGGAGCTAAGTAAACCCCTAGCTCAGTGAAAAATATTTTTTTCACTTTTTTAAAATAGGTCACAAAAACATTTTATTTTTTTTCGCTGCTTAAAAAAAAGAAACGAAGACATAATATTTAATGAAATTAAATATTCTAGGAATATCTTAAGCAAAGTGTAAACTGAGGTAAGGTTATGCCCAACGTTCGAGTGTTTCCGAAAAAGTTTGATTTTGTGTCAGAGTTATTATTAAAAAAAATTCCTCCCATTTTGCTCGAAATTGCTTCCACACATTCAGATTCATGGACAAATACATCATCGAGCTGGCGCTTTGTTACCACCACTAAACGAAGATCATAAATTCCTTCAGATCTATTTCGTTGGTGATAGATCAGATCAACGTTGTGCAATTTTTATTTCGATAAAACACGAAATGATCGAACAATTGCAAAATTTTCTGCATTGGATACAATTATAGTGTTCAAATACTTGAATTTTTCAGAAAACCGGTTTCCGGTTTATTCTAAAAACTCATTCTTCCAACAATTCGGTTTTCGAATACATGATTTAGTAGATTTAGGATATTTTAACATAGCATATAAGTGCAATCTATATGATGTACTCACAAACTTTAACCCACTTAGCGCCACCGTCCTTTTAAAAGGACATCTGACAAATGAGTGAAATTCACCGTTATGCACATGCTTTTCTGAAAATATTTTTTTATATTATTATTGTTTATGCTTTGTTATGTAACTTCGCAGCTCGAAAGTGTCAATTGATGATTACAGTTCCGAGTGTTTTAATTGTTTCTTGGGTGCTTTCAAAAAAAGTGATTTTTTGTAATAGTACTCTATGGGAAAAAAATTTAATTAAATCATTTACATCAAGTTAATTGTTTTTTATTTTGTTTAAATATTAGTATGAGGAGCATCCAAGTTAAACAGCAATAAAATGGAAAGCGTGTGTAATGCTGAATTGCAGCAAAAGGTGCCCTGTCCTTTTTAAAGAACATCCGATTTCGGGATAACTATAGGTTTTAGGAAAAAAGTCATATTATAAAAAATAATAAGAAAACAATGAAGATTTAAGATCCGAAAAAAAAATTTAACTTTTCAAGAAAAAAAATTGCGGCGCTATCTGGGTTAAAGGCGTTTTCTGCAAAATTTTCATTTTGCACATACCTTGGTTTAGAATAAAGGTATCGATTTGATCACATGCATGTTAATCACCTTTTTACCACTCCAAATGAATATGAATTTTTATGCGTATCGATCGCAAATTGCGTTAGCTGTTGCACCATCTGCTGCCACTTTGTTGAAAGGCGGTCGAACTGCACACTCCGTTTTGAAGTTGCCGATGAATCTTCTCACAGTTGACAAGCCATTGGGCACAATACCCAGAAGTTCGGCAACAGCGAAATTGTTCCGAGAATGCAAAATCATCATTTAGGATGAATGCGCGATAGCGCATCAACGGGTTTGGAGGCAGTTGACCGAAAGATGAGGGATTTATGGCGCTTTGAATGGCCAAATTCCTGTTTTCCTGCCAATTCCTGCCAATCATTGGAAGTTCGTGGGATCAACCTCGAATTTCTCAGTTTTTCGCGTGTTGGCAAACTGTCTTCATTGTTTGTTTTAGAGCCGGAAAACAAATCGAAAAACATTGTTTATCAGACCACTCTTCACTGATTTCGATTAAATTCAAAAAAGTCACATTAAAATTTGAAGGCGTAACTAGGAGCGAGACGGAATTCGCCGAGTCAGAAGTTGTATGGCAGAACAACGTTTGCCGGGTCAGCTAGTAATTTTACATTTATTTTATATTCATCATACGCAGATCGTTTCAATATTGTGGATTTATGGTTTAATAACACACAGAAATTTATCTATTATAGAAAAGCATTCCAAGCGCTTCGGTCTTTTGCGCACCGTAGATAGTTCGTCACACCAAGCTTAGTTAACAGCTCTTTCACCTGGTCCATCCATCGGAGTTTTGGTCGCCCCCTCCAGCGCGGCCCATCGAGTTTATTGCCGAACACTTTTCGAGCCGGAGCGTTTTCGTCCATTCGTACAACGTGTCCAAGCCAGCGCATTCGGTCTATTTGAACGCGCTTGACCACGTCGATGTCGTTGTTCAGCTCATACAGCTCATGATTCATTCGACGAATCTTGGTTTTGTCCTCGTTTATCACCAGACCCACTTCAGCCGACTGCTTTTCAATGCTCGAAAAAGTCGCAGTAACATCTCGCAATCCACGTCCAATAATATCGATATCATCAGCATACGCGAGCAACATGTGGCTTTTGTTTAATATGGTGCCATTCCTGTTTACTGCTGCTTTCCGCATGATCATCTCCATTACGATGTTAAAGAGATCGCAGGACAGACTATCGCCTTGTCTAAAGCCTCGCTTGGTAGAAAATGGCTCCGACAGATTTTTGCCAAAGAAGACTTCGTGTCAGCCAGTGTCATCCCGCTAAGTCGAATTAGCTTCGCGGGGATACCAAACTCAGCCATAGCATCCAACAATTTCTGTCGTATCGGACTGTCGAATGCAGCTTTGTAGTTGATGAACAGATGGTAGGTGTCGATCTGCATTTCATGGGTCTTCTAAAGGATTTGTCGTAGTGTGAATATCTGGTCGGTCGTGGACTTACCAGGTCTAAAGCCATACTGATAAGGTCAAATCAGGTTCGCCAGAATGGGCTTTAGTCTTACACATAACACACTAGACAGGACCTTGTATGCGATAGTTGGTGCACACACTTGGATTGCCTTTCTTAAGCTCGGGACATAGGACTCTCAGATTTCAATCATCGGGAATGCACTCCCTGTGCCAAATCGTGTTTATGAGATGGTGAATGCATGTTACCAGCCGGTTTTAAAAAGCTCTGACGGCAGTCCATCGGCTCCCGCAGCTTTATTATTTTTAAGTCGTGCAATTGCCGTGCTGATATCGTTTTGGCTCTGTGGTGGACAGTCTACTCCATCGTCGATGATTGGTGTGATTTCGTCACTTATGCTGCCTACGGGAACGAGTAGAGATTGAAAGTGTCCCCTCCATATTTGCAGCACACTCTGAGTGTTCGTGACCAGATTTCCGTCTTTTTCCTTACAGGTGGGGATCCCCGTTCCAAAACCTTTACTTTTCTTCCACAGACGCTTTTTCCGCCTGTACAGGCGTTTCATCTCCCTCCTCATAACATTATAATGCTTCGTCAACACACGCGTTGCCGTTGACTGCAGTTTTGCCTTGTACGCAGCATTCATTTCCTCAGACATTTAGCGATATTCATTATCGTACCTGGGCTTGTTTGAGCGTGGTTTTTCATAATAGAATTCTCAATATGCTGCCACTGTGTGTCGGGAACATCAGAACTAGGGGGGTTTGTTTGGAGTAATTGAGAGAGTTGGTTGGAGTAGGCATTGGCTATATCGGTGGTATGCAGCTTTGCCATGTCTAGCTTCCTTTGCATTTGATTACGTATGTTTTTAGCACTACTTAATTGTGTTCGTACCTTGGCTGCAACTAGGTGGTGATCTGAGTCAATATTTGCACCGCGCAACACACGCACGTCCATAACGCTTGAGACATGTCTTCCATCAATTACCACGTGATCAATCTAATTTCTTGTATTTTGATCGGGAGATATACAGGTTGCCCTGTGGATATTTTTATGCGGGAATCTGTTTCCACTGATAACCATGTATCTCGCGACGCGAAACTAACCAGTCTGAATCCGTTATCGGAGGTGTTGTTGTGTATACTACATTTTCCGACTGCTGAACCAAGAGCATCTTCCCTCCCTATATTAGCATTAAAATCTCACAGAACAATTTTAATGTCATGTGCAGGGCAGCGGTCATATATATCCTCCAGGCGCTCATAGAATGCATCTTTAATGTCATCGTCTTTGACTTCCGTCGACGGTGTACAAAAAAAAATATTTCGTCCGGATGCGAATAGTGGCTGTTCGGTACAGGGTTAAACCGCGAGACTAGGTGTCGAAGTCTCTTGCCGACTATGAAACCACATCCAAATTCTTGTCTTTCTGCATGGCACCTGTAAAAGATGTCACAGTTCTTTCGTCGTGTGCATCCCTGTCCCGTCGATCTCATTTCCTGTATGGCGGTGATGTCAGCCTTGTATTTGTCGAGGACATCTGCCAGTTGGATAGAGGCACCATCTCTGTACAGAGTTCGGACATTTCAGGTGCATATCCTTAAAACATGGTCCTTATATCGTTTGCGGGGGTCGTCAACATTTGGGGGGATTCTTGTTTTTTTCTTTTCTTCGTGTTTTCATAATAATTGTTTTGTTTAAAGAGAGCGGCAACCCTAGTTTCTTGGGGCGGCCATATCCACTAAGAGTGCCTGTGTTGAGCTTCAGTAACTTCTATTACCTACTTCCTAAGACGCATCGGTGGTAGCATGCCGAATAGTATAATTTATTTTACAAAATAATACATTTATTGTACCAAATAGTACTTTTATTGTACCATATAGTACAATTTATTGTACTAAAAAGCAATTTTATTAGGCCAAATAGTACTAAGTAGTGTGCCAAAAAAAGCGATAAATTGTATCAAAAAGTAGTTTTATTGTACCAAAAATTACTTAAATTGTAAAAAAGTTCTGCTTTTGTACAAAAAAGCAAGAAGTACATTTCGCTTTAGTCGCTCTATTCTCGCAAAATAAGATAAGCCAGACTTCAAAACATTCAAATATTCTTCTGCATTCATTGACATATCAGCCAGTTATTATTGTTTTGGTGTTGGGAGAAGTAAGCTTATCGTGAGCAGGAATTGTTCTTAGTTTGGTTTATTTAGCATTTGTTTATTTTCGCATTAATATATTACTGTTATTTTAGTCGCGAATGTCTTGCAAGCATTGCTCGCTGCAGTAAGACATTTGTTGTCGTAGTAAAGTAAATCTATTTGTGCAGGGCTCTAGTATGTAGTCTTGCCATGTATAGCTTTTTTGCCTTTGATTACGAATGTTTTCGAAACTGAATAATCGTGTGCGCACCTTGGATACGACTATGTGGTGATCTACATTTTACATTCATCTACATTCAGTCTACATTTGCATCATGACGCTTGAGACATGCCCTCCATTGATTACCACGTGATCAATTTTGTTTCATGTCTTTTGATAGAATGAGTAATAAAAAACATCAAGTGACAGACACTTTTTTGCAGATATCATAGAATCCTCGTAGAGCTGGAACCAAAAAATAAATATTATTATATGTAGCCAGTAATTACATGTTTCATATATTCATCAAATGTTCTGAGGTTTATGCAATTTTACATACATACAACACATGTGATTACATATTCATTGAATGTTCAGCTTACTTTATATATATTATTTAATTGTAACCATATTCTGGTAACTACAACACATAAGTATATACTTACTTTTACCACACGCTGTATACGACAGTACGACATAATCGTAAATATAACACCACCAAAATGCTGCAACGCACATGTGGCTACAGATGGATTCATCATTAATTTATATTCATATCCATCATTTGGTAATCCTGACATATGTAGTATATACATAACTATAGATGTTTGTATGTCCTTATACATATGTAAGCATGTATGCATTTGTATTCACTGCAATTCATACAATTTACTGGCAGTCTGCATGTAAATGTAAATTTATTTATTGTTATTATTTGTCATGGATATAGTCGACAGACAGCAGTCACAGGTGCGTGTGTGTGTGTGTGTGTGTGTGTGTGTATGTTGTTGTGTTATGTTGTGATGCATCTCTATGTAGAAGTTCATAACAGTCAGATGTCAAATTTACTTTCATATTTACAAAACAAATGAAACTATTCATAGGTAACCCATATGCACGTATTTACTTGCTTGTAAACGTACATACATATACATATATATATACCACAGTGCGAAGTAGATGTCTGAATTGGACAGAGAGTTGAGTTTTAATTTCCGCAATTGCTTTAATCCTCCATGGTAACTTATTCGTTACATGAACTTTAGTGGGTGGACAGTTCACTGTAATGATTTAGTACTTCTGGATAACTGTCAATATTTTGAGGACCTGTGGTACATAAATCCTGAACACGTTTGCTCTTTTGGCAGTTTTAAAATGTTTTTTTGCACATGATTGCTTTTAATCTACAATAAAAATATTAAGGGTCAAATATTTACGGCAACGTTACATTGGAGTGATGTACAATTCCACAGTCAGGGAAAAAAATATAAACAAGCAGTAAAATAGTTGTCTTTTATTTGGGGTGGCACTTAGTTTGTTTGCAAAAATATTGTGGAGCAACATGGATTTGTTCGTTACGATATGTGTTTGAGAACTTTGAAGTGGTTATATTTTGCGGTAGACAACAGTTTGTATATGACGTTGCCGCTATACAGGAAAGGCGATGGACGGGATAAGGATGCACAGGGCGAAAAAACTGTGACATCTTTTAGGGCTGCTATGGAGAAATAAGGAGTAGAGAAGGGACACTTAAAGCCTCTTCTGACGGAAAGAGCGTTTACGGAGAAGAAGATAGAGCAAGGATATCGAGTGATATCAGGGATAGAGGTAAAGTTCAGAGGTTAAATGCAATGGTTATTAAGCGGGAATCCCACCTGTTGGGCATCATCAACAACAGGATTGTGCACCACCAAGAATAACGAGGCCGGTGCACCAACAATGGGTTGCCGGTGGAGCTCATACCCTAGCTCATAATATACAATTTAGCTATAAAATTCAGTTCTATACCCAGTGTTTAAGAAAAGCAATCCAATAAGTGTATTAACTTCCGCGGGATCAGTGAAAGACTTAAGTCCATCTTAACAAACCATATAAGACCTTATCAGTGCAGCTTTTGACCTGCTTAACCCACAACCGATCAAATTTTCACACGACTCTATGGGACCGGCCGTGGCATTGTGTTTAGAACACGCGACTACCATGCGGGAGATTCCAGGTTCGACTTCTAGCTCCAGTCATCTACATTTTTCTTTAATTGCTGGCCCCATCGAAGTTGTAGACAGCAACTTCGCAGTATATTGTCGGGTCAATCTGCATGTCTAGTGAATAGCTGTTCAAACCGTGACGTTCGCATTCGTCGATAAATATGTAGGTGCCGTTAGATGTGAATCTAAAATTAAAAAGCATGTTAATTCACAACAACGTTAGGAGCTATCCCATACCTCATTTATGGGTTGTAAAGAGAAGTTAAGTTTTGTACGTTTGCTATGAAAAGTGTCCCAACTACCAAATATTGGACGAAAATACTGAAAATTTACCCAAACTACAGGCTCGAAAATTTCTCAAAAAATTTTTAAAAATCCTCGGTACAACTTTTTAGAAAACTCCAAAACTATATCAGTAATTTTTTATACGTTTACAGATAAATACGCTTACTGATCACGTAATCCCGGGCAATGCCACTGAACATCCGTTCAGTAGTAGCAAATGTGAGCAGGCCCAATGTTGAGTAACCTAATGGCATGCTACCACCGATGTGTCTTAGGAAGTAGGTAGCAGAAGTTACTGAAGCTCAACACAATGGCTGTCTTAGTGGCCAAGAAACTAGGATAGGGCGCGGTGGCCTCATAAGCCTGCCTCCTTAAACAAAACCAATTATTATGAAAACACGAAGAGAAGAAAAACAAGAACTCCCCCAAATGTTGACGACCCCCACAAACGTTATAAGGACCATGATTTAAGGATATGCACCTGGATTGTCCGAACTCTATACAGAGCTGGTGCCTCTATCCAACAGGTGGATGTCCTCGACAAATACAAGGCTGACATCACCGCCATACAGGAAATGAGATGGACGGGACAGGGATGCACACGACCAAAAAACTGTGACACCTTTTACAGCTTCCATACACAAAGACACGAAATTGGATGTTGTTTCATAGTAGGCAAGAGACTTCGACACCTGGTCTCACGGTTTAACCCTGTAAGTGACCGAATAGCATCCAGGCGAAATATTTTTTCATTACGCTTATTTGTGTGCCTGGAGAAGATATATGACCGCTGTCCTGCACATGTCGTTAAAATTGTTCTGGGAGATTTTAATGCTAAAATAGGAAGGGACGATGTTCTCGGTTCAGCAGTCGAATAATTCAGTCTACACAACAACATCTCCGATAACGGATTTCAAACTGGATAGTTTCGCGTCGGCAAGAAACATTGTTGTGGGTGGAACCAGATTCCCGCACGATGATATCCACAAGGCAAACTGGATATCTCCCGATCAAAATACAAGAAATCAGATTGATCACGTGGTAATTGATGGAAGGCATGCCTTAAACGTTATGGACGTGCGTGTGATGCGCGGTGCAAATATTGACTCGGATCACCACCTAGTTGCAGCCAAGGTACGCACACGATTAGGTAGTGCTAAAAACACTCGTAACCAAACGCAAAGGAAGCTAGACATCTCAAAACTGCATACCACAGAGATGGCCAATGCCTACTCCAACCAACTCTCTCAATTAATCCAAACAAACCCCCCTAGTTCTGATGTTCCCAACACACAGTGGCAGCATATTGCGAATTCTATGACCACTGCCGCAACGGCCATACTGGGTTATGGAAAACCACGCTCAGACAATGAGCGATGGTGGTACGATGATGAATGTCGCGAAATGTCTGAGGAAATGGATGCTGAATAGAAGGCAAAATTGCAGCCAATGGCGAGGCGTAAGGTGACAAAGCGTTATAATGAGAAGAGGAGGGAAATGAAACGCCTGTTCAGGCAAAAAGAGCGTCTGTGAAAGAAACGAGATAGCCAGGATATTAAATACTGCAGGGATAGAGGTGAAGCCCGTAAGTTCTACCGTGCTTAGGAAAGGCGATCTAAGAGTGGGTACCAACTATCGCGGGATTAGTATTTTACCTATCGCATACAAGGTCCTGTCTAGTGTTCTGACAAACATGATTGGACCTTATCAGTGTGGCTTAAGACATGGTAAATCCACGACCGACCAGATATTCACACTTCGACAAGTCCTGAAGAATGCCCAAGAAATACAAATCGACTACAAAGCTGCATTCGATAGTCCGATACGACAGAAATTGTTAGATGCTATGGCTGAGTTTGTTATCCCCGCGAAGCTAATACGAGTTCAAAGATTCTTCCAGACTCTGATCCTACCTGTCTTGCTCTACAGCGCAGAATCCTAGGTAATGACACAAGCGGAACAATCTATTCTGGGAGTCTTCGAGAGAAAAATACTTCGCAAAATATTTAGACGCATCATCGTTAATGTCGAGTGTCGTCGTCGAATGAACCGCGAGCTGTATGAACTGTACAACAATATCGACGTAGTAAAGCGCGTTGAAATAGACCGGATGCGCTGGCTTGGACACGTGGTACGAATGGTAGAAAATGTTCCAGTCGAAATGTTTTCGTCAATAAACTCGATGGGCGGCGCAGGAGGGGCGACCAAAACCTCGTTGGGTGGACCAGGTGAAAGAGCTGTTATCTACACTTGGTTTGACTAATTATCCACGGAGCGCAAAAGACCGAAGTGCTTGGAATTCTGTTGCTGCTGTCATTTAAGAAAAAGAAAATACAATCGGACATATTGTTTAATGGTTTTGCTAAACTCTAAGTTAAAACATTAGAAATAATTAAAAATGTTACTAGAAAAGATGTGTTTTCATTGTTCGGTTCAAGATCTATTCTATTATTGCTTAGAATTTGTTTTACAAGAGTTATGTGAAATGGATTATGTTGACAGCTGGCAGGACAGATAGCTATTTCGATGGTTGCCAAACTATCTTCATCAGTACCCGTTTGCTGTGAGTTCTCCACTCATGATCACAACCTTAAGTGTTAAAAGCTTCAAGAAATCAATGTGAAGCTCACACACACCGGTGCGAAAAAGGTATCAACGAAGACCACACGTCAACATAATCCCCACAAGCTCTTGTCTATGCTTTGTTCATCGGACAAAATTGCATAGAATTGTTTTTGGCAACAAATGCCAACCCAGTGTACCTCCCGTGTATGTATTCTCTTGCTTGTTATTGTCGATCTGTGTAGAAATTTGAATATGTTTTTCATTGTTCGGTTTGTGATCTATTTTCTATTATCGCTTATAGAATTTGTTTTACAAGAGTTATGTTAAATGGATTATGTTGACAGCTGGCAGGGCAGATAGCTATTTCGATGGTTGCCAAACCATCTTCATCAGTACCTGTTTGCTGTGACTTCTCCACTCATTATCACAACCAGGTATAAAATAAGACCAACAATTACACAGAACAACACATGATTTAAGGACTCAGTTCAGAGAATTGCATGTGAAAGTAGCCCCAAAAATAAGATTCTTTATCATTCGATGAGCCTAGTTGGATGCATTAATAATTTAATGGACATACGAATTTTTTTACTCAAGTTTGATTTTAAGCACTTTTTCTATATTTTAGAACGATTTTATATCTTCACATTTTACAACTTATTCCGTTTTTTATACCATCACCCTTAGGGATGAGGGTATATATCATTTTATACGACTCAAAAGTGTAACACATAGAAGGAGTCACTTAAGACCCTAGGTATCTTTGAACCAAATTCGATTCTTTTTGAGTCGTTTGAGCCATGTCCGTCTGTCTGTCTGGCTGTTCGGCTGGTGCTCACGATAACTTTCGAAAAACGCAACCAAACGTTTTGAAATTTTGCAGGAGTTAATATTTTCCCAAAACTACTTACGGTATTGGAAATGGGCTACATGGCCCTGCCCCTTCTGGTACCTCCCATACAAATGCATCATTACGCCCACTTTAGAAATCGAGTAATAACATCAATACACCCAACGGGATCGTATCCACATTCTGAATTTAGTAATCCTAGAACAGGATAAAGTTTTGGAAAACAAATTGGAAGTCTAGCCATGCCCCTTCTGGTACCTCCCATACAAATGTACCTTTCTGCCCACTATAGAGATGGAGTAATAATGTCAATAAATCCAACGTGATCGTACCCAAATTCTTTATTTAGAAATGCTTTAATAGGATAAAGTTTTTGAGAAAAAAATTTTAAGTCTAGCCACGCCCCATCTGGTACCTCCCACTTTAGAAATCGATTAAAATTATTCATATACCTAACGCGATCGTGCCCAAATTCTGCATTTAGAAAAGCTATAGCAGGATAAAGTTTTGGAAAAAAAAATTGCAAGTCTAGCCACGCCCCTTCTGGTACCTCCCATACAAATGTACCTTTCTGCCCACTATAGAGATGGAGTAATATTATCAATATACCCAACGCCATTGTGCCCAAATTCTGTATTTAGTAAAGGTATAACATCATAAAGTTTTGGAGAAATAATCTGGAAGTCTATACAAGCCCCTTCTGGTACCTCCCATACAAATGTACCACTCCGCCTACTTTAGAAATCGAGTAATAATATTAGTATAATAGAACATTTTTTGTTGTACTGAGGGTGATGGTATATGTAAGTCGGGTTGCCCGACTGAAACTTTCTTACTGGTTTTAGGGTAATTTCATTTTTTTTAGGTCTATTTATTAGGGTCATAGCAAATTATTTGACAATATGAAATTTACCCATTCCAGAGCGTATGAGTTATGTGGCATTTTACTTATTACTCATACGTAAGTCATTACATACGAAAGTAAGCGTAAAGGCGCGTTAAGACACAAGAAATCTGTCCAAAAATTTGTCTATCAGGAGTGTTAACGATAACGACTGGCTATGACGTACTAGTTGTCGACAACCGTTCACACACAAAATTTTCTCGCACCGCCTAAGACATAAGTTGCCGTATTTCATATACGATTCATGTATATCAAGAAGAGTATATTTTTCTACGAAAGAAACGAAAACACGTTTTCTTTCTTATAAAGGCAACACTAACTGCACTTATCACAAACTAGAGTCATAAATTTCAAACACAAGCACAAAATTAAATATCTTTAAGAGGAAAACCAAAGCTCATGTCCTTAAACCTATAGGTTAATAGTAAAAAAATGGTCATCATTGCGATTTTTAAGGCACTGCATGCACTTATTTCGACAAGTTTTTTTTTTGCATTTTTTTCTCCGATTCAATATCTACAACTTTGCTCCAGACCCAAAAGAAATATTGCGTACGCTATACCGAGATATAGCAGTGTTAATATGTAGTAAAAGTGTTAAAATCCACCTTGAGCTAAAAAAATCGTAGGGCCATTAACTTATTAATGCAGCCAACTTGACTAAACAAATGATGCAGATATTCTTATTTTTGGGGCTACTTTCAATTGCGATTCTTAGAATAAAGTCCCAAATCAATGACTTCAAAAATGTTGTACAGTGTTATTAAAAAAATGTACGAAAAAACTAAAAAAAGTTTAAGGTAAAATTATATTTTAGCCATTTCTTAGTAAATTAAAATAACTGCAAATAGATAAAATTTATCAAACGTCAAGATTCGGTTGTTACGATTGACTTTAGGCATTCATCTCTTCTCTGAGTTCATTGAAAACTAATGGCAAAGTTTTATATTTTATATCATTAAAGTTAACTTATAAAAACAACAGTTCATATACATATATTGAAATGAATTTCAATCTCTTTACAATTCAAGCAAACAATTAACCCATTAAATACTTTGTAAATATTAATAAGACTGTTAATTGTACAGCATTGGCTTTTGAAATGCGATATTTACGTCATCATCAGCATCAGCAGCAACAGCAACAACATAGCCATCATCATCTATCATTTCGCGTCAACATCGATTTCATCACTGTCCGCATCATTATCATCATCATGGCCGTCATCACCATTTCCATCACTGCTATCCCCCGCAATAAATATACAGACGATGCACGCCATGGGCCCAGAGACAGGCATTGTCGCAACATAATGCATTTATATGGCTGGTGTCAATTAATTTGACACTAAATGCAAATTATAAACAATCGGATTTTACGGCCTGTGCATGTGTCCGTTTGTTGGTGGCACAGCTCATTTTCATTCAAGCGCGTACATGCGCAAATCTATTATCAAAGATTTTGGCATCGAGGCTGTCTCTTACATTATCCCGATACTGGCTTATATGTAAACACACACACACACTCACACATTCACTTGCATATATGCAAACATACTATGTAGGTATATATGTTAATGTGTCGTCTGTGTAAGCGAGTGCTTATCTTTGACAAACATATTAGACTAGTCGAGCATATATGTTCACCGATACTAGATATGGAGACAATCACAATATTAAATCTACTTAACACAGACACATCTGGGGGATTCGACGAAGCCATACATTTGAGTCATCAACTTCAGTGTCTACATTGAAGTTTATTTATGTATGTATGTGTTCATGTCACGCCGCTCATTTAACCGCATTAACAGCATTTAGATCTAAATATTTACGAAAGTGTGCATTAGGGCGTTTCACAAAAAAAATTTTGCAACTCTTGAAGCGGAATATTACAGCTTGTGATATAAAAGTATTTCGAAAATTTTTTGGGATTTTTTGAAGATGGATATGGGGTCGCTGAAATTGATTTTATCAAAAAAATGAGGTTATGCAGAAAAAAATTTTATATTATTTTTTTCTGGTGCTTTTTGTTCATACAACTAAACAATTCTCTTAGCAAGGATCCGATCCCACGACAAAAAAATTATAGGTGTGAAAAATTATTATATTATGGACCACTTTGATAGTCTTAAAAGTGAAAAATTATTTTTCCTAGATTTTAAACTTCGATAACTTGAAAAGTTTTCAAAAATTTTTCAAGATGTAAAATGCGTTAGAAAGATAATTTAGATACCTTTATTTTGGTATATATAAGTTTATATCTTACTTGTGAAAAATGTTGCAAAAAATAAAAAATAGACAAAAAAAGATATTTTTTATTTTTAAATTCACACTATTTGAATTTTAAAATATTTGAAATAGGCCCTTTTTAAAATGTAACGAAATTCATAATGCATAATTTTGTAACCTCAAACAGTAAAAGGGTTTTTGACGAATTAAAGTTGCCCACTTCCTTTTTTCGAAAGATACACTTTTATGGGAAAATGATGATGATTTTGTTTCTTCAAAGAAAAAGCTAGAAAAACTATGTGTTGTGAATGATTTATCAGAAAGAGGCGTGGCGTCGACTACAATATATAACAAAAAAATTACAAAGAATGAGGATGATTTTCAAAACTTATTGATTAGAGTTGATAACAATCAAAAAATTATATCTAATGTTAACAAAAATGTCATTGGAAAAGTTCTTAAGAAACCAATTTGAAAATACTTCCACAGTTGTTCCACATTTAGTGGTTACTGTATTGTAATTTTAGACACAAATTTACTTTTTAATTTTAATTTGTTCATTAAATATGTTGATTTTGTTTATTTAATATCTTTTGATTTTGTATGGGAATACAAATATATTGATGATATTTTTGATATTTTTATTAATGCAATGTATTTTAGAAGTTTTTTTTTTACTTAACCAAGAACGAAACATAATGAAATTGATTTAATTTTCATAAAATTTCATAAATAAAAAAAAATTTCTCAAACTTTAATTTTTTTCTTATATTTTTCCAAGTAAAAATAAATCTATGTACCGAATAAAAAGTAAGACCTTTCCAACGCATTTTACATCTTGAAAAATTGTTGAAAACTTTTCAAGTTATCGAGGTTTGAAATCTAGGAAAAATAATTTTTCACTTTTAAGACTATCAAAGTGGTCCATAATATAATAATTTTTCACACCAATAATTTTTTGTCGTGGGATCGGATCCATAAGAAGAGAATTGTTTAGTTGTATGAACAAAAAGCACTAGAAAAAAAATAATATAAATTTTTTTCTCCATAACCTCATTTTTTTGATAAAATCTATTTCAGCGACCCCATACCCATCTTCAAAAAATCCAAAATTTTTTTCGAAATTCTTTTAGATCACAAGCCTTAATATTCCGCTTCAAGAGTTGCAAAAATCGCAAAAAACGCATTTGGTGAAACGCCCTAGTGTGCATGCGTACATGGCACACCACTTTTAATTCGATTTTATTTTAAGAATGAGATATTTCCTGAATAAATTGCAGTTGCTTTCTTGTGTGAATAGTGAAAAGTTACTAGTAGCAGTACATCGAAAGCATTTGGAACACTATTAAATTTGCAATAATATTTCAAATATAATTAAGTGTATAGATTTAAGCACATTATACAGACTCGCTATCGTAAAATATCCGCTGTACTACTATTTTGAAAAAACTATAGGTCTATTGAAGATACTAAAGAAAATACATCTCAAACCTTATTTCCCTGATGTTTGGGATAGTTTATAGAGTAATGTAATAATTGTGTGATAATTGAGGTATTCAATTTGTTGGATCACATCCTCCTCACTTTTCACACGGCCTTAACTATGCTCTTTTGTTGACAAGGACTTGAATATTTTTTCAAATAGAATTAAAAATCCAATGCAGTTTACAACTCGTCCTCGTTTCCATACTAGAATTAAATAAGTTTTTTCCAATGCAGTTTTCAACTCATCCTCGTTTCCATACTAGAAGTGATGAAAAAGTCGCCTTTTTCATGTACGCTGGCGCTAATCGACTTTCTAGAATAGCTCTTGATGTCGACATATTTAAGATTGAAAGCTTTGAGTAAATTATGAGAATGTTTAATATAGTAACTCTTTAATAAGAAATTGTGTACATACACATACACATTGTAAACTAGGCTATGCCGAAGCTCAGATACCTTTCACCATTTTTTGTCAATATTATTTTTCTGAAATGTTTCGCTTAGAGAACAGATGCTTGCATACCAAATTTCAGATCGAAAGCCCATAAACTACAGGAACATACAGACGGATACCCCCAAAAAGGGGGAGTTTATATGAAGTTACGTAAGCTCCTATTATAGGATAAAAGCTTGCATATCAAATTTCTGTTCGATATTTCCTAACCTACGGCTGTAATCGCGGGGGCAGTTAGATGGACACCCCAAAAAAGGGGAAGTTGGATGGTAGCCGGGAGTAGTTTTGACCGACCTTGCTCAGCGTAGAAAGTATCCTCCGCTTAGGGGATAGAATCTTGCGTACAAAATGTCAGCTATATACCTCTTAAAATACGGCTACAATCGCAGGGACAGACTCCAAAAAGGGGAGTTTGTATGGGAGGTGGTAGTAGTTTTTGACCGATCGGTCTCATCTTAGAATACAATCTCCATTTTGGGAAGCAAAGTTTGCATACAAAATTTTAGCTTGATTGCTCTTAAATTACTGCTGTAATAGCTTGGACTGACATACGAACACTCCCAAAAAGAGGGATTTTGTATGCGAGGTGGGAGTAGTTTTTGACCGATCGGTCTCATTTTAATAGTCAATCTCTGCTTAGTATAGGGAAGCTTGCATACAAAATTGCTCGTTAACTACAGCTGTAATCAAAGGGACAGACGCCAAAAATGGGAAGTTTGTATGGGAGGTGGAAGTAGTCTTTGACCGATCGGGCTCATCTTAGAACATAATCTCCGCTTTGATGAGGGTTAATTTCCGGTCGATATCTCTTAAACTGCGGCTGTAATCGCGGGGAAAGACGGACAGACAGACAGACAGACGGACGGACAGACGGTCACCTTAAAATCGACTCAGATTTCGATGCTACCCTTCACACTGTTCGTGGGCGTGGTGAAGGGTATAAAAATAAAATAGAATGGGCGAAAATTGCAGCCGAACGGGCATGTTGCTGATGTTGCCACCTGTTTCTACTAAATTTTTCAACCTTCATACAAATTTTTAATGGAAAACAAAACTTATTTTCAAATATCTGAAAAACTATGCCTGATAGAAAAATTTGATTACGTATTTGAATTTTCCATTTTAAAAACTCTTAGCTGAGTTTTTAGTTTATCCATATATTGAGTGTCCACCTTAATGAACATTCGAGCCCATTGGGCATGTCTGAATTTAGCTACCACCCAAATATTATATGTCCCAAGTGAGGTTCTGTTAGAGCACTGTTATAAAGTGAGGTAAAATTTACAAAAGTGTATCAAATTATATTTAATCATAGCATATACTCGCTATTTCGTAAACGGTTTTTGTTTTACGTACATAATTTTTAATTCTAGCACGTCTGGTTAAGTACAACCACAACCCTATATACCACAGTTTCCTAACACCCTCAAAATCTTGACTATCTTTACTCCCTTAGGAGCTTATTACTCAGTCAATTCTAAACCGAGTTTTGATTTCTTAACGGTTTTGTAAAGAAGAATAGACCTTTTGACCTTTCCAACCGTATATATATTTATATAGATATCTTGTTACATCTGTCTCTTTTTGCCTCGAAATCGCAAACTTTTTTTGTTTTTTTTTGCTATTTTTTGAGTTTTTTTTTTTTTAAATACTATATTATTAAGATTTTTTTTTTATTTCATACAGTGTTGTTTGTTAGTGTTAGTAGATCGTATTGATTAGTTATAAATTTTGTGTTAGTGTATCAAATGATACATCAAATTGGCTAAACGATCAGAAAAGTGTTCTATTGTTCATATTAATGGTCAAATTCAGTGTCACGCACTGGGATGACGCGTTTCGAACTCCATGACGAGTAAATCTTCAGACCCCTTTGTGACAAATTGATGTACTATGGTACATCATCAGCTGTATATATATCTACAATTGTGTTAAACATGTACATGCAATATAGATATCAGCCGAAAATGCCCAGCACCAATATTTTTTGAATTTGACCGTTAATATTCAAAATGATAATGGAGGATATTTCTTCCCCACATAAGAACACGGTTATATCTCCCTATACCGTATCTCTTTTGTGTCTGAAGCAAAGTTGAAGATATTGAATAGGAGAAAAAAAAATACGGAACAAACCTACCCGAAATAAGTGCATCCAGTGCCTTAAAAATCTCAAATATTCCCCCTAATTTAACTTTATTGGTCAATAACTGGATTACAAATATACAAATATGAGGTTTTTTTTCATTATAAACTTTATTTTGCATGATAATAAAAATTCCTTTTCATATTACAGCTATTCTTACACATTAAATATGTAAAAACTTGCTTTCTAAAGTGGTACGAATAGTACATTTTTATCGGAGGTACCAAAAGGGGCGTGGCTAGATTCCAAATTTTTCTTAACAAAATACAGAATTTGGGCGAGATCGCGGTGGGTGTATTGATTATATTACACGATATCTAGAGTGGGCGAAATGGTACATATCTATGGGAGGTACCAGAAGGGGCGTGGCCATGTAGTCCATTTACAATACTGTAGTTTTGGGGACATATTAATTCATACAAAGTCTCACAACAATTGGTTGCGTCTTTCTAAAGTTATCGTGCGTACCAGCCAGACAGACATGGTTAAAACTACTTAAAAAGTCATAAATCGATTTTGATTCAAAGATACCTAGGGTATAAAGCATAGCTCGCAAATGACAGTTGATCGTTTTTTCTAATATGCTCTGCTTCGTAACATAACCGAAAAGATTGTGCAGACACGATCTCTCTCTGAGCGGCTCTCTTTTTTTTGTTTCGAATCGGTTTTCGCTCAAGCGCTTTGCATTGACTCATTCGTGTGACGCTCTCAAATGAGTGTCGCGTAAATAGTAATACGATTTTCGCTCACACAAAGACTCTCACCAAAAGACAATTTGACTAAAAAACTCAACAGAAATGATCTTTGCCTTCGTGTGCATGTAAATACATACATATAAATGTACATGAGCATGAAAAAAATAAAAAAGACAATGCAATCGGATGTTAAATAAAAATGTGAAAAGAATGTTTTGTTTTTTAAGGAACAATATTTATTTTTATTTTGTTTTAATTAATATTGATTTTTTTTTAAATGGAGTTTAGCGTGTTTACCCATACATACCCAAAAGACAATTTGCTTCATTTAACTCAAGCAAACGATCAGTGTTTGACTTTAGCGAAACAAAAACAGAAATAACTGTCTTGCTCAGAGTGCGAGCAAACTAAATCAGACGCGACAAAATCAGTTTCTGCCTGAGTCTTTTTATTGTGTGGGTGAAAGACACTTATTTGCAGACAACGAAAAAGTGTCAACAGTTATTTGCGAGCTATGGTATAAAGTGACTCCTTTTATGTGTTACACTTTTGGGTCGTATCAAATGATACACACCCTCCTAACGGTAGGGCATTTTTGCGATTTTTAAGACACTGGATACATTTTTTTCAATTAGGTTTGATCCGCATTTTACTTCTCCTATTCAATATCTAGAACTTTGCTTCTGACAATAAAATACTAAAATATAGAAAAAGTACCAAAAATCCACCTTGGGCTAAAAAATTCATATGGCTATTAAATTAGAAATGCAGCCAACTTGTCAAAACGAATGACAAACGAATTGCAATTGTCAGAATTGAGTCCCAAAATCATCCTCAGAATATCGAAACATTTGTCATAACCCAAAATTTTACATTTATAATCTCAAAATGTAGATACAAGTAAATAATTACGATAAATTACACTATGCGACTGTCAATATCGGAAAGGGATGAAACCAACGGGAAATGCTATATCGGTCAAAAACAAGTTATACGTGGCCCGGCGTTTCGCTGGTGGCGTAAGAATATCATAAGTAATATTCCACTTAAATCATACGCCACGGAGTACAACAGTTATATTGTAACTGTTACAAAATAAACCCAGTTCAAAATCATTTGATGAATGGAAATAGGAAACTGTTGCTTATATAGAAAAACGTTATATGAACAGATTAAAGGAATTGTAATTTTTAATTTTTTTAAATTTGTTTGAGCAAAATCGGACTAGTGGTTCTCGAGTTATGTCAAAAAAAGACTACCAAAGGTGAAAATTTCCCCTATATGATAGTTACTAACTTCAAATCGATATATCTCGATTCCTAGACGTGACCCAGCGAAACGCCGGGACACGTATAACTTCTTTTTTACCGATATAACTTTCTCCGGTAGTTTGAACCCTTTCCGATCACTGACTCCTACCATTTGTCTCACAGTGTTATTTAAGTTTTACTATATTTGTAATTTTTGTAATATGTTTTACATATTTGGTATCATATCATTTCGAGAAAAATACATCTCTTTTGTAATATAACTTATACTTTTTAACAGTTAAAGGTAAACAGTCTTATGAAAAAAATGAAGTAACTATAACATTTTGAAATATTATCTCTCTCACAGGAATTATGAATTCCGTCTATAGTTTTATCCAAAACCTGATATTTCCTATCCACTGTACGTTTCCTGCCATCACACCAAATGTTTGTTGTACATGTTCATTTGATGATTTTAACGCCATTAATATAAGCGTGGCGGCGGCAGCCATCATCTGATCCCCCGACAAGATTCCGCACATCGTATGTGGTTGGGATAAACAATAAGGCCATAATTGTTTACCAACGCAATTACTTGTGTGTGTGGCAATGGGCTCTGTTTTGTTTGGTTTTCATTTCACTGTTGTTTTTAAGCTCGCATCTCTGCAAATGGTCTCTACTCGCTACATTTTGTGCAACATTGTATCCCAGTGGCTCTTTAAAGCCTTTGTAGTTGAGGCTTTTGTTGTTTCTGTGTTCTTTTGTTTTGTTTCTTTTTTTTTTGTATACTGATTACCATTTTGTTTATTTTTTTGCTGTTTTTATTTTCTCTTTTCAGAACTGCCTGAAATATTAATGGCACCACAAAATCAAACTATTATAGTTGGCAAGAGTTTTGTCCTGGAATGCGATGCTGATGGAAATCCAATACCAACCATAACATGGCAGTTTAACGGAGAAAACATTACAGCGGCTACCCACGAACATCTGGTGTTGGAAAATGAAAACACCGAATTGGTTGTAAATAAAGCTAAAGAATCGGATACAGGTAAAGTAGAGTAGTAATAAAAAACGGTGTACAAATTTTAGTATAAGCACGAGACGGCAAAAGTGAGTTGAGTGAGTGTGTTTTTTTGATTTTGTAAAAAAAAGCAAGTCAAAGGGGTCGAAAGAGAGAGGAAGACGAAGGATATTAAGTTTTCTCATGTAGGTACTATAAAAACACATGTAATTTATTATACGACGGCAAATAAAGCGTTAAAAACCGCTGATGTTTATCGCTAGTTATACAATGTGTTTTACGATTAACAAATATTGATTGTCGAGATAGTATTTATTAATATCTAATTTCACACCGTGGTGATCTACAGTTTTTAAAACACATTTTACCCTATAGGGTAAAATTGTCCGTATACGGACAAGTAGATTCCAAAACAAAGACTTTGAGCAATCAAATTGAGAATTTACATATTGATGAATCTACATTGGTCTGAAGGCATAGAATCAAAAGGAAGGAACATGATTTGCACCTTGAACGTCCGGACTCTTTATAGAGAAGGTGCCACTAACCGACTGGCGAATGTCCTCAAAATATACTAGGCTGACATCACCGCCATTAAGGAGATGAGATAGAAAGGGCAGGGGTGCTTGCGACTTATTAAATGCGACATCTACTACAGCTACCATGTGGAAAACCACGAATTTGGATGTGGATTTGTAATTAGCAGCTGCTCTGGTCACTTTAAAATTGTTTTGGGAGATAAAAATGCCAATATAGGATTGGAAGATGTTCCTGGTCCATCGATCGGTAATTTCATAGCGGGATTGTGTTGGTTAGCTTCGGAGCGGCAAATAACATGGTAGTGATCGGAACCAGATTTCAGCATAAAGATATCCACAAGACAACTTGGCTATATTCCTGTCAAAACACCAAAAATCACCATGATCATGTGATAATCGATGGAAGGCATGCATCTAGTGTCAAAGACGTTCGCTTGGTCAGTGGTGCTAGCACTGGCTTGGACCTCTACCTCGTTGCAGCTAAAGTGCGCACTAGATTTATCAGAGCGAAAAACGCACGTAACCAAACACAAAGAAAGCTGGACATCGCGAAGCTGCAAACCCCAGAGATAGCTACTGCCTACTCCAACCAGCTCTCCCAACTTTTACGACACAAGGCCTCTACTGCTGACGTTTTCCGTACACAGTGGCACCACATTGCGCATTCCAAGGCAACCGTGCTTATATGAAGAATATCGCATGGTGTCTGAGGTATTTGATGCTGCTTACAGAAAAGCGCTACGGCCAATTGAAACCCTGAACCGCTAGGGGAACTACACAAGGAGACAGTAAAACAGGCGAGACAGATATTAAAGCGAGGCAGATATTAAAGCTTAAAAGCGTTAGAGGTGAAGCCCGAAAATTTTACCAGAAAGTAAGAGGTTACAGTACTAGGCTCCCCTTCCGTAAGAACAAGGATAGAAATCTAGTTACAGATACACAGAGTGTGCTGCATATACGGAGAGAGCACTTTGACCAGTTGCTGGTACCGGAAGACAGCGCACGTAAAGGTATCACGCCAATTGTCGACGACGACTTAGATTGTCCACCACCAAGCCAAACCGACAACGCGGCAGAAAAACCAGTAAGAAAGTTTCAGTCGGGAAAACCGAGTTACATATACCCTCACCCTCAGTAAAACATAAACATAGCAGAAGGGCCGTGGCTAGGCTTCCAATTTGTTCTCCAAAATTTTATACTGCTTGAGCTTTACTAAAAACAGAATTTGGTCACGATCGCGTTGGATAATATTAATCGATTTCTAAAGTGGGCGTTGCCTGATGTGTATGGGAGGTACCAGATGGGGCGTGGCTGTACTTCCAGTTTTTTTCTCCAAAACTTTATCCTGCTATAGTTTTACTAAGTGTAGGATTTGGGCACGATAGCGTTTGGTGTATTGATATTATAACTCGATTCCTAAAGTGGGAGGTACCAAAAGGGGCTTGGCTAGACTTCCAGTTTTTTTCTTTAAAACTTTATCCTGTTATAGTTTTACTAAATATAGAATTTGGGAACGATCGCGTTGGATGTATTGATATTATAACTCGATTCCTAAAGTGGACGGAATAAATGCATTTGTATGGGAGGTTCCAAAAGGGTACATTTTAATAAAGTAAGTAGCTTTTGAGAAAAGCTAACATTTAGCAAAGCTATTCAAAACATTTAGTTTCGTCTTTTAAAAGTTATCGTGCAGCCAGACAGACGGACATGGCTTAAACGACTTAAAAAGTCAATTCGTTTCAAATTGAAGGTTTCGCTTAACGAATGCATGTCCGGTGATTGGAAACTAAGCGTATTATATAAAAAAGGGCTCGAAAAGTGCTCCAACTACCGCGGGATCAGGCATTTACCCATGTCATATAAGGTCCTGCCGAGTGTACTATGTGAAAGACTAAAGTCAGTATTGCTCAACCTGGTTGGCCCTCATCAGTAAGGCTTTTGACCTGGTTAGTTAACAACTGACCAGATATTCACCTCTGAAAGTCAGCCTCTGTTGGGTTCGAGGACATTGCGAGATTTCTGGTAATGAATCAACCGACCTATCATAAAAAAAGGGCTCCAAAAGTGCTCCAACTACCGCGGAATCAACCATTTACCTATGACATATAAGTTCCTGCCGAGTGTACTATGTGATAGACTATAGTCAGTGTTACTCAACCTGATCGGACCTCAGCAGTAAGGCTTTAGACCTGGAAAATTAACAACTGACCAGATATTCATCTCTGAAAGTCAACCACTGTTGGGTCCCATGACATTGCAAAATTGCTGGTAATGAATCAACTGACCTATTGGTAAGAGGAGGCTGTACTATGTCTGATCATGACTATCTGGAAGATGTTACCTTTTGATCTTAGTGGAGGATTAGATGTGGAAAACAGCCAGCAGACATTGGATCTCCAGAACCGACTGTATAACTGCAAGCTCGCTGTGGCCCGAAAACAGCAGAACCCGATCGGAATAGGTGTGGTCTGATACTAGCCTGTGGAATTCTAACAGGCAATTGCAATATCAGGCACCTGACAGGCACTGCCGTATGTGTGAGGTCAGGGAGGAGTTCGAGGCGATGGATCATCACCTCCCCCGCTCAAGCCCATAGGAGGCTAAGATACTTAGGGGAAAGTTAGTTAGTTAAGACTTACAGTCTCTCTTCTCAGTCCGTTTCATGCGATGCCTTCCATGGATAACTGGACCAAGATTACAATTGGGGATTCCACGATTCCACGCTTCCTTCCCTATCTCTCCACTCTCTCATTCTTTCTCCTACGCTTGCTTTTTCCAATGAACAATCACAATGGATCAGAAGATCTCGGTGTGTAGTGTGATTTGGTTTTTACCAGACTACACGTGTTCACAACCTAACCTACCAGATATTAACACTGCGCAACATCTAGGCAATGATTGAAGGGAAACAGATCAACACGTACCTTCTTTGCGTCGACTATAAAACTGCTTTCAACGGCGCGATACGGCATAAATAACTCGAAGCCATGTCTGAGTTTGTCATTCCTGCGAAGTCTTTAGTGAAGATTTGCAAGGAGCTTACGGTGTCATTCTATACGAGACGAGGTTTAAAACAAGGTGACAGCCTATCGAGTGACCTCTTCAACATAGTGATGGATGTAATAATAAGGGAGAGCTGCAGTAAACAAGAGTGGCACGATATTTAGCAAAAGCCACGTGCTACTTGCTTACGCTGACGATGCAGATATCAACGGCCGAAATTTGGGGGAAGTGACTGCAGTCTTCTCAGGTATATAGATGGAATCAGCAAAAATGGGTCTAACGTTGAACGAGGAAACTACTCTTTTGGGACGCTGCCTGAACGTTCACAACTATAATTTCGAGATGGCAGATGATTTTATCTAGCTATGCTCCGCCAACAATACAACAAAAAGCGTCAGCCTTGAAATTCGAAGAAGAATCCTGATTGCAAATAGATGCTATTGTAATAAAAGAGCCCTCTTTTGATGAACAAAAATCCAGCTATATCAGACACTGGTTCTATCTGTCTAGATGTATGAATCAGAATCCTGGGTTATAACACAAACAGATGAGTCAGTTTTGACAGTATTCGAAAGGACAATGCTCAGTTAATTATATGCGTCCATCATCGTTAACGGAGAATATCAACGTCGTATTAATAATGAGCTGTACGAGCTATATACCAACATCGCTATTGGCATTAAGGTACAGCGGTTGCGTTGGCTAGGTCATGTTGTACGCATGGATAAAAATGCTCCAGCTCAAAAAATCCGACAATGAACTTAATGGACCAAAGGGCGACCAAAACTCTATTGGAAAGACCAGGTTACTGAGAACCTTGCTGAACTTTGTGTGACAAACTGGAGAAGAAGAGCAACAAATCGAAGCGTATATAAATACTTTCTAAGTACGGTCATGCCGTCGATCGGCATGTCTAATAAAAGCTTCTCAAACAGTGACGTTCGCATTCGTCGATAAACAAGTAGGTGCCGTTAGTTGTGAATCTAAAAATAGAAAGCGTGTTAATTCACAACAATACGAGAAGCTATCCCATACCTCATTCATGGGGTGTAAAGGGAAATTAAGTTGTCCGTACGGTATATAATCAAAAACTACAATTTTAAGGAATTGCCAGCTAAGTAAGTAATTAATTATATCCACTTCTCCTGTCCGCAATGTTAAGGTAACTTAACATAAAATTCATTTAGCGTATACCATCCGGACACAAGTTCGTATTCAGTTAGCACCACAATGCAACAACCAGTTACATGTATTTACAACTCCGTCTCTCTTTCTTCCTCCGCTACCACTGCGGCTCACATACAACACACAAATTAAGCCAACCAAAAAATCGCAATACCATTTTTCAAATTTGCACCCAACCGACCGATGATAAAGAAAAATAAAACAAGTGCGAAACAAATGAGAATATTAAATGAATAAATATTGGCTGAAATTATATGAAACACAAACACAAATTGCAATTTAAATTTAATTCCCCTCCGCTGCCCTGCGTTTGGGCTTCGTCTTTTCAATCCACAGGCGTGTATACCTGCATTGCAGAAAACGATAACGGCCGTACAACTGTTTCGGCCACCGTCACCGTGGAGCGGGTACGCGCAGCTCCACGTCTGCTGATTGAGCCTTACAATCTGGACGCTTTGAGTGGCACCTCCATTGAAATGCCCTGCAAGACCGAGGAAACCGATGGCATTGAGGTGAGTGCAAATTGATTGATTTTATTTAAACGAAATTGTTTTACTTTTGCCTTTTGGCTTGGTCCGCCCTCCCAAAAGGCCAAGTAAAGATTTTTTATCAAGCATGATATGCGAACTCCGCTCGGTGCTCCATGTGCACCACCCTGCGCTAGCTGGGGTAGTGTTACCATGTCTGTGTTGCCTATTCATTGTGTTTGCTTTCCTTCGATTCGATTACAGATTACCTGGCGTCGAGATGGCCGTATTATTGATCCGAATGTTTTGTTAACGAATAAATACGAAATCAGTGGAACGGGCAGTTTGTTTGTTCGCAACGTAACAATATTCGATGGCGGACGATATGAATGCTCGGTGAAGAATGAATTTGGCAGATCTACAGCATCGGCATTTGTGACAATCAGGTAAGGCAAGCGGGGGGCGGTATGGTAAATAAATTAATTTTTGGTTAAAGGAAATGGCAAAAATGGAGTAAGTGCACATGTCAAAACTTATACAACTTCTTGCTCTTTAAAAAATCATTTGTCGCTCCCTTCACTTTACATCTTTACATGAAAATTACGCAAGCAAATAACTAATCTGTTTGAGTCTCTTACAATTTCCCATCATATTATTATAAATACACAAGCAGTGTCAAGCTGTGAACGTTGTTGGGTTTGCTGACTGGTTGATGCTACCAACTTTGATAATTAATAGAGTAAAAGGATGGCATAAAACTATTTCACTTTGCATATTAAATGTAATTTAAATACTTCCAACAACATCAGAGTATCCTGGTTGCAAAAGGACCATAACGAAAATAAAAACAACGACGCACACACACAAACCACCATAGAGTACAGAGAAAGAAAAGAAAAAGCGGTAAAGCATAGCAAGCTGAGTTTCTCCAACCAACGCTGCTGAATGGCGCTAGTAACTCTTGCTCGTATTCTGTACGTCCCATAGCTAGTGAATTATTATATTTTATACGTTCTTGTTGTTGCTGTTTTCGCTTAAATCCCCCATTTCCACATTTTTTGCAGCAGCACAAAACCACTAAACCATGGAATAATGACAGATTTTCCCATTTGGTTTTCTCTTTGTTTCGGTTTTGTCGAGTAGAGTTCAATGTGTGGGTAATTTATTATTAGTCAGTATGAAAAGATCTTAAGTGTTAGGGGTACTTGGCAGGTTTCGGCTATATTCTGTAAATATGTTATTTGATTTATATCGGAGTTTATAAATAAGAGTTGATTAGATTGTGGAACATTGGAGTAAAAATAACAACTCTACACTCTCTCTCACTCGCCGTCAACACAGATAGGTCCATCAATTTTTCGGAGTACTTTTCTCTCGAATACTCCCAGGTTTTGTATGTCCGTTGTCGTAAGCACCCATGATTCGGTAGCATACAAAAGAACGGGTAAGATTATCACCTTATAAAGCTGTTTCTTAGTATTCGGAGATAAGGTGGTATTACTAAAGTGCTGCCGAAGTCCGTAAAAACATCTATAGGCTAGCACTATTCTCCGCCTAATTTCTTGGCTGACATTATTTTTCTTATTGACGGAAGATCCGAGGTAGGTAAACTCATCTACTACCTCAAAACAATAATTTTCAACGTTGACGCTGCGTCCCCATCGAGAGGACTCTTTGTTCGTCGAAATCATTATTTTTGTTTTGTCCTCGTTGACCGCTAAACCCATTTTTGCCGACTCCTTTTCTAGGAATGAGAAGACTGCAGTAACGTCCCGCAGATTTCGGCCAATGATATCTATATCATCGGCGTAGGCTAGTGGCATGTGGCTTTTGTGGAATATGGTGCCAGACATGTTGACACCAGCCTTTCTCATCACCTTCTCCATAACTATATTAAATAGTGTACAGGACAGGCTATCGCCCTGCCTGAGACCTCTTTCCGTGTTGAATGGTTCAGACTGATCTTTACCAATCTTAATCGAGGATTTGGTGTTTTCTAAGGTACATCTGCAAAGTCGAATTAGCTTTGCAGATTTGCCATGGCTAAAGCCGCACTGATATGGTCCAATTATTTTTTCTACAATTGGCTTTAGACGTTCACACAATATGCTTGAAAGGACCTTGTACGCAATTGGTAATAGGCTTATTCCACGATAGTTCTTACATTCACTACGATCTCCTTTCTTATATATGGGACATAACAGACTGAGACTCCAATCCCCGGGCATGCTCTCCTCTTGCCAGATGTTCTCCATGACCTGATGCATGCTCCTAATCAGCTCCTCCCCGCCAGCCTTAAACAATTCAGCAGGGGGACCATCGGCTCCAGCAGCTTTGTTGTTTTTAAGGCGGGAGATGGCCATACGTATCTCGCTCTGGCTCGGAGGTGGACAGTTAATACCATCGTCATGGATTGGAGCGGGGTCTTCTGGAGTGGTGTCAGTATCCAGTAAATTTCTAAAGTGATTTCTCCATATCTTTAGAACGTTATCCGGGTCCGTCACTAGCTGACCATCGCTGTCCTTGCAGGAGGGCAACCCTGTTCCACGCATTCTAGCTTTAACTCTCTTGTAGAATTTTCGGGCTTCCCCTCTACTTCGGAGCAACTCAGTGCACTCATCCTGCCATTTCTTCAGTTCCTTCTTTTTTCTTCTAAAAAGACGAGTTGCCTCTCGTCTCTTCTCCCTGTGCCGTTCACGAACAGCTCGCGTTGCCATTGGCTGCAGTTTTGCCCTGTATGCAGCATCCGTCTCTCTCGTGACATTGCGACATTCATCATCGTACCAGGCATCTTCTTGAGACGGCTTTGAGTACCCAAGTACGCTTCTCGCAGTCCGTTCTATGGAGTCGGCTATATATTGCCACTGCGAGGTTATATTATCAGGGGTTGGAGCATTCCGCAGCAGTTGAGTTAGGTGGTTGGAGTATGCGTCCGCTACCTCTGTGGTCCGCAGTTTACCGATGTCCATCTTTCGTTGTGCCTGGTTACGTACGTTTTTCGCCATGCTTAGCCTAGTGCGTACCTTAACTGCGGTAAGGAAGTGATCGGAGTCAATGTTCGCACCCCTGATCACTCGTACGTCCAGAATACTCGATGCGTGCCTTCCATCGACTACCACGTGATCTATCTGATTCCTCGTCAAATGATCTGGAGATAACCATGTTGCCTTATGAATATTTATATGGTCAAATCTAGTGCTGCTAACTACCATATTTCTTGCCGCAGAGAAATCAATCAGTCTGATGCCATTGTTCGACGTTTCGGTGTGCAGACTGAATTTTCCAATTGTAGGCTCAAATGCGGTCTCCCTGCCTATTTTAGCATTAAAATCGCCTAGTACAATTTTGATGTCATGGCTGGGGCTACGGTCATATACATTTTCTAGGCTCTCGTAGAACTCGTCTTTGTCCTCATCGCTTTTCTCTTCTGTCGGAGCATGGGCACATATAAGTGTTATGTGGAAAAACTTTGTTTTGACTCTTATGGTGGCTATACGTTCACACACCGGGTTGAACCTTGAGACTAGGTGTCGCAGTCTCTTGCCAACCACAAAACCACATCCACTATAGTAGGTGACGCTCGTCTTCTTTCGCGAACACCGGTGTACCGTCCACTGGATTTCCTATAAAGCAGTTGTGTCAGCCTTGTATTCTTCGAGGATTTCCGCCAGTTGGATGGGGGCACCCGGTATATATAGTGTTTTAACATTTCAGATGCATATCCTCAAATCATGGTCCTTAATTCGTTTGCGGTAGTCGTTAACATTGGGGGGAGGGGGGGGGGGGGGGGGGATCTATCTTATTCTTTCTTACTTCTTTTCATTGCAATAGTTCAAACGTTGGTGGCGAGTAGCTTAAGTCCAGCGCACCACGTCGCAGTTTTCTCCTTTTGCCAGGATTTTATTGCAGCAGCCCATTTTGGGCCAGATGCTGACCAGGGCACCCCTCACTCTGAGCCGATGTGCCTGGGTTTTAGGTTTCGCCTCTCACAGTTAGCCATGCTTTGACGGGTGTCAATGCCAAGTTTCCAGGCGTCACCACATGGAGGTACCACGTACCACGAATACGGAGCTCTTTTAGTATACTTGAAGTGTAATTGACATGGATCACCCTGGGTTTACCAAATTAAACCGATCAGAAGCTTTACCTTGCATCACATTCCCGATGCCCATACGAAATGACCTATTTTTGAAAAATTAATTTTTCTTCCACAACTTTTAAAAGGACTACTGGATGCTATTTGAATTTGGACAAAGTAATAACCTTGTAATAGTAAACGAATCCTCAGAAAATCGAAATATTTGCCACGACCCTTCTGGTACTTCTCATACAAATGACCGGGTGCACTCTCATAGTTTTACATACATCTCTTTTTTTGTAAGTACGCTGAATTCAGCCAAGTATTGCGCAAAATACAAGGTTATAAAAATCTGACTCAGAAATGAATATGGGATATATCGGCCGACCCTATTTTCGGAAAAGTAATTTTTCTCCCATAACGTCCAAAGGGAAAACTGGGGAATATTTAAATTTGGATAGTGTTATTGACTTGCATTAGTAGTCAGAAGCTCGGATAACCCATACATATGTCACACCCCTTCTGGTACCTCTCATACAGTTGACCAAATTCACCCATATACATACGTACTAGGTTAGGTTAATTCGGCAGCCACGTTGAACACAGCTCACTTTGGTCCTAGTACGAGTCCCGTTGTGATACCATTCTAAGATTTTCTCACCAAATGTTCCTATTCTGTTCGGTCAACGTCGCTGTCAAGCCATTTCGTTGCTCTGATGAAGGCATGGATGTTCCGCAAATCCCTTACTGATAGACAGGTACTGTCTAGAAGTGTCCGATGACCAAGCTTTTCGTATCTCAGTTCACCAAAAGCAGGGCAGTGACATAGAAGATGCTCCGTGGTCTCCTCTTCTTCATCATCATAGCAGCTTCTACAAAAATCGTTGTAGGGTAGTTTCAGCCTCTTAGCGTTTTTACCAACCGGCCAGTGGCCAGTTATTACAGCAATGATGTTCCTCAAGTGGACTCTGGACAAGTTTAGCACACATCGTGTTCTCTTTATATCCATTGTAGGCCAAATTTGTTTGGTCGTCGTGCAAGTGGGTTCTCTCACCCATCTTTCCTTACGAATGAGGTTCAGTTTTCCCACAATGAGCTGTTTCCCCCTTGTGAGAGGGATGCCAATGAGACCGTAAACTTCGCCCGAGTTCACGGTTGTGGCGGCCCTTGCCAACGTGTCGGCCCCTTGGTTACCATATATGTCCCCATGTCCTGGAACCCATGTAAGGGTAACCGTCGAATGTCTCGCTATCTTCTCAAGAGACGACCGACATTCCTCGAAGTGGTTTACATGCTCTCTAGGGATCTGTTAGCCGCTTTACTATCAGTAAGAATATGAATATTGCCGTCCAATATCCCAGGTACTGAATTTTCTCTACGGCTATTCCTTTGGCTGCTATTTCGGCCTGAACTATGATACAGTGGTCTGGTAGCCTGATTGATAGTTCCAAATTCAACTCTTCCGAAAAGATTCCACAGCCCGCTCTTTCCTTTGATTTTGAACCGTCCCACAGTGGGGTAAAGTCACGATCTGGGCGGCCAAAATTATTTGAAGCTAATTTATGAAGCAGAATGGTAAAATATTACTCGGTGAGACGTAAACCAATAAGAAAGTTTCAGTCGGGCGACCCGACTTACATATACCATCACCCTCAGGGTGGGTGGAGTGGTAAATTTGTATGGGAGGTACTAGAAGGGGCGTGTCTAGACTTCTACACTTCCAATTTTTTCTCCAAAACTTTATCCTGTTATAACTTAATAAAATACAGAATTGGGGCACGATCGTGTCGAGAATATTAATATTATTACTCCATCTCTAAAGTGGGCGGCGTGGTACATTTGTATGGGAGGTACCAGAAGGGGCGTGTCTAGACATCCAGATCTTTTCTCAAAAACGTTATCCTGTTATAGCTTTACTAAATACAGAATTTGGGCACGATCGTGTCAAGTGTATTGATATTATTATTCCATCTCTAAAGTGGGGGGAAAGGTACATTTGTATGGGAGGTACCAGAATGTGCGTGTCTAGACTTCCAGATTTTTTCTCCAAAACTTTATCCTGCTTAAACTTTACCAAATACAGAATTTGGGCACGATCGCGTTAGGTCTTTTAATAATATTAATCGATTTCTAAAGTGGGCGGTACCAGATGTGTATGGGAGGTACCAGATGGGGCGTTTGTAGACTTCAGTTTTTTTTCTCAAAAACTGTATCCTGCTATAGCTTTACTAAATTAAGAATTAGGGTACGAGCGCGATGGATTTATTGATATTATTACTCCATATCTAAAGTGGGCGGAAAGGTGAATTTGTATGGGAGGTATCAGAAGGGGCGTGGCTAGACTTCCAATTTTTTTTTCCAAAACTTTATCCTGTAATAGCTTTACTAAGTACAGAATTTGGGTACGATCCCGTTGGGTGTATTGATATTATAACTCGCTTTCTAAAGTGGGCGGAATGATGTATTTGTATGGGAGGTACCAGAAGGGGCGGAACCATGTAGCCCATTTTGGGGAAATATTAACTCGTGCAAAATTTCAAGACATTTGGTTGCGTCTTTCGAAAGTTATCGTGCGAACCAGCCGGACAGCCACCAGACAGACAGACAGACAGACGGACATGGCTCAAATGACTTAAAAAGTCATGAATCGAATTTGGTTCTAAGAAACATAGGGTCTGAAGTGACTCCTTCTATGTGTTACACTTTTGGGTCGTATCAAATGATATATACCCTCATCCCTAAGGGTGATGGTATAACCAGTTAGAAAGTTTCAGTCGGGCAACCCAACTTACATTTACCCTTACCCTCAGTAAAGCAAATAATTTTCTATTATATTGATATTATTACTCGATTTCTAAAGTGGGCGGAGTGGTACATTTGTATGGGAGGTACGAGAAGGGGTGTGGTTAGGCTTCCAGATTTATTTTCCATTACTTTATCCTGTTATAGCTTTACTAAATACAGAATTTGGGCACGATTGCGTTGGGTGTACTGATATTATTACTACATCCCTAAAGTGGGCGGAAAGGTACATTTGTATGGGAGGTACCATAAGGGGCGTCGCTAGACTTCCAATTTTTTCTCCAAAACTTTGTCCTGTTATAACATAACAAAATAAAGAATTTGGACACGATCGTGTCGAGTGTATTGATATTATTACCCTATTTCTAAAGTGGGCGGAGTGGTACATTTATATGGGAGGTACCAGAAGAGGCGTGTCTAGACTTCCAGATTTTTTCTCCAAAACTTTATACTGCTTAAACTTTACCAAATACAGAATTTTGGAACGATCGCGTTAGGTCTTTTAATAATATTAATCGATTTCTAAAGTGGGCGGTACCAGATGTATATGGGAGATACCAGATGGGGCGTGAATAGACTTCCAATTTTTTTTCTCCCAAATTTTATCCTGTTATAGCTTTACTAAAAATAGAATTTGGGTACGATCACGTTTAATTTATTGATATTATTTCTCCATCTTTATAGTGGGCGGAAAAGTAGATTTGTATGGGAGGTGCCAGAAGGGGCGTGACTAGGCTTTTAAAATTTTTTCTAAAACTTTATCCTGTTATAGCTTTACTAAATATAGAATTTGGGGACGATCCCGTAGGGTGTATTGATATTATTACTCGATCTCTAATGTGGGCGGAATGATGTATTTGTATGGGAGGTACCAAAAGGGGCGGGGCCATGTAGCCCATTTGCAATACCGTAAGTAGTTTTGAGAAAATAATAACTCGTGCAAAATTTCAAAACATTTGGTTGCGTCTTTCGAAAGTTATCATGCGAACCAACCGGACAGCCACCAGACAGACAGACGGACATGGCTCAAACGACTTAAAAAGTCATGAATCTTGGTCATGAATTTGGTTCAAAGAAACCTATGGTCTAAAGTCACTTCTTCTATGTGTTACACTTTTGGGTCGTATCAAATGATATATACCCTCCTACCCGTAGGGTGATGGTATAAAAATAATAATGTGTTAACATTCGGAGGTAGAGGTTGTGACCGTTTTTATACAAAAAATGGTTTTTATAAAAATTTTAAGATTCCAAGTATTTCCCATATATCTCCACAAGGTTGCATTTTAGAGGCCTACCTCCCTATAACTTTTTATTCGTCTGGATACCCTCTAACTATAAATGCATAGAGATATAGGACATCCAGTATGTTAACTAAAGTGGTTCAGTAAAACCGCATAAATTATAGTTCATTCTTCCGCAGTAGGTAAATGGCTATAAAACACAAAACCGCAAAAACCCGCAAAATTTTTTTTTCCATATGAACAATACGATGTTAAAGATTATATATAATCACAGATTGAAGGGGTGAAAAGGGGTGATGCATAACTTTTTGTCCATAGATCGATTTTGTTCTCTTTACCCTACAATCGGAAATTATTAAAAACATTGGTTTTTGAGAAATCGAATTTTGGCCGCCCAGATCGTGAATTTACCCCACCGTGCGTCCGTGAAAATTAGGATGACATCCTCCCCAAAGTTTAGGGCATTATCATCGTAGTAGGACCTATTCGGGATGTTCCTTATAAAACCCGGATCGAATAGAGGTTCAGGTGTGGTGTAATCCGTGTGGCAGCTCACATTGATTATGTTCAGAATTTCGGCATGGCCATAGTTCCTGTGCGTCCATGCTTTTGTGGCGTCTAAACGCATTGCGGCATTCGCTGCTATTTTCCTCGCCTCAATGTCCTGGGGTAACCAGTTTAGAATCGTGAACAGCGCCTTAGTTGAAGTAGTTCTAAGTGCCCCTGTTATCATGATTGCCACCAGTCTCATAATGCGTTCGAATTTCAGCCTTTGGGACGCTCTATCTAGCGCCGGCCACCAGACTGCCGATCCGTAGAATAAGATGGGTATAATAACTGATTCATATAATATAACCAGTTTATGTTCTTGTGGCTAATTCCCCAATTGAGGCCGATTGCCTTTTTGCAGCAGAATAGAACCGTTGCCGCTTTGCTAATCCTAGTCTGAGTGTTCAGATTCCAATTCAGTTTACTGTCCAATATTAGGCCAAGGTATTTGGCACTATCAGAGAGTGTAAGTGCGTTTCCATTTAATTTTGGTTTGGCAAATTGAGGGATTTTGTATCTCCGTGTGAATAGCACCAGTTCTGTTTTACTCGGGTTTGCACCCAGTCCACAGACATGACACCATTTTACAAGAAGTTTCAGCGCAGATTCCAGTAGCTCAGAGAGTAGTTTCGGATCCTTGCCGGTGACTATTAGTGCCACGTCGTCCGCATATGCGACGGTTGTGCAGCACGTTTTTTCCATCTTCCTCAGGAAAATGTTGATGTTGAGATTCCATAGTAGTGGAGAGAGTACTCCTCCCTGTGGAGTGCTGCGACCCGCCACTTTGGAAATATTTGACACGCCCAGACTGGATCCAATGCGCCTAAATTTCAGTAGTTTATCAACTAAGGCGATGACCACTGGGTTGATCTCCAGTTGTTCCATTGAGTCAATTAATGATTCAGGTTTGACATTATTAAAAGCTCCCTCAATAGCCAGGAAGGCAGCGAGAGCGTATTCCTTGTAGTTCAGGGATCTTTCGATGAGGCTGGTTATCGAATGTTAAGGAGTTTCCGTGGATTTGCCCTTCGTGTAGGCATGCTAAGCCCTGGACAGGACCTCAGGTTTAAAAGAAGATGATCTGATATATGCATCAATTATTCTCTCCATAGTCTTGAGTAAGAAGTAAGATATGCTAATTGGTCTTAAAGATTGTCAGAAGCCTGGGCGTCAATACTCCGATGTTCTTTTGTAGATCCGTGGGAATAATTCCATCGGGTCACGGTGACTTAAAAGAGTGAACATTTTTGATAGTCCATTGAATTCGAGTTTTCCGTACATACGTACTGACAACAGATCAATTTCGTACAATCAAAACATTTATTAAACGTTGACTTACGAATGGATCATGGATCATGGGTCACGAATGCCATACTGGTACCTCCCATACAAGTTAATATATTTCCCGTTAATTAATATATTACCAATAATTTCTAAGAGGAACTCTTCTTAATACTGTGAATTTATACTAAAACCTAGAAAACTACTAGATTTACCCCGCCTATTCTACGTCTTCCCCAAAAAATTAACAAAACTCCCAATGACGTAGAAATGATGATTCTTTTGTTGTGGAGATTTTTGTGCGAATGAATTGAGACCACATTTTTCCTTTTATTTTTATACCATCACCCTTAGGGATGAAGGTATATATCATTTGATACGACCCAAAAGTGTAACACATAGAAGGAGTCACTTTAGACCCTAGATTTCTTTGAACCTAATTCGATTCATGACTTTTTAAGTCGTTTGAGCCATGTCCGTCTGTCTGTCTGTCTGTCTGTCTGTCTGTCTGTCTGTCTGTCTGTCTGTCGGGTGGCTGTCCGGCTGGTTCGCACGATAACTTTCGAAAGACGCAACCAAATGTTTTGAAATTTTGCACGAGTTATTATTTTCTCAAAACTACTTACGGTATTGCAAATGGGCTACATTGCCCCGCCCCTTCTGGTACCTCCCATACAAATACATCATTCCGCCCACTTTAGAAATCGAGTAATAATATCAATACACCCTACGGGATCGTCCCCAAATTCTGTATTTAGTAAAGCTATAACAGGATAAAGTTTTGGAAAAAATTTTGAAAGCCTAGCCACGCCCCTTCTGGTACCTCCCATACAAATCTACCTTTCCGCCCACTATAGAGATGGAGAAATAATATCAATAAATTAAACGTGATCGTACCCAAATTCTATTTTGAGTAAAGCTATAACAAGATAAAGTTTGAGAGAAAAAAATTGGAAGTCTATTCACGCCCCATCTGGTACCTCCCATACACATCTGGTACCGCCCACTTTAGAAATCGATTAATATTATTAAAAGACCTAACGCGATCGTGCCCAAATTCTGTATTTGGTAAAGTTTAAGCAGGATAAAGTTTTGGAGAAAAAATCTGGAAATCTAGACACGCCCCTTCTGGTACCTCCCATAAAAATGTACCACTCCGCCCACTTTAGAAATAGAGTAATAATATCAATACACTCGACACGATCGTGCCCAAATTCTGTATTTTGTTATATTATAACAGGACAAAGTTTTGGAGAAAAAATTGGAAGTATAGACACGCCCCTTATGGTACCTCCCATACAAATGTACCTTTCCGCCCACTTTTGGGATGTAGTAATAATATCAGTACACCCAACGCAATCGTGCGCAAATTCTGTATTTAGTAAAGCTATAAAAGGATAAAGTTATGGAGAATAAATCTGGAGCCTAAACACACCCCTTCACGTACCTCCCATATAAATGTACCACTCCGCCCAATTTCGAAATCGAGTAATAATATCAATAAAATAGAAAATTATTTGTTTTACTGAGGGTAAGGGTAAATGTAAGTCGGGTTGCCCGACTGAAACTTTCTAACTGGTTTTAATTACAAATCGATTATTTTCAATAACTCAAGACTTAAACAATATATTATATTGGGTGATGGTATTTATCAGTCAGTTTAACTGACTGAAACTTCTGTACTGGTTAGATGGTAATTTAATAGCCTCTTTCGGTAGCTCCCTACAAAATTAATAATTTCTGCACTGTAACCATTTTTTCTAGAGTTTTAATACGTATCTGTAAACATCTGGTCATACGACCGAAAGTCCTATCTCCAATCGTCTACGCTTTGCAAGCAAGCGAATACTTCATACATAAGCAATTTTAACCGGTGAATAAATCAGAGTTTAACAATATCTATCAGTCAATTAACATGACTGAAATTTCTGTACTGGTTTGGGTGAGTTTTAAGATATTATTGTTATTAAAATTTGACAATTTCAACGCTTTAGGACACCACATTTTACTATTATTTATCCCCTACCTAATCAAGGAACACAAAACTATATCTACCCATAACTTATTCACACTAACCCACAGTGCCGCCATTAACGCTTAAATGGAATAATGTTAAAACTAATTAAATAGGGCATGATTATGCGGTAAAACCTTCCAAATTACTAGAAAAACGTTTATACTTACCATTGTACATCATCTTCATCATCAACCTCATCAGAAGGATCCTTCTGCTGCCTGTTGTCCTCCATTTGGGATGGCAATGAACATATAACTCCACACTAATACTCGTGTACGAACATAATACAATTGCGATGTTGTAGCGCGGAGCGGAGAGGCGGTAGGTAGGTGTGCGGCAGATTATAAAAAGCCATTGCACAACGAAGAAATTTAATTAACCGCACACGGAAAAAGTGTTAAAATGTGGGTAATGTTCTCGGTAACCATAAGTAACAACGAACGTTTTGCCATTTGTGGCTTAAGCAACAGCAACAGCGGCAGCAGCAACAACTAAAACAAAGCAATTACAAGCAAAGCCAAAGTAGAAGTGATATAGCCTACGGATGGGGCTAGAGTTGGCAGAGACATATTAAGTCATGTTTTACACTATAAAAGATGCATAAATGCGGTTGCTGTGAATCCTTTCAAATCGGTTTTACATCTTCAGTCCTTTGCCCGCCCCAACGTTGTTGCATAAAAGTTAAGATTTTCTAAAAATAATCGCATTTCAGTTCCCACGCCCACTCTCTCGCTCAGCGTCACCATCTTGGACTTCTTAAATCACTTTGAGTCTGCCGTTAACCGCAAAAAAAGACTAAAACAACGGCAGGCAACAACTGCAACAACAACAGCAACCAGAGGGTAAAACTTTGCTCATTATGTTTGTTGCAGGAGCGCAAGGATTGAGTAATATCCTTGGGAACAAAAGTGTGCATTTCAATGTAAAAGCAATGTATGTATGTGACTGCTTGCTTCTAGAGAGAGAGAGAGAGTGCTTTGAAGTTAGTAGATATATGCAGACGCTTGTGAGGCTCTATGAAACTCAATGCAAGACGACTGCATGAAATAACCGCAGTTTGGGAATAAGTTGTACTCGGGCCAGACGTATTGTTCTGAGCTGGTTTCATCCTAGGAGGAGAAGGAGAAGGTTTCATCTGTTTTTCATTAGTAAGGCAGAGTTATTTTAGCATTTATTATACCCCAAGCCACATGGAGGTTGAGCGTAAGCACTTGGGGTTAGAGCAGATGTTGGTAACGAACGCAGACACGCACATAGTCACAGATTTAAATAAAACGATTGATTTAGAATGACTTTCGGAATCGTTTTATTCATGTCCGTCTGCATGTCTGCGGTTTGTGTTTATTGTCGTTGTGGTTCTTATACATACAGCTGATTTCCGCTAAATTATGTGGCTTTACCCCTATGGACGAGTTTCTTTGTAGTAGATGCATGGTCCCACAGCAACGTTTATTCCTTTCATGATTTTAAAGGATTCCAGAGGCAGTTGGATCAAAAAGAAAACAGGATCTAATAGAATGCTTTAAGTTTTAAATCAAACAGCGAATGTTTAATATAACTATTAGCATTATGATTACATCCACTTGGAAATTTATCTAAATTAAGAGTTATAAAAATTTCTATCACTTAAACGACAATGGTAGTAACTATATCCTCCCCTCTTCGGTAAGGAAACAATATTACGATATTTTTTGAATGAGAAATACACAATCCACCCCAACTTAAAAGTTAAAATTTTTGAAATTTTGGATAAAAGTTTGGGTAATGGTAACAATTATATGTATTTTTAAGTTTGATACCCGTGAGAAAAGAGACTTCAACATCTGGTCTCGCGGTTTAACCCTGTAAGTGACCGAATACCACTATCCGCATCGACCTGATGGATGACAAAATGAGGACATTAAAAATGCATTCTATTAGCGTATGGAGGAAGTATGTGACAGCTGCCCTGCACACTACATTAAAATGGTTCTGGGTTCTGGTTCTGGAAAATTCGGTCGAAGCTTCGCATCGGAATGTAAGATAACGGCATTAAGATGTCCTCAAGGAAACCTGGTTATTCCCTGATCAAAAGAGGAGAAACGATATTGATCACATGGTAATCGATGGAAGGCATGTCTCAAGCGTTATGGGAGTGCGTTCGATGTGCGGTGCAAATATTTACTATTTGGATCACCACCTAAGCTGCGTATTACCGAGATAGCCAATGCCTTATCCAAACAACCCCCTCATTTACTTCATACAAACCCACCTATTTTCGATGTTTCCGACACACAGTGGCAGCATATTGCGAATTCTATGACCAATGCCGTTATGAAACTGGGTTATGAAAACTCACGCTCAGACAAGCCCTGATACGATGAAAAGGAAAAGGATGCTGCATACAAGACAAAACTGCAGCCAATGGCAACTCGTGCGGTGACGGAACGATATAATCAGAAGAGGAGGACGATGAAATGCCTCTTCAGGTGGGAAAAGTGCTAGGAATGAAAAAAAGAGAGCTAGGATATCGAAAATTACTCGGATAGAGCTGAAACCCGAAAGTTCTACCAAAATGTAAAACGGAACAGGGATCTCCACCCGTAAGGACAGAGACGGATATCTGGTCACGGACACTCAGAGTGTGCTGCAAATATGGAGGGAACACTTTCGATCTCTACTAGTTCCCGAAGGCAGCCTAAGTAACGAAATCGGGCCCGACGGTGTATATTGTCAACCACCGAGCCAAAATGAGAACAACACGGCAATTGTACGGCCTTAAAATAATAAAGCTGTGGGTGCCGATGGCCTGCTGGCTGAGCTTTTTAAAACCGGCGGAGATGATTTTGCTCAAAGATTGCATGCCCCATGATTGGAATCTGAGTGTTCTAAGTCCTGTGCTTAACAAAGGTGATTTAAGTGTGTGTACCAACAACCGCGGGACTAGCATTTTACCCATCGCAGACATATGTGACATACAAAACCCCATCCTAGCGAATCCGATTAGACTTATCAGTGTGGCTTTAGACCTGGTTAATCCACGATCGACCGGATATTCACGTTGCGACAAATCGAAGACCCAAGAAATTCCATACTCTACGAAAACCAGCGGACAGCATCACTAGAAAGGCCTCTCTCGAAGAACAAAGATCCTACTGTACCAGACACTGAATCTACCTCTCTTGCTCTAATACTGCGCAAAATACTTGGAACTATCATCGTTAATGGCGAGTATCGTCATCGAATGAACCATGAACTGTATAACGTGGTCGGCGTAGTCAAGCGCGTTCAAATACATCAAATGCCCTGTCTTCGGCAAAAAAACGATGAGCGACGCCATAACTTCGTTGGGTAGACCAAGTGAAAGAGCTGTTATCTAAGCGTGGCTGTTGTCTAAGCGTGGCTGTTATCTAAGCGTGGCTGTTATCTAAGCTTGCGCAAAAGACCTAAGCACTTAGAAATCTTTTTAATTTGTGCAACTACTTATCTATGAATTTCTGTTGCTGTTGCCTCATAGCAAGGAGAAAAAGCCGCGATGCTAATATTAATACGAATTTGTTTTTGTCCAATTTATTTGTTATAGCAAAATGAGGTCAAGACTGCCACAAGTCGTCGTCCTGGGATTCATATGCTCTATGTGCAAAAAAACTTTCTGAATAAAGCGAAGTTTAAGTTTGAAAAGACATATAGAGCAAAGTGTATTTCGTGTCAGTCTCACTTTCTAGAAAATATAAACAAAAACGGATTGCAAATTTTAAAAAATTGACACTAATAATAGCGTCATTAACACAAAACCGTCAAAATGGCGTATGGAGCACATGAATTCTCGGACGACGAAATATTAACACCTTACGTTTGGACAATGACCAAAAGAGGAATACTGATTCCTGGGGTTATTAGCAACCCGACTTGCAGTATAGACATTGACTTCCATTATTTCTTTACTCTTATTCTCCAGCCAACTTACAACTTCATTTAACGCTAATATTTCCGTCTGGTATACACTACACTTACCAGAAGTTAGACGAGAGATAGACTTGCCTAGTTCCATAGAGTAAACCACATATTTATTTATTTTTGACTCATCCGTGTCGCGTAACTTAACTTATTCTGATCTGCTTTCGAATATTACCAAATATCTGAACCGCACCGCCCCATATATTTCTTGGAAAAAAATAGAAGGAGTACAGCAATGAAATTTTGCAGAAACACTTCTCTGGGCTATATTAAGAAATTTTGAAAAAATCTTGAAAAACCGCCCACTGTGGGTGTTGCAGTGCACTTGCCAAAATTTTTTATTTTTGGACCTAGGGACTTGAAATTCGGGACACTTCTTAATTGAGTTCTCCTTATAAAAAAATTAAACATATTGGGGATGCCACGCCTACTTTAGATTTTACGCCCATTGAAATTTGTAGATTTTAGGTGTTTTTCTTCCCTGTCTAGAATCATATGAAATTTTCATATAAGTTAAAAATATTAAATTTTATTCAAAAGTTAAACATGTGTTGTCTCCTTAAAAAGAGTGGCCGTATAAAGAGTTATGAGTGTACACCGAAAATATCGCACAAATGCATGCCGCTTTTGTAGTCAAGTATGCCAAGTTAAAGTGTGTAACACCCAAGTCATTGAAACAAATTGATATAAAATACAGTTATGAACCCTTTTTAAGGTTTTTAATGAAAAAACAACTTATAAATCGTTTCAAGCTTTAATTCCCGAAAGCCTGAAAGTATACCCAATTTTTTGTCTTATTTAGCATTTGTATGAAATATTGGAAGTGACTTTTGAAATTAAAATCGATGTTACTAAAAGGGATGGTATTTTTTTTTTCTTAATTGAAAGTACAGACTCGGACCTTTTATTTTTTTATATAATAGTTAGAGAGCTAAGCAAGGCAAAGCACATAGAGTTTTTTTTCCATCAAAAAGTGAAAAGTTTATTTTGTTTAGTATAATTTTGATCAATTATAATAATTAGTTTACTTTTCCAATTTCATAAATTTTTTGTTATTAAAACGTAAGTGCTATATTTTCTTTAAAAAATAAACAAAAGCCATAGCTATAAGCTTACACACAACAAAAGTTCTTTATTTGGACAATAATTTTAATATAATTTCATTGAATAAATTTTCATTGTCTTCTGTTAGTTTTTTAACTACAAAATTTTACTTTTCATAAAAAACATTGTTGAATTTTTCTTATCCAAATATTTCTTTACAAAACCAAATCATTAATATTTTGAAATTGGAAAGTTGAAAAACCCTATTTTTTCCGCCGAAATGCCACTGTGCGTCGTACCGATTTCTGCCCGAAGTTTTTAGGGGAATATCTTCCTATATCGGATCGGAAATTGGCACGTTGTCTGGCCTACACAGCTGGCGGAAATCTGATATACGACATGTCGTACCGATGTCTGAAAGATTTCTGAAAGTAAATAGTAGAAATATGTGAAGGGAAATTCGTTGTTTTTTCAATAACAATTTGTTATTTCCTCCGACACTGAGTTCAGACAATGTGCAGACGTGTCGGATATCAGCCAATGTCGGAGCTTTCGGTTTGCTGGGCTAAAGCGAGAAAGGCATCACAAACATCATTAAAGTATATCTCGAATACGCGATGTATATTTTGATCATCCAGGAAATGTCAATGTCGCATAAAGAAATAAATTCTGTTGTTCTTCAAACATTATGTTTGAATTCATAATCGAAATATTGGTAAGGTTAAAATTTATATGAGTTCTCCGATACAATCACCGCAATAATAGTTTGCTAAGAAATAAGTTACAGAAAATCTCAAACACTTATAAATATTTGCAGCGGGAGCAATTACTTTTATAGAACTATAAGTAACTCCCATATCTCTTCTTAGTTTCCCTTAATATCCACACCTCGCCTGAATGACGAATGGGTTGAACTAAAACGGCAACAAAAACGGTAAATGGGGTTTTGTTGGAGGTCAATTGTACATTAAAAATTCACTTGAATCAAAATCCTAGCTGATCCTTTTTTTTAAGATAAAAGGATTTTTCGTATTGTTTACTCCGTTTTGTGTTTTTTTTTTAGAATCAAATCATAGAGATAATATATCGTGTTATATCTCATTGGAAGCGTACGGACTTCAGCTTCAAGACACTTCTGTCCAAATTTAAGTTTTCTGCACTAAATAAAGCTTTGCGGAAAAAAAAACTGAAAATCTTTAATTTTTACGAAAACCGTAAAAAAAAATTTTTTTTAAAAAAATTCAAAAGTTTAGTTTTTTATCACGTTCCCAATGAGATATAACACGATATATTATATCTATGATTTGATAGCGGAATCATGGGCAAAGAACGTCACTTCTAAAAAAGCAAAAAACGGAGATACAAATCAAAAAATCCTTTTATCTTACAAAAAGGTTTTCGTAGCTGACACACATCGTGATCACATTTATGGTCTAAGTGACCATTTATGGGTTTACTGTTTCTTAAAAACATATTTTTCTCCATCGTTTTCAACACAAGGAATAACACAATACCCGATATAATAATTTAATTCGATATTAATTGCAAAGGAATACGCGGTAACACACTGAATTTCTCGAATAACAACACAGATTTGACATTATCAAAAATTTTATGTTGTTGCTAAAGCCCAGTATTCACCCAAAATTTTATTCTTTGTTGCTATATAATAATGATGTGTGTCAGGCACGAAAACCGGCAAAAAATATTTTTGTTTTTAAAATTCAAAAGTTTAGTTTTTTTATTAAAGCCTATAATTGTATTGAAAACATCAATTTGGAAAGAAGTGACTTAAAGCTGAAGTCCGTACGCTTCCAATGATATATAACACGGTATATCTCTATGATTTGATGGCGGAATCATAGGGAAAAACACGTCGCTTCTAAAAAAAACAAAAAACGGAGATACAAATCAAAAAATCCTTTTATCTTACAAAAAGGATAAGCTAGGATTTTGATTCAAGTGGATTTTTAATGTACAATTTATTTTAACAAAACCCCATTAATCGTTTTTGTTGCTATTTAAGGTCAACCTATTTACCATTCAGAAAAAATTAAATTTTTGGAAAAATAAAAAACTTTCAGTTTTTTTCCGCAAAGCTTAATTTAGTGCAGAGAACTTAAATTTGGACAGAAGTGTCTTAAAGCTGAAGTCCGTACGATTTCAATGAGATATAACACGATATATTATCTCTATGATTTTATGGCGAAATTATGGGGCAAAGAACGTCACTTCTAAAAAAAGCGCAAAACGGAGTAAAAAAAACGAAAAATCCTTATATTTAAAAAAAAATATCAGCTACGATTTTGATTCAAGTGGATTTTTAATGTACAATTGTGTGTATCGTTTCTATATACCATAGTAGTTTTCTGAACTCCAAATGCCAATTTAAATGTGTTCCTCAATATTTTGTCTATTTATTCCATCAACCAATTCCCTTGTGTTAAAAGTTATCTACGATCTTTTCATAAGTATTTTATTACATCTCACAAATGTCGACACTTGGCATAAATAAACTATAAATTTACCTACCCGTTGAAAGCAACCTTCGCCACTTTAATTCCTCCTCTATAATATTTCATCGTTAACAATTGAAAATCCTATTTATTGAAAATCATAAATCATTTCCAGCAATCGAAATCTCAGATCTTCAATTTCAACATTAAAATACTTTTAAACTCGTTCACTTCTCTTTCCGGCCAAACACTCACACACACACACAACTTCTTAACTCAACAAACTGTCTGCCATCCTACTGGCAGCCCACTCCCAAGTTTCCTGTCCATCATGGCGAAAATAACTGTATCCATAAAGTTGTTCAATGTTAAATGATAACATTTAAATATTTATGTTTTACTTAACCCTGTCATTAACACTATAAATCAGAGTTTGACATTTGCAACAATTTGTTATAATAATCTCATAAGATTCAACTGCAATGTTCCATACTTATGCTTTACTTCGTGTTTCCAATGTAAACAATTGTCGTAAAGGATACCTCCCGCACTATGACTGACTCCTCATGCTTAAGGCATTACTTGGCAATAAGGAGGATATATCCGATGACGACGACGACGACGATGATGATGATGATGGCGATGATATACCGCAAACACTACAAATCCCAACTGAGTTTATGCTGCTGAGGTTGTGGCTGCTACCATTCCTGCTCTTATGGAAAGTTATAGTGAGAACAAACCACTATCTTGTGCCATGAATGCAGACGAACAAGACCGCCAACTGTGAGATGCCAGCATGAATAACAAAATATTGGGCGCACAACAAAAAAACTGCATAGACCACAAGGGAAAAACAAAGAAAGTAACGAGAAAGGAAACGGATATAAGAAATAGACACATTTATTTGTAAAGACGCCTTATGTTTTATGTAAGACTGGTATAACGAGACCGCACACACACACACACATACACTTATATTTCCCCGCACACAGACATGAGAACAGATTTATCCTTTGGGTTATGACAACAATGTAAAGAGCGCCCGCACAATGAGGAGAGACAATATTTCCTCAAGTTTTTCTCATTCGGAGACGAAATTTGTAAGGACAATTATGAGTAACTGCAACAAAGGCAGTAATGTTTTGTGTGCGGGCAGCCATAAATTGGAAAGGGATTTAATAGTTAAAAATGATTGTTGGGGTTTAGGGGGAAAGTATGATAAGTAGCAAGAGTGCAATTAGAGAAACTTTTTTACAGTTGATTTTCGAACGGATTTGCATTCATTTGAGAAATTGATGCTTCATGCATTTGTTTGAATTATAGTCCGGAAGTTATATATAGTATGTCCATTATGAGCTAATCTCAATGGATTTTAAAAATGTCTAACACTTTAATATGGCGTACGCATTAATTGATTGGAGGCGCTATGGAACTCTGTGCTTCTGGACCATTTCGCGACCCCTAGAATCTTAATTCTTCCAATGAAGTTTTGATAGCGCTCATCTGAATCACTGTAAAGTGGTTTTCTCGTCGGCAGAGGTTAGTCCAGTCGCCTCCAACGTCGTAATATGGGACACAAAACCTTATGGCATGGTAACCTAGAAAATTTTCTCCGACTGGGGTAACAGCATTATTTATTGTTAGTGTTATTCAAACTAATTATCTACTGGTTAACAACAATTCAGATTTATAATGTTGGTTCCATTACACAGTACAACACATGATTTTGGGACTCAATTCTGAGAACTGCATGTGAAAGTAGCCCCAAAAAGAAAAAGTTCTGCATCATTCGTTTTGTCAAGTTACATGCCATAATAATTTAATATCGATTTGAAGTTAGTAAGTATCGTATAGGGGAATTTGTCACGTTTAGGACGAAACAACGAATGTGGCATTCTTAAATTTAGTTCAGCAGATCGAAGTCCGACCAGAGTCGGATTAAGCCAACAAAAGTCGAATTTAACAGCCCTAATTCCTATTAAACAGATCGAAATCGGATAAAACTAATAGAAATTGGATACAACAGACCGAAGTCATATTAAAACGACCAGAGCCGGGTTAAACCGACAAAAGTTGAATTCAACAGACCAAAGTCGGATTAATTATAGAAACCTAACCTAAAATCTATTCCTGTAACTCAATCAAAAGATAAAATTCAGACTCGGAAAACCGTAGATATCAGTGCTATAAAATTTAATACACAAATATTACTCAGCACAGATATTAAGTTTCTAACGGATTTTTATACCATCAACCTTAGGGATGAGGGTATATATCATTTGATACGACCCAAAAGTGTAACACATAGAAGGAGTCACTTTAGACACTGGGTTTCTTTGAACCAAATTCGATTCATGACTTTTTAAGTCGTTTGAGCCATGTCCGTCTGTCTGGCTGTCCGGCTGGTGCGCACTATAACTTTCGAAAGACGCAACCAAATGTTTTGAAATTTTGCACTAGTCAATATTTCCCCAACACTACTTACGGTAGTGGAATATGGTGCCAGACATGTTGACACCTGCCTATCACCCTGCCTGAGACATCTTTCCGTGTTGAATGGTTCAGACTGATCTTTACCAATCTTAACCGAGGATTTGGTGTTGTCCAAGGTACATCTGCAAAGTCGAATCAGATTTCCAGGAATACCAAATTCAGACATGGCCTCATATAGCCTATTCCTTATCGAAGAGTCGAAGGCAGCTTTGTAGTCGACAAAGAGGTGGTAGTCGTAGATTTACCAGGTCTAAAGCCGCACTGATATGGTCCAATTAGTTTTTCTACAATTGGCTTTAGACGTTCACACAATATGCTTGAAAGGACCTTGTACGCAATTGGTAATAGGCTTATTCCACGCTAGTTCTTACATTCACTACGATCTCCTTTCTTGTATATGGGACATAACAGACTGAGACTCTAAACCCCAGGCATGCTCTCCTCTAGCCAGATGTTCTCCATGAGCTGATGCATGCTTCTAATCAGCTCCTCCCCGCCAGCCTTAAACACTTCAGCAGGGAGACCATCGGTTCCAGCAGCTTTGTTGTTTTTAAGGCGGGAGATTGCCACACATATCTCGCTCTGGTTTGGAGGCGGACAATTAATAACATCGTCATGGATTGGAGCGGAGTCTTCTGGAGTGGTGTCCGCATCCAGTAAATTTCTGAAATGATCTCTCTATATCTTCAGAACGTTATCCGGGTCCGTCAGTAGTTGACAATCACTGTCCTTGCAGGAGGGCAAACCTGTTCCACGCATTTTCGCCTTAACTCTCTTGTAGAATTTCCGGGCTTCCCCTCTACTTCGGAACAACTGTGCACTCATCCTGCCGCTTCTTCAGCTCCTTCTTTTTCCTTCTAAAAAAAGAGTTGCCTCTCGTCTCTTCTCTCTGTGCCGTTTACGAACAGCTCGTGTTGTCATTGGCTGCAGTTTCGCCCTGTATGCAGCAACCGTCTCTCTTGTGACATTGCGACACTCATCATCGTACCAGGCATCTTCTTGAGACGGCTTTGAGTACCCAAGTACGCTTCTCGCAGCCCGTTCTATGGAGTCGGCTATATTTTGCCACTGCAAGGTTATATTATCAGGCGTTAGAGCATTCCGCAGCAGTTGAGTTAGGTGGTTGGATTAGGCGTCCGCTACCTCTGTGGTCCGCAGTTTACCGATGTCTACCTTTCGTTGTGGCTGGTTACATAAGATTTTCGCCATGCTTAGCCTTGTGCGTACCGTAACTGCGGTAAGGAATTGATCAGAGGCAATGTTCGCACCCCTGATCACTCGTACGTTCAAAACACTCGATACATGCCTTCCATTGACTACCACGTGATCTATCTGATTCCTCGTCAATTAATCTGGAGATAACCATGTTGCCTTGTGAATATTTTTATGGTCAAATCTAGTGCTGCTAACTACCATATTTCTTGCCCCAGAGAAATCAATCAGTCTGATGCCATTGTTCGACGTTTCGGTGTGCAGACTGAATTTTCCGATGGTGGGATCAAATGCGGTCTCCCTGCCTATTTTAGCATTAAAATCACCTAGTACAATTTTAATGTCATGGCTGGGGCTACGGTCATATAGATTTTTGTGTTTGTCGTCATCGCTTATCTCTTCTGTCGGAGCATGGGCACATATAAGTGTTATGTGGAAAAACTTAGTTATGACTCTTATGGTGGCTATACGTTCACACACCGGTTTGAAACTTGAGACTTGGTGTCACAGTCTCTTGCCAACCACAAATCCACATCAAAACTCGTGCTTGTCCGCATGGCCACTATAGTAGATGTCGCACGTCTTCATGCGCGAGCACCCGTGTCCCGTCCACCGGATATCCTGGAAAGCGGTTATGACAGCCTTGTATTCTTTATTCTGTCCTTAAATCATGGTCCTTAATTCGTTTGCGCTGGTCGTCAACATTTTGGGGGTCCATTTTATTATTTTCTTACTTCTTTTCATTGCAGTAGTTCAAACGTCGGTGGCGGGTTGCAAGCCCAGAAAGTACTAGGCTTTAAAGAAGAATATACTGACTGAGTTTGTATTTTCGATCGGTGGACTTATCAAACAATAGAGATATGCAAATGAACTAAGGATAAGGAGTTATATAGACTGTAGTCACATAAGTTAGTAAGCTCAACATATAATTATCGAGCTTTGGAAGCCATTTCAAAGTATTTCTAGGCATACAAATATATAAATTGGCTTATTTGTAGCACGTATGACAGTGCTGAAATTTATGATGTATATTATGTTAAGTTAATTTTTGTATACTCCGGGCCCACAAGTATATTTAAACATTTCATAAATTTCTTTTCGCATTTTCTTGTCATTTATTGTTAAACTTTTCGCCGCCACAAACTCACATTCAATTAAACTCCAGTTGAAACCACAATTGCAACACTTCCCGCATTCTTTTTCATTGCCTCCATGACCAAATATTAACCGCTAATCATGACCATTCTCCCAAGCTAACTCTCCGCATGTACCCCTCTCTCTCTCTCTCTCCTACTACGTAAACTTTCTGGTAGTTAACCTTAATTCGAATTACGAGTATTCCAACAATAGAATTTGAATGTTGCTCGGAATGTTGGATGTACGCGTATGTATGTACGAACAAATGTTTGAAGGATAAGTTGTATAGCACAATAGGGAGCTGCTGTAACTCAAACTTATTGTGTGGGTGTGCGGGCTTATTAACTGCAATTAGGTTAACTTTGGTCCATTGTTTGTTTAGGCAAAAAAAAAAATTACAAAACAAAAGGTTGTTAAAAGTAGAAGAAATATCGGATCAAGATAAATTTTATGAGTGGGGCTAAGTAGTTGTTAATTTAAATGAGGATTTATAACAAAATATTTGGTTAACTGCAAGTATTGTCTTTCGTGACTTTTGAAAATGTATATGCTAGTAACTGTTACTATTATCATGTTGATGGGTTTAATTAGGGACTTTCTGTATGTTGTAATTATGTCTCCCGTAATAACAAATGATAGGCGGTCACCTAACTTTTCTCTGCTAAAGTATTAATTATTGACTCTTAGCAATTATTTTTTATTAACATTTGTAGGATTTAAATAAATAATTCGCTTGCGTTTAAAAAAACATAACACTTGAAATCCGCGACAACGTATTTCTAAATAAGTAAAAAGTACATTCATATCATGAATAATCTAATATTAATGCCTTGATTAATCTTCAAATCAGCAAAGAAGAAAACTGCGGTGGGTCTTTCAAAAAGACCTTCCGGGATCTGACACTTTCGGTAGTCAATACTATTCTTCTGCTTCATTTAACCTTTTACTGTCTCCACTACAAATGGCTCTCTCTCTCCTTGGAAATGTATGAATTTTCCTTACAATTACAGGATTGTGGAAAGAAAGGCCACTAACATCTTAGCGAGTAAAATATATTCTATTTGTATACATGGGCAACTTATGTTAGATACACACAAGTCAACCGTTGCAGCAACGCCGCTATGTTATCGCAACCGTTGTTTCGTGTGTTGCTGTGATGCCCATTGAAATATCAAAAACTTTTGATATATTTCGTCGGTTGCTGCAACACTTTGCTTCGAGCATTTGCCTCGTGAGTATCTAGGATTATGATTCCATACCGCTATACCCTTTGGTTAGAGCTCAACCGGGCGGTTTCTTCTTCTAAGCATAGATCCAAAGATCAAAGCTTATTGGAATTATTTCTTCTAGCTTATTGCTATTCATGACAATCCCTTTAGCAAAGTATTGACCTTTCAGGCAGCACATCTACAAGTTCGTTTCAACATTTAGAATCTCTGAATATCTATTAAAGATTTTATAAGCTGATGATTATAGTTATATTTTTTGATTGAAGGAGAATCCGTAACTGGTTTCTGACTCAATGATAAATATCTGCGATACCTTTTACTTTCCGCTCCTAACTCTTTTTGATATTTGCTTAAAGCATTCAATCCATTAGAATCCGTAGACAAATTTGAAAAAAAATAAAATTGTATACCCATAATCGCTGACATTTATATTCAAAGGTAACAAAACTCAATCCTAGTTCTAAGTCTGTAAATTTTGTGACATTTGGTACTTTTGAGACATATACACCTTTATACCTTTGCTTCAGTCGTAAATCTCCTTTGTTATACCAAGAATTAAAAAAAATTGGTGTTAAGTCTTCCCGAGAACCATTTGAATCGCTCTTAAAAGCTCAGGTCCTTAAAAAGGTTCTTAAAAAAGTAGAGTTCAATTATTGCCATGCTCTAGTTGGATTGTGGTGTATATTTAGAGCGAATATGTTTGATGAAGTCTTCCTCTATTCATTATGACAGCTTCTACCGAAGTCAGTTGCTGCATTTTACGGAATGTCCTGACAGGACTGGAACAAATATTGACACATTCGCTTTGGGCAGTGACATTACATCCTTATTCACTGTCGAGTAGGTATGTCTTCCATGTATACAATTAGCACTGTTTACCCCTTCCGCTGAATTTGTATACCCTCACCCTACGTACGTATCGTACCCAAATTCTGTATTTAGTTAATCTATAACAGGATAAATAAGAAGTCTAGCCACGCCCCTTCTGGTACCTCCCATATAAATGCACCTCTCAGCCCACTTTGGAGATTGAGTAATAATATCAATACACTCGACATGATCGTGCCCAAATTCTGTATGTTGTTAAGCTATAACAGGTCAAAACTTTGTAGAAAAAAAACTGGAAGTCTGGCCGCGTCACTTCTGGTACCTCCCATACAAACATATCCCACTTTAGAAATCGAGTAATAATATCAATATAATAGAGGGTGAGGGTATATGTAAGTCGGGTTGCTCGACTGAAACTTTCTTTCTGGTTTTATATAGCAGCGAATGTTCTTGCATGTTGCTTGAGACATGCCAAAATGATAAAATTCTATTTGAACTTTTAATATAGTCCCTCGTCATGCTATCTCATCTGCTCTGCAGTTCCTGGCATTATCTCTTATAGTTTCTCGCGTTGTTGCGAATTAACACGCTTTCTATTTTAGATTCACAACAAACGGCACCTACTTGTATATCGACGAATGCGAACGTCACTGCTTGAGAAACTTCTACTAGACATGCCGATTGACTTGACACTTATACTGCGAAGTTGCTGTCGACAATATCGAGGGGGCCGGCAATTAAAGAAAAATGTAGAAGGCTGGAGGCGGGAATCGAACCCGGGATCTCCCGCATGGCAGTCGCATTTCTTGTCTGTTCGGATTTATCGGAAACTAGAGGATTCTTTGAGTGTGACTAAATATAGAGCGTGTTATCTCTCTCTCTCTCTCATATCTCTTTCATGGGGTGTAAAGGGAAAAATGAGTTTAAATTAAAGTGTCACTACTTCTATTAGTCTACATATGCCGGAATGTCCAAAGCGTCACCGAGCTCTGTAGCATGACGACTATCCCCATTGCGACACTTCGACTTCTTCCTCTGCAATTTACCTATTATGCCAATAATTTTGCTTACGGGTAGAAAGAATGACTGTATTCACTTAATAGTTATCAGTTAAATATAAATTAAAAATAATTAAATTGTATTATTAAACCTACTCTCCTTTCCGTATTTTTCAGGAGTAATGACGACTTGGCTCCAGGCGATCGTTACGTCCGCATCGCTTTCCAAGAGGCCGCTAAGGAAATCGATTTGGCCATCAACAATACCATCGACACTCTGTTCACCAATCGCAGTCGCACCAAGCCCAATGGGGAGCCTGCACCCCCCAATTATGGAGATTTACTTAGGGTTTTCCGTTTCCCCACCGGTGAGGCGAGGCAGTTGGCCAGAGCGGCCGAAATCTATGAGAGAACCTTGGTCAATATACGCAAACATGTGCTGAAGGGTGATAATTTGACCATCGAAAGTGACAAGTACAAGTTTAAGGATCTTTTGTCACGGGAACATTTGCATTTGGTAGCCGAACTATCGGGTTGCATGGAACATCGCGAAATGCCTAATTGTACTGATATGTGCTTCCACTCCAAGTACCGCAGCATTGATGGCACATGCAATAACCTATTGCATCCTACATGGGGCGCTTCGTTGACTGCTTTCCGGCGAGTAGAGAAACCAATCTATGAAAATGGCTTTAGTTTGCCCATAGGCTGGATGAAGGATAAGTTATATGCCGGCTTTAAGAAACCTAGCTCCCGCTTGGTGTCCACAACTTTAATCGCCACCAAAGACATAACACCCGATGAGAGAATTACCCATATGGTCATGCAATGGGGTCAATTTTTAGATCATGACTTGGATCATGCTATTCCCTCGGTTAGCTCAGAGAGTTGGGATGGTGTAGACTGTAAGAAAACATGTGACTTTGCTCCACCATGCTACCCCATTGAAGTGCCCCCCAATGATCCCAGAGTGGTGAATAGACGTTGCATTGATCTCGTTCGATCCAGCTCCATTTGTGGTTCGGGAATGACGTCGGTTTTCTTTGACAGCATCCAGCATAGGGAACAAATTAATCAGCTGACTTCATACATTGACGCCTCACAGGTTTATGGTTTTACTGAGCCGTTTGCCAACGAATTGAGAAATCTGACCACAGATGATGGCCTATTGCGTGTGGGTGTCCACTTCCCCAACCAGCGCGACATGTTGCCCTATGCCGCGCCCCAAGACGGCATGGACTGCCGTCGTAATTTGGATGAAAATCAAATGAACTGTTTCGTGGCCGGCGACATTCGAGTCAATGAACAAGTTGGCCTCTTGGCCATGCACACAATATGGATGCGTGAACATAATCGCATAGCTACCGCTTTAAAGGATATCAATCCGCATTGGGATGGTGATACGCTGTTCCATGAGGCCAGAAAGATCGTAGGTGCCCAAATGCAACACATCACCTATAAGCACTGGTTGCCGCTGATCATCGGTGAGAGCGGTTTGCAAATGATGGGAGAGTACAAAGGTTACAACGGATCGCTGAATCCCTCCATTTCCAATGAGTTCGCCACGGCCGCCTTGCGCTTTGGCCACACCATTATCAACCCTATCCTAAGCAGATTGAATTCGTCATTTGAACCCATACCCCAGGGACATCTACAATTGCACAAGGCTTTCTTTGCACCCTGGAGATTGGTCTACGAGGGTGGTGTGGACCCATTGATGAGAGGTTTCTTTGGCACGCCAGCCAAGTTGAAAATGCCTGGTCAAAATCTTAACACCGAACTGACAGAGAAGCTCTTCCAAACTGCCCATGCTGTGGCTTTGGATTTGGCTGCCATAAACATACAAAGAGGTCGTGACCATGGCATTCCCGGTTACAATGTCTATCGCAAGTTCTGTAACCTTACCGAGGCCAAAACCTTCGACGATCTGGCCAAGGAAATAAGTGATAATGATGTGCGTGATAAATTGAAGGAGTTGTACGGTCATCCCGACAATATTGATGTGTGGGTGGGCGGAGTTTTAGAAGATGTCGTCGAAGGCGGCAAAGTGGGCCCTCTATTCCAATGCATTCTGGTGGATCAATTTAGACGCCTGAGAGACGGTGATCGTTTCTACTACGAGAATCCTGGTGTATTCCTACCACAACAATTGGAACAAATCAAACAGGCCAACTTGGGTCGTGTTCTTTGCGATGTCGGCGATAAGATCGAAGAAGTAACCGACAACATTTTCATACTGGCTAAACACCAGGGAGGCTACAAAAAGTGCGAGGATATACCCGGTATTAATTTGTACTTCTGGCAGGACTGTGCGGCTTGCAGCAGTTTGCCTCCCCTCTTTGACACTTATGTACCACAAACGTACGTCAAATCAAATAGGCAGAAGCGTTCTGTGCCCACTGATGGCGAAGAGCCCGAATATGAACCCCTAAACAACCTGGAAGAACTGTTTGACATCAACGAAGAACGTGTCAGCGGCTTGGAAGAGGTCATCAGCTCCTTCCAGAAAGAACTGAAGAAACTGCACAAGAAAATGCACAAGCTCGAGGAGACCTGTGACAGCTCTACGGCCAATGGCAAAACGCCCAAGCGTAACCACTGCGTCGACGATAAGGGCACCACGCGCCTCAACAACGAAGTCTGGACGCCCGACTACTGCACCAAGTGTGAGTGTCGTCGTGCCCAAATCACCTGCACGAAGGAGAAATGCGGCGAGGTGCACTGTGAGCCCGGCATAGATCCCATAACACCGCCCATGGCCTGTTGTCCCCATTGCCCCAATGTGTTTAGCAAACCCGATATATAAATAGAAGCGTCGCCGCCGCCGCCACCACCACCACCTTCCTCCAAATCCGTTTTATTAAGAACTCATTAAGAATTATTGAGAGAAAACAAAAAATGTATTGAACTTTTTCAACATCGTTAAAAACAAAACGAAAGTTTACAACACCGACAATGAAATTTTAATGCACAATAAATACTAAGTTCAAACGTAACACTGAAACACACACACACACAAACATACACATGCAATATACATATATATGTAATAGTTTTAAAATTAATTAACTGCAGCCAAAACCAATTTACATATGTATATGTATTTCTTTCAACCAGATTCCAAAGAAACTTGATACTCTAAAATGGCCAAACTTAAGATAATCTAATTGAAAACTTACCAAATAAATTTGAACATAAATGATTGTAAGCGCACAAAAGATGTGGTTTTTATTTCTTAAGGAAGAGAGTGGGAACTTAAGTGATACAGGTAAGCCATGTGTGGGAAAAGAGAAATGCATTTAAAATTTTCAAAGTTTTATTTAATTTATGTTATCTGAGCTCCTTCTGAATGTAGTTTCCTTGGAACATAGTTGTGGTCATCCTCTTCTGCGATTCTTATCGAATCCATTATCGAAGATCTTTTGCTCTAAAGCATTTCGGTCTTTCTGCATAATATATCACTACCACTGACCCTTTTTGTCCACACACTGGGATCGCCATGGGCGTTTACAGAGATTATTTTCCCGTTGGTATCAGCCCTATCCACTACGGCTACCTCTTCCATTTCATGTCAGTCTTATCGCCTTCTTCCGTCTCACACCTCTTCCCCATTTCAAGTTGTAAACTTCACCTCTTACGTTGCCCGATTGATAAGTGAACTTGGGTGGTTGTAGAACAGAGAACACTCGTTGATCGTATTCTCCATATAATCTTCCAAAAGGGCAGAACGATGACTGCTTCAACCTACCAAATCCTCTGAGGACAAAATACTTTTTTGTACGTCCTTATTATAAACGCTTCCTAAGGTTTTTGGGACAAGCTGAAGCATGTTTTGAAAAATTACATCATCCATATGTGATTCTCAATTATATTGACACTGCTGCAACGTGGAGAATAAATTTTAAGTGACGGCTTGAAGGTTTCTTAGAATGTTATCCATTATCCATTTATTCATTATGCTTACGTAAAAAATAAGCAATTCGGTATTCGTAGCTAGTTCGTCACACTAAGTTTAGAGAACAGCTCATTAGCCTGGTCCTACTACTACTATGTCGTTATACAGCTCTTATAGATCATGATTCGTACGAAAACGGTACTCTCCGCCAACGACGATGGATCCAAATATTTTTCGTAGAAGAAAAAACTTCGAGATTCTTAGAACATATTATTCAGCTTGCGTCATTACTCAGTATTATGCGCTGATTTTCAAACTGGCAGTATTATTTTTGTTTACGGCCGAGCCAAGGTTGACAAAATCAACTACTAAAGTTATATTTGTCAAACGAGTGGACTCTTTGTGCGTTGAAACAAAATGAGCTTTACTTCCTGTTTCACGATGTCGAACGTTAACGTCCGCTTTGCTTTTAATGCGATAAACAACTGATTTTCTATACATATTTCAGCTGCCCCAAGCGAACGTTCGACATCGTGAAACAGGCAGTTAGTCTTTCAAATAGCACACTCGACAGGACGTCGTTCTGGGTCGGAGGTGTACGAACTACTACGTTATCGATAGTAGTCGTGATTTCGTCACTTGTGCTTTTTTCCGGAACGAACAGAGTACGAAAGTGTTCCCTTAATATTTGGAGCACACTCTGCGTGTCCGTGGGCAGATGTCCATCTCTGTCCTTACAGGTGGGGATCTCTATTAAAAATCATCTGCATTTTCCCTATCGGTAGAACTTACGGGCTTCACATCATACCTTGTGCTTCCCGATGTCATCACTTTCTATTCTCCTCCATGGACGCTTTCTCTGTCGAACAGAAGTTTCGTCTCTCTCCTTGTTTCGTTGCCCTACAGCACATGGTACCAGTAGTTGCAGTGTTGCCTTGTATTCAGCCGTTACACGACATTCTTCATCGTACCGAGTCTAGACTGAATGTTTTTTTGTTTATATACCCAAGTACGGTCGTTGCGGCAGTAGTCTCATTATGCGCAATATGTTACGACTGTGTATCGGGAACATCAGAGTTAGGGGCGTTTGTATGCAGCAACTGAGAGAGTAGTTTTGAGTAGGCATTGGCTATCTCGGTGAAATGCAGCAGTGTGTTGTCCAACTTTCTTTGCATTGCGTACTTTTGCTGCAACATAAAATAGAAATAAAAATTGAATTCTTAATTTGAGCTTAAAATCTAATTTTCTGCAGAGATAGTACTTAAAGATTTAAGTACGATTCGTACTCAATTATTCTTAAAACCAGGAAGAAAGTTTCAGTCGGTCGACCCGACTTACATATACCATCACCTCAGTAAAATAAAAACCAGTACAGAAATTTCAGTCAGTTAAACTGACTGATAAATACCATCACCCAATATAAGATATTGTTTAAGTCTTGTGTTATTGAAATTAACCGATTTGTAATTAAAATCAGTTAGAAAGTTTCAGTCCGGCAGCCCGACTTACATTTACCCTTACCCTCAGTAGAATAAATAATTTTCTATTATATTGATATTATTACTCGATTTCGAAAGTGGGCGGAGTGGTACATTTGTATGGGAGGTACGAGAAGGGGTGTGGTTAGGCTTCCAGATTTATTCTCCATAACTTTATCCTGTTATAGCTTTACTAATTACAGAATTTGAGCACGATTGCGTTGGCTGTACTGATATTATTACTACATCCCTAAAGTGGGCGGAAAGGTACATTTGTATGGGAGGTACTATAAGGGGCGTCGCTAGACTTCCAATTTTTATACCATCACCCTTAGGGATGAGGGTATATATCATTTGATACGACCCAAAAGTGTAACACATAGAAGGAGTCACTTCAGACCCTAGGTTTCTTTGAACCAAATTCGATTCATGACTTTTTAAGTCGTTTGAGCCATGTCCGTCTGTCTGTCTGTCTGTCTGGTGGCTGTCCGGCTGGTTCGCACGATAACTCTCGAAAGACGCAACCAAATGTTTTGAAATTTTGCACGAGTTATTATTTTCTCAAAACTACTTACGGTATTGCAAATGGGCTACGTAGCCCCGCCCCTTCTGGTACCTCCCATACAAATACATCATTCCGCCCACTTTAGAAATCGAGTAATAATATCAATACACCCTACGGGCTCGTCCCCAAATTCTGTATTTAGTAAAGGTATAACAAGATAAAGTTTTGGAAAAAATTTTGAAAGCCTAGCCACGCCCCTTCTGGTACCTCCTATACAAACCTACCATTCCGCCCACTATGGAGATGGAGAAATAATATCAATAAATCAAACGTGATCGTACCCAAATTCTATTTTTAGTAAAGCAATAACGGGATAAAGTTTTGGAGAAAAAAATTGGAAGTCTATCCACGCCCCTTCTGGTACCTCTCATACAAATGTACCACTCCGCCCACTTTAGAAATAGGGTAATAATATCAATACACTAGACACGATCGTACCCAAATTCTGTATTTTGTTATTTTATAACAGGACAAAGTTTTGGAGAAAAAATTGGAAGTCTAGACACGCCCCTTATGGTACGTCCCATACAAATGTACCTTTCCGCCCACTTTTGGGATGTAGTAATAATATCAGTACACCCAACGCAATCGTGCCCAAATTCTGTATTTAGTAAAGCTATAACAGGATAAAGTTATGGAGAATAAATCTGGAGCCTAAACACACCCCTTCTCGTTCCTCCCATACAAATGTATATCTTATATTGGGTGATGGTATTTATCAGTCAGTTTAACTGACTGAAATTTCTGTACTGGTTTCTCCAAAACTTTTTCCTGTTATAAATTAATAAAATACAATACGTGTCGAGAATATGGATATTATTACTCCATCTCTAAAGTGGGCGGCGTGGTACATTTGTATGGGAGGAACCAGAAGGGGCGTGTCTAGACATCCAGATCTTTTCTTTAAAACTTTATCCTGTTATAGCTTTACTAAATACAGAATTTGGGCACGATCGTGTCAAGTGTATTGATATTATTATTCCATCTCTAAAGTGGGCGGAAAGGTACATTTGTATGGGAGGTACCAGAATGGGCGTGTCTAGACTTCCAGATTTTTTCTCCAAAACTTTATCCTGCTTGAACTTTACAATAAACAGAATTTGGTCACGATCGCGGTAGTTCTAATAATAATTTTAATCGATTTCTAAAGTGGGCGGTACCAGATGTGTGTGGGAGGTACCAGATGGGGCTTTGGTAGACTTCCAATTTTTTTTCCAAAACTTTATGCTGTAATAGCTTTACTAAGTACAGAATTTGGGTACGATCCCGTTGGGTGTATTGATATTATAACTCGATTTCTAAAGTGGGCGGAATGATGTATTTGTATGGGAGGTACCAGAAGGGGCGGAGCCATGTAGCCCATTTGCAATACCGTAAGTAGTTTTGGGGAAATATTAACTCGTGCAAAATTTCAAGACATTTGGTTGCGTCTTTCGAAAGTTATCGTGCGAACCAGCCGGACAGCCACCAGACAGACAGACAGACGGACATGGCTCAAATGACTTAAAAAGTCATGATCGAATTTGGTTCTAAGAAACCTAGGGTCTGAAGTGACTCCTTCTATGTGTTACACTTTTGGGTCGTATCAAATGATATATACCCTCCAACCCGTAGGGTGAGGGTATAAATAGTAAAAAGCGTATTATGTTCAAAAATTTAAATGTAAATATTATTGTGTATCGACGTATGCCAACGTCACTGTTAGAGAAGCTTTTACTAGACATGCCGATCGACTCGACACCATACTGCGAAGCTTCTATCGACAACATCGAAGAGTCCGGCAATAAAAGAAAAATATAGGTGAGTGGAGGCATCAATCGAACCCGGGATTTCACGCATGATAGTCGCGTGTTCTAACCATCATACCACGGCTGGTCTGCCACTTAAATTAATCCAATCATTCTACATACAACACAGTAGCTTTTCTACTTAAAAATCAAGCCCCACCAGGCTTAATGACATCTACAATTAAGACTTCTACGCTATTCTTCGTTCTAGAGCCAATCATTTTGTACTGGATTTAAGACAATGCGTATTTACCGTTTTTTGGCAAAGCTACGGATTGATTAAAGCACGGAACACTCGATTTTTATTTTGAGTGTAGGTGGTGATTCGAGGTAATCAATCTGGTTTCGTAATCAATCTGTCTTTTGATCAGGGTATATCCAGGTTGCCTTATTGATATCTTTATGCTGGAATCTGGTTCCACTCACTACTATGTTTCTTGCCGACGCGAATCTAATCAGTCTGAATCCGTTATCGGAGGTGTTGTAGAGTAGACTGAATTTTCCGACTTCCGAACCAATTCTTGCATTAATAACTTCGAGAACAATTTTAATGTCATGTGCGGGGCAGCGGTCAAATGTATTCCGAGGCGCTCATAGAATGCACCTTTAATTACCTCTTCTTTGGATTCCTTTGGGGCGTGCACAAATCAGTGTGAATAGTGGATATTCGGTCACTTATAGGGTTAAACGAGTCTACATCCGAATTCATGTTTTTCTGCATGGCAGCTATAAAACGTGTCACAGTTTTATCATCGTGTTTCATTATCCTGTCCATCACATTTCCTATTTCAGTTTTATATTTGGATACCAGTAGACCATTAGACACCATCTGAGTATATCCCTAAATCATGGACGTTTTAACATTTGCGGAGGTCATCAACACTCTGGTCGTGTGCAACGATTCGGACAATTGAAGCTGGTGGTTAGAGATTATGAATTTAAGCAGTCCTACTGCCGTTGGACAAAAAAAAAGTGTAAATATAGAGAAAAATATGTAGAAGTTAGAAATATATAAAAATATTCGGTGCGCTCACAAATAGACTAAATAATTTGATAGTGCATAGGTGCACTATAGGTTTTGTTTTATTTGTAATTCGTTCTTTTTTCATGTGTACGCAGGCCTTCAATAATGCTTTCTTATAGAAAGCTTCCATAAGGCTCTCTTATAGAAAGCTTTCATGTGGCTTTCTTATAGAAAGCTTCCAGAAGGCCTTTTTATGGAAACCGGCGACGGAAGGCCTTCTTAACCAATGTCACGCAATGTTAAAAAAGAAAGGAAGAAAGAAGGTCAAGGAAGACTTACCGGATCCAAAAGCCCTTCAAACTCATGAAAGAAGGTCTTCCTTCTCATGATTTCCGCCGCTGAGCAATCGAACACATCGTCCAACGTCAACCAAAAAGAAAAGTATGCATCAATTCGAACCTAAATGTGTTGTGCAATGTTATTCTCACTACATCGCATTATTTTGACTGAAGATTCATCACTTTGGACTACGTCATGTCCCTTTTAATCTTTTATTCTTCTTAGCATATTTTACAAATATATTTTCATTATTATTATTAAAATTCGTTCAGATTCAACATTTTTGCTAATAAAATTTTTACTATTTATTTAACTAGTAATTGATAGCTAACATAACATTTTCAATCTATTTTTACTCATATAGTATTGACAATTTGCCTTTGGGTAAATCCACAAATTTCGTTTGCCCTCCCTTGGCAATTATAGAACCATCCGACTTATTTTTCATTACACATTCCATGAATGCAAATTTATTGCCCAATTTTACAGTTGAGGCTTCCACCACGACAATGTCGCCTTCTTTGGCAGATTTCAAGTAGTTGACGTATAAATCTACAGAAAGTCCAGGATGCGAATCGGCCGACATCAGGGCATATGTTGTGGCGTTATCCAACAGCGATGCCGTATAGCCACCGTGTAGTCCCAAAAAAGTGTTCAAGTGTTCCTTGGCCACGGTGAATTCTCCAATACAACGGCCATTTCCGCCACCGGTGACTTGGAACTGAAATGGAGTGATATAAATAAAAAAATAATCTTATATGGGAGTGGAAGTGAGGTAAAAGGGTTTAAGCTACGCAACAAAATCAATTAGGAAATTTATTCTAAACTAGCTGGCCCGGCAGACTTCGTCCTGCCTCCAAATTTTTGTAAAATATGTTGAGTGTAGTTGAAATGTAATAACGATTGGTTTATTTTTTTGACCTTTTAAATATTTAAATTTAAAGGGCGAGGTTTTCCCGGACAAATTCTGTTATTCATATATCTTAAAGATTATTATAAGAATTGCTAAAACGGATCAGCAGTGTCGTCCATGATATGATGAAAACTTACTTATTGATAGGCATATATTCTAAAACCACATTTTTAAGCCGATTGACTGACATATAACTTTCTGCATTGGTGTACTGGGTGATTGTACCTTTTTATCCTAAAGAGTACAAATTTCAGAAAATGCATTCATTAAGCTCAGCAACTCCATTAACCGTATGTTCTAGGTGATATCAACAGTTATTCCTATTTTCGTTATTGTCCCCTAAAATTTCGAAATGGGGAAAACCACTTTGTGAAGCTCTCTAATTCTGTAGGAAGTGCGCCATTATAAAAGTTAGTCATTCTTCTTTAAGCCTTTTTGCGGTCTAGGTGACCATCTACATCCAATTCCCAACTTTCACTGAAATTTTGGGACAAATGGGGTCAACCGTTTTTACAATTAGTGGTGACATTAAAATATACATCTTTTTTATATAACTATGATGTTAAAGAAGTGACTAAATGACATTACAAATATTAAGTGTATCATAAGCTAAACACAGCCAACTGGTTCCAAACATACATTCAAAATTTTCTCATGCCAAAAAATCATATATTTTAAGTTTAAGTAAAATCGGACAATCGATATAAATTCTCGAAATAATTCAACTCCAGCCAAATCAACTGCGGGTCCATATATACAAAAAAAAATCTCATAATAAAACAAATATACATTCTAAATTTCAGTCAAATTGTTTAATTTGTTAAAATTTTTATTATAATTCCACCATAGCGACATCTACCGGGTAAATTTATTCAATACTAAATTTCAGTTAAATTGGTACATGCATTCATGCATTTCGATATAAATCCACCCTAGCGCCATCTATCGTTTCCATTTGTACATATGACTTTTTCTAATGATCAAACAAATATAGATTCTGAATTTCATTTAAATTCGCCCATTCGTTAAAATTTTGATTGTAAACCGACCCCAGCGCCACCTACCGGGTCCATTTGTACATAAAATGTTTTCTCATGATCAAACGAATATCCATTCTAAATTTCAGTTAAATTGGTACATGCATTCAAATTTTCGATATAAATCCACCCTAGCGCCACCTGGATTTGATTTTTTTCAACACAAACAATCTACGGAAAATTTCGAATCGAATAAAAAAAAAATCAGCCAAATCGCTTCAGCCGTTCTCTAGTGATGGTATGACATACGTGGACCATTTCATTTTTATATATATAGATTTCTATTTTATTTTCATTACTTATGAAAATTATGTTTACACATTCTTCTATTTATCCCATTGGAGAATTTCACGTAAAAATATATCGTTCATTTGATCATTCGCAAAACCCTTAACCGGAAAATACTCTGATTGATAATACCATTTTTGGTTGGCTTGTTTGGCCTATTTTACGTTTGGCTAAAAAGTGTTCCGTCCTGAAGACCGGGACCAATCTATTCGAAGCCATACGCAGCATTTTGGCATCTCGTATGTGAATTTTAAGCAAAGATCTTGATTTCAATATCCTCACAAAGACTGTGCCACGGGCATTTTCTAATTTCGCGTTTGGACTTGTAAACGGGTCACCTATATTGTGTAATGTCTCACCCCAGGTTTTTTTTCTTTGGGGTTGAGCGAACTCAAAGTTCTTCTTCGATCATTCAACTTTGACTCAGGAATAGCAGTCAGGGTCAATGCAGTACCCACTTTGCAACCAATTAAAATGAATTTTTCAAAATTTCATTTAATAAACATACCGGTTGGAGTATGACGTCATAGCCACTATTTTTCATACAATAATCCACCACATTTTTAAGAAACGGAACTCCGCGTTTTGACGACATTTCAGCTTAACACTTTGACAATAATTTTTAAACTAATACCGTTCACGGAGAGAAAGTGCTGACTGACATTGGTTCTGATAGAATCGTGTACGTATTTAGTTAAATTATTGCTTGTATTATTTTATTAATTTATTAAGCATTTCTTTGTAATTGAAGATAAAAAAAATATCATCAGTCTGGAGATGTAAAACGTTACGCCACAGAGATAACTGCATGGAAAGAGCAGCCATACACACACACACACACTCAATTATGACGGTTATAAAAGATTTGTGCATTTATTGTTCATTGTTCATGATGGATTGCTGAAATCCCGAACCTTTACCAACTTTATCTCGTGATCGGTCCAATCCACATGTAAAACTTATTTGGGTGCGGAAACTGATTTATTGCGTAGATGTTGGTAATTCATGGAAAGAGGTTTATTGCAGGGCAGTTGTAATGTTAATATTGGGGAATGTGGGTTTTGCTTATTTATGATTTCTGATCGTTATTCACTTATTAATAGCCAGAATTTCTTTTTTAGGTCCCTAAGCAGCTCACAACGTTCGAGAGATCACGTGTTCGCCGTAGACTTGTATAGTTCCGGAACGAACTAAATCCAATGAACGATTCCCTGTTGTGAACGGTTGGAACTATATATTAGGGCGTTTCACAAAAAAATGTTGCAACTCTTGAAGCGGAATATTATAGCTTGTGATCTAAAAGAATTTCGAAAATTTTTTGGGATTTTTTGAAGATGGGGTCGCCGAAATAGATTTTATCAAAAAAATAAGGTTATAGAAAAAAAAATTTTATATTATTCTTTTTTGGTGCTTTTTGTTCATACAACTAAACAATTCTCTTCGTAATGATCCGATCCCACGACAAAAAAATTATTGGTGTGAAAAATTATTATGTTATTGACCACTTTGATAGTCTTAAAAGTGAAAAATTATTTTTCCTAGATTTCAAACCTCAATAACTTGAAAACTTTTCAACATTTATTGAAGATGTAAAATGCGTTAGATACCTTTATTTTGGTATATATAAGTTTATATCTTACTTTTGAAAAATGTTGAAAAAAAATAAAAAATAGACAAAATAAAAATATTTTTTTTTTGGTAAATTCACACTATTTGAATTTTAAAATATTTGAAATAGGCCCTTTTTAAAATGTAACAAAATTCATAATGCATAATTTTGTAACCTCAAACAGTAAAAGGGTTTTTGATGAATTTAAAATGGCCAACTTCCTTTTTTTCGAAAGATACACTTTTATGGGAAAATGATGATGATTTTGTTTCTTTAAAGAAAAAACTAGAAAAACTACGTGTTGTGAACGAGGCGCGGCGTCGGCTACAATATATAACAAGAAAATTACAAAGAATGAGGATGATTTTCAAAACTTATTGATTAGAGTTGATAACAATCAAAAAATTATACATAATGTTAACAAAAATGTCATTGAAAAAGCTCTTAAGAAACCAATTTGTAAATACTTCCACAGTTGTTCCACATTTAATGGTTAATGTATTGTAATTTTAGATACAAATTTACTTTTTAATTTAATTTGTTAATTAAATATGTTTTGATTTAGTATGGGAATACAAATATATTGATGAATTGATTTTTTGATATTTTTATTAAAACAATGTATTTTAGAAGTTTTTTTTTACTTAACCAAGAACGAAACATAATGAAATTCTTTTAATTTTCATAAAATTTGATAAATAAAAAAAAATTCTCAATCTTTAATTTTTTTCTTATATTTTTCCAACAAGTAAAAATAAATCTATGTACCGAATGAAAGGTAATTTAAAGACCTTTCCAACGCATTCTACATCTTGAAAAAATGTTGAAAACTTTTCAAGTTATCAAGGTTTGAAATCTAGGAAAAATAATTTTTCACTTTTAAGACTATCAAAGTGGTCCATAGTATAATAATTTTTCACACCAATAATTTTTTTGTCGTGGGATCCATAAGAAGAGAATTGTTTAGTTGTATGAACAAAAAGCACCAGAAAAAATTATATACATTTTTTTTCTCCATAACCTCATTTTTTTAATAAAATCTATTTCAGCGACACCATACCCATCTTCAAAAAATACAACAATTTTTTCGAAATTCTTTTAGATCACAAGCCTTAATATTCCGCTTCAAGAGTTGCAAAAATCGAGAAAAACGCGTTTGGTGAAACGCCCTACTATATATATTTCTCAATTATTTTGAAAACAAATAATTATGGAACTTTACAAAATTGTCTGTTTTATTACATAGCATTGTATTTAAGCTCCTTATAAAAAATTGTTAGAGCCATATCAATGACAACTTTTATGTTCGCCTTTACGAAATGTTAAGCACAAATCATCTTAATCCGGTGAAAGTATTTGGCCTGACAATATGTTAAAGTCAATTCAACTGACTGAAATGTCTTTGCTGATTTTTATTTTATTTACATATATGTATTTCAAAATATATTGACCAACCCCAGTTAAGCACATTCTTATTAACATCTATTAAACAGCATTTTAAAGCTTAACTACATACATACATTTAGCATAACATTTGATACACTAACACAAATTGATAAAATTTATTTAATTGCTGCTAATTTGTATAAGAATTAAAACCCTTGCAATAGACTCCTCAAACATTTTCCACTATGCATTCAATTTTTATTTACTAATATCAACATTTTTTAAACTTAACAACATTTACTATTGAAAATCTATAAATTTAGTATGTGATCCTTTGGCAATTATAGAGTTGTCCTTTTTATGCCTTAGCTGACATTCCAGAAATGCCAGTTTCTTGCCTGCTCTCAGGAGATTCGCATCGATTAGGACATCGTCTCCTTCTTTGGCTCCCTTCATGTAATCAACGCTGATGTTGACGGAAACTCCCGGGTGGCTTGGTTTCGACATGAGTGCATACGTTGTGACCATATCAACTAGAGTGGCTGTGAAACCGCCATGCAAACCGCCCAATCGATTTAAGTGCTCAGTGCTAACAGTGAATTCGGCAGTGCATTTACCCTCACCGCCACTGGTGATTTTGACCTGTAAAAGTAAATGAAATAATTAATTACAAAATGAACAATGTTATACAATGACGACTATGGTTAGTGCACATAATTAGTACATGATTTTCGGGCATATCATTATGGGAAATTATAAATACATAATTGCGTTAAATTAGCAACTTTTCAGATGTAATTAATTTAACAAATTTCAAATGTTTACATATATGTATATACAATGTGAGGCTTCAACAAACTAGTTATCAATAAGGCCAATGTGGTTAAGACAAATTATATATTTAATATGAACTAAAACATGAACTAAAATCAAATGATGTGAGTAAAGTTTTGATTGTAACAAATAGCAATAGGACAATGTCAGACTAGTTAAAAAAAAGTATAATTTTTAAGGCATAGTTAAGTAGTAGTCCTGACTCATTTGTATTGGACTAATTCTAATGTTGAACTGGTCCACAACTCTATTTGTTGGGTGGTTATACAGAAAAGAATTCTTATTACTTATTGTATTCTTTATTTATTATTTTATTAATTAAATCTTATTTTAAACTATCTGTAAGGAAGGTGTTGGAGGATGGATCCTATTTACAAGGGCAAGAGATTGTAAAATGTTCTGCATATGATAGATCTAACAAATTTGCGAAAATTCGCTAGAACCAGTCTAATAAGTTTAATTTTAAATAATTTACAATTTTGGTATTATTATTCCATACAAATGTGTAATTATACCTACATGCTAATTTTTTGTAATTTATGAAAGACACTATTTCAATTTATACATTAACAAAACAATAACTCCCGGAATTAATGCCTAAAATATTTTTTATTCAAAATATTTAAAAGTAAATAGATTATAAATAAATAAAAAAAATTAAAAGAATTAAAATAATAAATAAATAATAATAATAAAAAAACTATTAATATATTCCTTAGCGAAAATACATTTTAATAGAAAAAACATATTCCAGTTAAAAATCTAAATTATTACAATTTGTGTTCATTTTTGTTTTTATTTTTTTTTTAATTTAAATAATTTTTAATTTAAATGAAGAAATTGTTTTCGAATTTAAAGGAATATTAAAAGTTATTTTTAGGTTTTCCTCATCGATTCGTCTTGAAAATATATACTTTAAATACCCAGATATAGATCGTAAACGGTGTGACTTATAAAGAATTACTATAATTTAAAGAAGATCCAGGAAACCCCATGGTCACATGTGCGTTGACTTTATTTTTCTGGGACTGAATTAAAAAGGGAGACATCTTCGGTTTTTTCATACGGATCTCTCTTGAACTTTGTCTCAATACACTGTAATTCTGGGCTGAATAACCGGTACCGGGCAATAAGTCAACAATTTTTGAATACTCTAACCCATTGTGTGTATTGATATTATTTCTCATTTTTTATGATATTATTTCTCATATTTTATGGGAGGTACCAGAAGGGGCGTGGCTAGGCTTCGAGTTTTTTCACAACTTTGTCCTGGCTTTACTAAATATAGAACTGTGGCACGATCGCATTTGGTGTATTACCATTATTTTCCGATACATAAAGTAGGCGGAATAGTACATTTGTATGGGAGGTACCAGAAGGGGCGAGTAGGGGCCAAGTAGCCCATTTTCAATACCATAAGTAGTTTTGGGGAAATTAACCTATGCAAAATTTCAAAACAATTGGTAACGTCTTTCGAAAGTTATCGTGCATACCAGCCGGACAGACAGACGGACATGGCTAAAACGACTTCAAAAGTCAAGAATCGAATTGTGTTCAAAGAAACAAATTGAAATAAATAAAGTAAAATAAAATAAATAAAATGAATAAAATAAAAACAATAAATAAAATAAATAAAATAAATAAAATAAATAAAATAAATAAAATAAATAAAATAAATAAAATAAATAAAATAAATAAAATAAATAAAATAAATAAAATAAATAAAATAAATAAAATAAATAAAATAAATAAAATAAATAAAATAAATAAAATAAATAAAATAAATAAAATAAATAAAATAAATAAAATAAATAAAATAAATAAAATAAATAAAATAAATAAAATAAATAAAATAAATAAAATAAATAAAATAAATAAAATAAATAAAATAAATAAAATAAATAAAATAAATAAAATAAATAAAATAAATAAAATAAATAAAATAAATAAAATAAATAAAATAAACAAAATAAATAAAATAAATACCCTTCTTCCCATAGAGTGAATAAAAATTAGATCGTTCAATAGAAGAAAACTATATTTTCTTCAGAAAAATATTTTACCAATTGACAAACAGTTACTTGTTATTCTTCCTAGCCACTAAAATGCAAAACCAACATGCTTAGTTTGCAGTGAAACAGTTTCTGTAAATAAAATAATAAATCTGATAAAATCGTGTCATTGATAGTCACAAACGTTCAGAATCGTGACTGAAGCACTCTTTAACTGAGTAGAAAAAAATTAACAGAACACTTCGCATATCGTGGGTTTTTGGCCAAGAAAATAAAACCATTTCTGCATTCAGAAAATGTAAAGGAATGCAAGATTAAGGCATCAGGAGCTTTGTTTGACAATAGAAAAGAAATATTGGAAAGTTTCGAAAAGATCCAATAACTCTGCTAATCGTAGAGTTAAAAATAAATACATAACGCTCTTTTTGGCGATTCGCAAAAAATAGTTTTTTTCAGTCAGTATTTGTCTGATTATTATCTGACAACAAGGTCACTGAAAAGCTTATTACCATTTTACTTCTTATAAAATCGAACTACTAGTGAAATGACTTTCTTTTGCCAAAATTCTTTATTTGTCAACTGTTGGTGCACTAGCAATGACTGAAAAAATTATTGGAAATGTCACCCTGGCAAAAAATAAAAACTTATAATTTTAGGTTTTTATTGCATAATTCATCAGCCAGTTTCTGCGCAAGAATATACATAGATGTTATGAAAATTGTCAACCATTTGCGTTCTCATTCTTCTGTGCAACATCGCTTACTTCGCTCGTTTCTTCAAGAGTTTAAAATAGACTAACCAGATTTGCAGCTTACAACAATGTTCGCTGGCTGAGCAAAGGATATGTTTTGAAACGTGTTTTTTCATTAGTCCCTGAAATACGCAAATTTCTTCAAAATAGGAATACAAAATTTGCAGCAGAGCATCTGTCTGGCAAGGTGAACGTTTCTATGGTTGCCTTTATGCCAAATCAGTTTTCATCTATAATATAAAAATAAGTCGCTGAATGTGTTGCTAAGCGCAAAACTCGAGAACGGTTGGACCGATTTGGCTCAAATTTTTTTTCAGTTATTCGTAATTGCCAGGAGTAGGTTTTTACGAAAGAAAATTTTGGAAAACCTTCCGGAAAAGTCGGGAAATTGGAAAAATCGAAAATTGCCTTTTTAAATGGAATTTTGTGTGATATTGTTACAGAATGGCTTTTCGAATAGAAAAATGGAAAATTTTTGTAGAAAAATTCTCGGTGGAAAACTCGGAAAATTCCGGAAAAACTTGAAAAATTTGGATTTTTTTTGGAAACATTTTGCATCGCAAATTGAATTTTTGTATAACATTTTGTGTGTAATTGTTCCGTAAAGGCTTTTCGGTTGCAAAAATAGAAAATTTTGGTTGGAAAATTATGGAAAAATTCCAAAAATTTAAATATTTTTTCGACGAAATTTTACATTTTATTGTGTTTTGATAATTTTGAATGATGTAAATGTGAAAATTTCCGATAATCATTCTGAAATGACTTTTCGAATGGAAAAATAGAAAAAAACTTGGTGAAAAACTCGGAAAATTCTGCAAAAAAAACTCGACAATTTTGGATTTTTTCGACGAAATTTTTCATTGTATGACTTGATTTGATGATTTTAGACGACGTAAAAGTGGAAAATTCGTTGTGATGCTTGGAAAAATTCTGTTTATTGTGAAATCTATATGTATGAAAACGGTGTGAACAGTGTGTAGTAATTCATCAGGAGAGAACGGCTGGCCCATTTTGCTCAATTTGTATCTAATTTTTCGTAATTGGTATGAGGGTTTTATGCAAGATAATTTTGGGAAAATCCTTCGAAAAGTCAGGAAATTGGAAAAATCGAAAATTGGTTTTTTGTATGGAATTTTGTGTGCAGTTGTTACGGAATGGCTTTTCGAATGGAAAAATAGAAAAATCTTAGGGAAAAACTCGGAAAAGTCAAAAAAATTATTTTTTTCCAATTTTCGCATGATTTTATGGTTTTGAACGATGTCTAGGTGGAAAATTTTTGTTAAATGTTGGTTGGTAACGAGAAAAATAATATTTAAATAAAAAATCCGTCGAACCCGATGGATTGGGAATGCCAGCGTCAAATCGTTCGAAGCAAAATGCATTCGATCGCGAATTTTAACGGGAGCAAGATTATAAGATGAGCTGACCGGAAGAGTTCGAACAAATGTGCCACTGTTAAATACCGAGTACAAGAACGTGTACGATTCACGATGAAACTGCTTTCGAACTGCACATTCCGCTTTAAAACTATCGATGAATATTATCACGGTTGAAAAGCCAAAGTACACAATCGATATCGTTCCCTGCAAATTTTTGCCAGTTCACATCGTTGTAAAAGTAAAACATCACATTGCACAAAATTATAAAAATCTCGATTGGATTAATTTACGGGCAGTATATTACTAGCAGAGAGGAATAAAGACGTCAATAGCTAGAACTGCATTCGTACAAATCTGTTTACAGCGTAACCGTAGAGGATGAAGCGACGAACAATCCGACTGAATTTTCCACTCGCTTAATATGCCGCATAATTTACAGATAAGGTGGGATCGATCATAATCATATTGCGGAATCTATATCAACCGAAATTGTGCAACGGTACGCAGTTGTCCGTCAAGAATCTGATCAAAAAATGTGATTTCAGACGATCATAAATAACAAATTCAAAGAAGAGGAAGTCCTTATCTTACGAATTATATAATTCCAACTGATCATCCATTCCAATTCCCCGACGACAATCAAAAAATCGCAAGGCCAATCGTTGGAAGTATATGAGATTAATATCGAATTTCCCTGTTTTACGTGGGGTCAGCTGAACGTTGCCTTTTCGAGTTTTGGAGAACCGCCTCCGTTGTTTGTTTTTGCGGCGGAAAACTAATCGAAAAACTTTGTTTATCAAACATTCTCTACTAAGTTTATCTGAAGGCATTAAATTGGGGCGAGACGAAGTTCGCCGGGGCCTCTAGTACTTTAATAAACTCAATCTTAACTTGCAAGGAAAAGATAAATTATTGTGCAATATTTGGGTAAAAAATAATAGCATTTGGGCACAAACTGTCCAGAAGTCCGAAAGCGATTTAATAGATCAAGATTTTTTTGTATTTTCCATCTCTGAAAGCCTATCTTGAAAAGTCAATGGATGATAATTAGCTTGAGCAATAGGTTTTATTGTTGAAAGATGTGAGATCGGAGTTTTCTGTTCGCTTTGAACATTTTGTTAAGATCAGTAACCTATCTGCTTCACCATTTTGAGGATCCATTTTCTGCTGAACCTTCTGGAAACTACGTCTCCCAGCCACACAAATTGTTTCAAACATTAATAAGGCTGCATTAAAGTTAGTATTAATTCAGTTTCAAGAAAATGTTTTAATTGATGCATTTCAGAAGATTTCTCAGACTGACGAAATTACCAATTTTTGGGTAAACACGGTTACAGCTAATCATTTCCTAATTTAAAGAAAATTTCTATCATGACTTTCACAATGTTTGGATCTAATTATCCCTGTGAAGCTGCTTTCTCAAAAATGAATGCAATCAAGAACAAATATATAAACATATAAATAAACAAGCTATATTCCCGCGCGTTGCATTTTTTTGTGATTTCGCCTCATACTATGCCATTTTTCGCCAAAAATTAGCCTTCAAAAAGGACTATGTGACCTACAGTGCCCGTTTTCAGCAATTTTGAGCATTAGTATAGTGTTTAGTATATAAATTGGTTTTTGTACAATGTGTTATTTTTTTGGCTGATGTGCAGAAAATGGTGCTGGAGCCCAAATAAAAAATGTCATATTCGTCTTGGTCCTTAAACTTTGGAATGGTAGGTCAAAAAGGGTTCTATGATAACCCCCCATGGGGTACTCAAATGAAAGATATTTTCGAGACGAATCCAACGGTGGTATTTTCCTACGGGTCTCCTGGACCGAGTTAGAACCATTTAAACTTCCGGGATAAACCAAAAAAAAAATATAAAAAATGTGAAAAAATCATGGAAAAAATAGAAAAATTGTAGGAAATAAATTGAAAAATTCTAAAAAAAATAGAAAATGAAAATCGCGCGAATACATATTTAAAAAAAAAATATTCTTTCTGAAATACCCCGTAAAATTTTTTACAAAAATGTCAAAAAATCATAGAAAATTAGAAAAATTTAAGGAAATAAATTGAAAAATTCTATAAAAAAAAATATAAAAATGAAATGTCATCAAAAATGTGTGAAAATATTAAATTTCTTTTAAATTTTTTACGATTGTTTTTAATAAAAAAAGAAAATTGAGAAAAAAAAATTAAAAAATGAAGGAAACAAATGGACAGTTTCAAGAAATATTTAAAAAAAAATCAAGAAAAAGTGCAAAAAGATATATTTGAAAAAAGAAGATTGATAAAAAAAATTTAAAATTTAAAAAATCATTAGGAAAAAAATATGCAAATTCAATAAAATTATAAGAAAATTTAAACTGTTTGTTTTGTTAGTTTTAGTCGATCGTATTGTATATATTATCAATTTACGTTAGTGTATCAAATGATACATGAAACTCGTCAAACGATCAGAAAAGTTAAGAAAATGTAAAAAAAGAAGTTTGAAAAAATTTGTTAAAAAAGGATAAAAGTGAAAAAGTTGAAAAGAAAATTAAAAAATATTCGAAAAAGCCAATTTTTAAAAATTTATAGCTAATTTGTTGATATATCCCTTTTAATTTTAATTTGTTTTGTATATTAGAGTGGTAACCGATTTTGCTCGATTTTAAAAAAAAAAAAAAATTTTTGGTTTATCCGGGAAAAATGTTTTTTTTTTTGTAAATTAGAGTGAAAAGTGAGTTGTTGTGATTAATAGCGCCGCAGACTCTAACTCGGTCCAGGAAACACCGTTGGATTCGTCTCGAAAATATCTTTCATTTGAGTACCCGCACATGGGAGGTCATCATAGAACCGAAGGCTCCCCTTTTTTGACCCCCGGGCCCCATGATCCTGAGAGCCAACTTTGACCTACCATTCCGATGTTTGGGGGCCAAGACGAAGACAATGGCATATTTTATTTTTGATCGGTCTCCCGCCCCATATTCTGCACTTCAGCCGATTAATTAACATTCTAAACGCATCTAAACGCGGCGATTTTAAAAAAAATTGTCTGCTGCGCTTGTTGCGTTGTACGTTTCTTGGCTATTTACTTTAACTTTTTCGTTTAAAAGAGGTGCAACAGGGTCCATGTGCACCGTAGGGTCTTAAAATTAACACCTCTAGAATCGTCTTAAACATATTTTTCTTTTGAGTAACCGCACATAAGGATTACCATAGGAACCATGGCGACCCTTTATTTGGGCTTCAAAGGGCCCCAGAACCCCGTAAGGTCATAACAATTACACCATTGGATTCGTCTCGGAAATATCATTCATTTGGGTACCCGCACATAGGGTGTCATCATATTACCCAAGGGGCCCCTTTTAATGCTAGTACCATTTGTACAAAATTTAGTACAATCTCATCTCGTTTCTCATTCCCGACAAAGCATGCAAACACACACACTCACACATATAGCAAAACATCCAATCATTGCAACTGAAGATTATTACATATATTAACCTTTTCCAAATGTTTCTCAAACCCCGATGAATTTTTTATAATATCGGTAATATGTTTGATAAATTCAGCACCCTTTTTGCGTGTACCCATCACAAAAAAACTGCGATTATCACAAATCACCGAACTGTTATGAAAGCGACCAAACCGAAAGTGAAATAAAAACACAATGAACACAAATGGTTATAAACACTAAACAGCTGATTACTAGCCTCCTTATGGCGTTGCCACTGTGACAACTTTTATTTGTAAAACGAAAATGACCGTTACTTAAATATATTTTAAAAAAATCTAGTACATTGATACGTAAATCCCTTTTTAAGCCACATACTTTGTTTGACCACCCTTGACCAGCAAGGAACCATCCGACTTCTTTTTCAAAACACATTCAATGAAGGCCATTTTATTGCCAACTCTCAAGGTATTTGCGTCAACAATAACTTCTTCTCCCTCGGTGGCACTTTTCATATAACTGACGTGTAAGTCGACAGTAACACCAGGATTGGCATCGGCTGACAGCAGGGCATATGTGGTGACATTGTCGATCAGAGTTGCTGTGAAGCCACCATGTAAACCACCATTGGCATTCAAATGCTGTTTGGCCACTGTGAATTCTCCAATGCAACGACCGCTTCCACCACCGGTCACTTTGAACTGAAAGGAAATTTACATGTAAGTTAAAGCCAAAATTAATTTAATTATAACAACTTTATAAAATATATGTAACAACATTTTGAAGAGCGCAATATTATAAGCCATTTTTAGTTATTGTCAAACTTGACCAGCAGCGCCATCTATGTCTCAAATTAAATGTAGTATTTAATTTTTCAACACTGGTTCACGTATCTATTCCACCCTATGATGTATGCAGCGGTTTGCACCGACAAACAGCTGTTTCATTCATAATCTCAAGTATGCGAAAATTCACGTGCAGAATTGTACAATTTTTATGTACTTCACATATATAAATATGTATATATATATTTCACAAGTCATAACAATTATTATAGTTACCGCATTTAATATAGCGTCATGACCACCACTTTTAACCATAAAGTCAGCCACTGTTTTAAGGAAATCAACACCACGTTTTGCTGAAGACATCTCTAATAAAATATGTATGTTAACACAGCCAAAATAAATATCAAACTAAGAATACTTTTGTTAGGTAAAGTCTATCAGTCTATGACCTTTGTATCTGGCATCAATCGGTAGGTAAACAAAATCATATGCTAGGATAACAAAGCACAATGCCATAAGCAACAGCTGATTCGTTTCATCAGTTGTTAATGTATGTGCTTACTTTTTTCATTATGTACTATTTTAACTGTACGTACCATGGTGCTTTTTGATTCGCTAGCTTTTTATGCGATAAATATATGCGGATATGAAAAATCAGCTGTAACTGCCAATGAGTTATATTAGAAATATGAATTGGTAATAAAAATATATGGCTGAAATGCATTGTTCCGGCACTTTTCGAATTTCAACAAAATCAGTATTTTTAACAACATTTTTTCAATTATTAACCTTTGCAAACCATTAAATTTAAAAGATATTCAAATAACCTACAAAATTAATGCCCCATATAACTAAAAAAAATTATTTTTTTGTTTTTAGTTTATAATAAATAAATAAAAATAAATAATTTTAAATTTATTTTTTTTCTGAAAGAAATTTTGCAGTTATAAAAATCCAAAAAAAAACATTTACTTTACATTTACAACCCTTAATAACTACAAGTATTTTATATAAAAAATGGTTATTAATTTTTTTAACATAAAATTCAAAACAAATAACTAAAAAAATTACATTTCTAATTAATATTAAAGAATGAAAAAGGAAAATTTCAAGAGAAAAAAACAAAGACCTATAATTTTTAAGGAATTTTTATAGTTTTTACCCCTAGAGTTGGTGAAAGATCTTGCACATAATTTTCATTATTAATTTTAAATAATTTTACTGCAAATATTTACTCTTACTCTTTAAAATTCGTGAATACTGTTTGCATTTAAAAAAGTTTTGTAACTTTTATTGGGCGAAGTGGTATATGTTTAATTTGTTTTTGTTATACTTTTTCATGTTATAAAGTGTTTTAATATCATAAATTTCTTTAAATATTTGTTTTTACAGTTAAAGAAAAATTAGCTAGCTAATGTTTTTCTTCATAAAATTTTAGTTTTTACTATATAAAAAAATTATAAAAAAAATATTTTTATAATTTTTATTAAAATTAAATAATTTGTATACAATTATTAGATGTAGTCGAAATTACTAAACAATGAGGAGACAAAATTACAGTAAAAAAGAAAAATAATTATATAAAAAATTATCTAAATTATAAAATTATTTTTGAGAATTTGTAATATTTTTAATGTTTGTGTTTTTTTTAAATTTCCTTATCAACATTTTTTTTTACTTTAGATAATATTTTGTAATTATTTCTTTTAATGAGTTTAAATTTTTTAATGTTATTTTTTATCTTTATTTTATTAGTAATTTCAACTATTTTTAATAATTTTATATACTAAAAACTTTTGTAATAAAAATGTTTTTCTTAGTTTTAATTTAAATTTGTTTTGATTTTTTATATTTTTTGCAATTCCATTGCTAATTTTTGTTTTCAAAAGTTCAATTTGTGAAGGAAATAAAGAGAAATATTTTTGTAAGAAATTAGGGGGAATTTTTTTTATTTTTAAACCAGGGGCCAATATGATTTGGTTTAGAATTGCCGTAGGTATAGTTGTATTGGGTGGATAGTATGCTGGGAAACCGTATCATCTATTCAGAACTTGGAAAGATAGCTACTACAAAAACACCCCTATCCCCCTTCTTTGGGTCCTTGTGGTAAACTGTATACTTAAAACGTTCAATGACGATGTTACGAAAATTGTGGCATATGCGGACGATGTGGTCATCATGAGAAAATTCTACCAACGATGTGTGCCCTTATCCAAACTGCCCCTGGAAAGCTGCTACGATGAGACCTGTGGTCTTGGCGCGAACCCTAAGAACACAGAATTGGTTCTCTTTACATGTAGATGGATATAAGGTAAAGTAATTCAGGCGACCGAAATTCGTATCCGTACATGGTCATACAGAGATTCCTCGGCTTATGGGTCTACATTTTGTAGATAAAAAGTTGGTGAGAAATTATAAGGATGAATTGGCCAGAGAAGGCTGTACTATGTCTGAATTTGACTTTCTGCAAAATGTTCACCCGCCCACTACTACTATCTTTTTGGCTTAGTGGAGAATTGGATATGGAAAACGGTCAGAGAACGTTGGATTTCCAGAAACGACTGTATAACTGTTAGATCGCTGTGGCCAACAGGGTTGCCAGTTTTCTTTTAGGCCAAATCCCCAAATTGAAATTTTTAATCCCCGAAAATCCCAAAAAAAAAAAGCCTAAATCCCCGAAAAAATCCCCTTACTTTTAAAGGAATTTCGAGCAAGTTTTAGGTTTTAAAATTAAAATTTATAATTTAATTTAGTTTAACAAAACAAACGAAACGATATCTTCAGTATAAAAAAATCAAGCTAAAGTAATATATTAAATTATTTTAGTAATAATTAGGAACAAAATCTGTTTTTTATTTATTTAAAAAAAAAACAAAAGAAATAAAAAATTGATTTAGTTGAATACAAATTGAACACAAATTATTTTTGTACATATTGTGAGTGTTAAACCGCTTAAGCATTTCCGGTGACGGATTGTACTTATCACAACGTATTGAATTAGTTTTAAAATGGGTATTTATTCTTAATAATGCCTCTAGAAGCTCATATTTTGTTTTTTTTTTTGTTGTGTATTTTAGTTTTGGTGGTATTCATAAATGAGAATACTCTCTCCACGCAAGCATAACTAGTTGGCACGCAGAGCGTATTCAAAACCATTTCAGTCAACTTCAAAAATGGTTGATTGTCTGCTGCATCCTGATAGGAATAAATTTGATAGATAGCTGAGTTAAGATTAGTAATGATGTCATCGCCGAAAATGTTTTTCCAATTCACGAATGGCATTTTCGTCCACTGAGATTCGTATAAATCTGTGGGAGCTCCTTTTCTAAGGACAGGCTTTAAAATTGGCAAAATAGATCCAAAACTTGGTTGACCTACAGGATTACAGTACATATTTATGAAAAATTGTTTGATATAAATGGTTAATTCATGGATTGATGCATGGACATTTTCGGCTGATATCTACTTCGCATGTGGACATTGCACATAATTGTAGATATATATACAGCTGATGATGTACCAAAATGCAACAATTCGTCACAAAGGGGTCTGATGATGAACTCGTCATGGAGTTCGAAACGCGTCATCCTAGTGAGTGACAACGAATTGCCATTTATGTTGACAATAAATAACCTTTCTGATCTTAAGCTACATTAACAAATTTAATAATAAAAATTGTTTGAATGTTTAAAAAAACAGTACGCTTGGTGGAAACCTTTGTAGCATTGGAATAGAAGAGTTTAAAGATTAGAGAAACATGTTTTTTTTAAATTCTGTGATTCGAATTCTGGTAGAGATTTAATTTCTTCTTCAAATTCAAATCCGAAATCAATAACTTCTAGTGATAATCATTCCTGAATCCGTATCCATTGATTTTTTTACCTTCTCTATGTCGTCTTCATTCTGCAAATGAGCAACAACTGCCGGTTTAAGCATTCTTGCAGCCAATGAAAGAAGCGTGGCATGTAGTTTCTCAAACATGGTTCCACCGTCAATTTATGACACTCACGATAAACTGATGGTTTGTGAGTCATGTTCCCACACTTTGGTATGTTAATGATAACTATACATGATTGCCAACCACTTTAACAAAATAGAGTGCTACATTTGTGACTCTTTTTAGTAGATATCTAATCAAAAACCCCCTTTAATTCCCCAAACAAACGATGACATCCCCATAAAATTCCCATATCCCCAAGTCAAAAATTTAATCCCTTTTTTCAAATAAAAATCCCCAAAAAGGGGAAAAATCCCCTAAACTGGCAACGCTGGTGGCCAAATACAGAAGATCCCGATCGGCGCGCATGGATGGCAGGAGTGATTTGAGACTGACTTGTGAAATTCTAACATACCGGACTTTTGCCGTTTGTGTGAGAACAAGGAGAAGCCCGAGACAATCTTCTTTGTAGCTGTTCCGCTTTAGCCCGTAGAAGGCTAAGATACTTTGGGAAAAGTTATATATAGGATCTAGAGTCTCTCTCCTCAGTCGGAGTAGGCTATTTAACGTTTCATGTTAAGCCTTCTATCGCACTGACTGTGTGATATCACGAGACTGGATGGTTGTCGACAACCAGAATGTCATAGTAATTCGTTAACGATTACACACCCATCAGACAAATCTGTCGACAGATCCATGAGTCTAAATTCGCCCTTATAGTGTAGGTAATCTAAAATTGTACTAAAAAATCCCATAACTGGCATGAGCCAAACATTTGCCATCACAGTTGTTATTGATAATCAGCTGTTTTTATGTGGTGCGAAACAAAAGAAAATCAACTTCGCATACACGGTGTACACTATCGCCGAAGCCGTATTTTGTGTTAATTTTTCCCGCTTTGAAAGGAAAATATATATTTACTTCTTCGAGTGTAACATTACATGTGTGCTCATTGCAATCACCTCCCGATTGTTTTAGAGACAACATCCAGCGACCGGCGAATGTTTCTCAGCCGGCCTTTGAAAATCCCTCCCTCTTGTATTGCAACATTTATGAAAACCATATCTAACTCTGCTCCTTATAATAACCAGGATATGACGAGAGGACAATAAGTCTACAGAAGATAATTTCAATAAGGTAAGTAAAGCTCTGAAATAATATAAATTATTGCAAATAGTTAATTGTTTTTGTTTTGATTCTTGTATTCGCAATTAGCGCCCGACAAATACAACGATACAACGAGTGTAGGCAGTTATCGGTCATCGAAACTGCATTGCCGCAGCATTCCAGCCCACGGCCGTTATCAATAATATGAAACTTACCCATGTTGCTGTAGGGGAATTCAAATTAGAAAGCCCTACCGAATTTTGTTTAAACCGTCTTGAAAATGATGTAGTGCTGTACACTACCGGCTCCGAATTTTATACGCTGGAGATGTTATACGAACTCGACGTTCTCAATAACCTGCCCTATCAAATATACTGTGTGCGAGCGCCCCAGGATAAACCACTTGTAAACCTTGTCAAGCATGTGGACTATGTGGAAATTTATAGAGAGAGCAATGTGTTGGAGACCCAAGAGTTGGCTCTTGATCATATTTATATATCGGAATGTTCCATAGAGCCTCCCAAGCCGCGTTTGCTGCAGGTGGAATTTGTACCGCGCAACAACAACTCTAAGTTATGTTGTGCGCTAACTTCGTATGGTGCCTGCGAGCTACTTAGTCAAGATCCCATCTCCAGGGAATGGACTCCATGTAATACTCAACTAAGTCGGATACTTATAGCCGCCAAAGTGTTTCCCCTGAAAATGTCTCCGTCAAACATTAAAACTTTCTCTCAGCTTAAAAGTTATGTCGATACTTATTACATCACCTCGTTTGTGTGGTGCTCAGGGGAACTGTTGTATTTGGGCACGGCAGCTGGTTGTGTGATCGCTTTAAAATTTCTCGAAAATGACAACGAGTTTGAAGTATTGTCCAAAATTGAAACATCACTTGGAAGAATAACCTATATAAGATCAGTGGATAATATACTTGTGGCCGGTTGCGTTTTTGGTCCAGTTCTCTTGTTGAAATTTGACAAAAAAGAAAACACTTTCACAGTATTGGATTACCTGTGGAGTAAAAAAGACCGCATGGCTTGTCGAAAGGCGCTGTTGACGTATAGCGAATCGTTGAAATCTTACATTGTGGTATTTTGCAAGAGCTCTCACGTACTGGCATATCGTTTGGACTGCGAGGGCAGTATAATGTCCAACGCTACGTTATATGTTAGTGGTATTAAGATTTCGGGTAAGTGATAGTAATGCGACTATTATTAATAAGAATGACATATTTATACGAATACTACCAAAAAACTTCACATTCTTCATCAAAAAAGGCTGTCCTCTGACCTTACTAAGCTTTAGGTAGTCGAATTGTACCTGGCCAAGTAAAATAAACTTTAGGGAAACACTTCAGGCGTTAAATTCTAAAAAAAAAATATCAGAATAAACCGTAAATCATATCTAGCTCAGTGGAAGCAGCGTATGTTAGTTATCCGAAAGGAGGCTTTCTATTGTTTGACAGGTCAACGTCAGTGCAAAAGACACCCGTTACACACTAATCATTTTCAGTGGAAGCATTGTATATTAGTAGTTCGAGTTTACAGGAAAAAGGGTCGTTCACTCGGCACTACTCCAAGACACCATGAACTCTTCGCTCCCTAATGATTACAAACGCTGCTGAAGAAACAACCTGAACGGTAGGCAGGCGTTGGTTTGCTTATCAGGATTCTCTAGATTCTCTAAATACTTAGCCATTATAAAGAACTTTTTGCAGGAACGAAAATAAGGATTGAGGAGATAGGGATGGGATCTATTAGTAAAGCCTACTAAGGTAGGTCGGTAAAAGTGCAGAATATGTGGCAGGAGGCCCTTTTTTCAAGACCTTGCGGGGGGTAAATTGTAATATTCTATGGTAGCCATGGACCCACTTATCAAAAAATGAAATGAAATAGGCAATAAATGTTGCACGAAAAAGGTATCGCCGCAGGGATTTTTTTTTAATTTAAATGCGTTTAGAATGATAACTAACATCATATACTTTAGTTTCCGCACATGTAAGTTAAATTTTTAATATCGCGCTTTAAAGTTTTCGACAGTGACACAACAAAAATAGGTCTAATTCGGTCCAGTTGACCGGTAGGAGCATAAAAATTTTGATTCGTCTCCAAAATATCTTTAATCTTTACCCCCGCTCATGGAGGGTCATCATAGAACAAAAGGCCCCTTATTTGACCCCCATGGGCCTCAGCGCCAACTTTGACCTAACATTCCGAAGTTTTGGTGACCAAGACGAGGTTGATGGCATATTTTTTTATTTGGGCTCCCGCCCCATTTTCTGCACTTCAGCCAAGAAGCTTATCAGCTCAGATATTTATTGCTATTACAACAAAAACGGATTATTGATTGAAGTGAATACTAGTAATTGGAAATATAAACATTTGGCGTACTTTGGCAACATAAGTGAATAATGGTTTATTGGTCAGCACACTGATAATCTGCATTTCGAAATCTAAAAAAAAATAAACTAGTTTTCTAATCGCTCTCCCTTTCTGCCACATGCCAACCAATTAACACAATTTTCTTCACTCTCATTTCAGGTCTTGAAAGTCTTTCCGAAACAGAATTCATAGCCTCCACGATAACGACTACAATACACCATATAACCATAAGCTGTCCGTCGCCTCAAGAGCTAAAAATCGATGCTAAACGAATTGAGCATGACCTGGATGCGACAAATTTATCAACTTTTGGCGTGGCAGCTTCTAAGTCACGTAATCTCTGGACATTTCTACTTTCGCGCAACAAGGAGTACACCCACCAGTCCAAGTATAGCGCGTCTTCGACATTTCTTTATGTCTGCAAACTAAATACCCACGATAGCTTAACCAAACTGATCGCTCTTAATGTTGCCACCTTAGACGTAGCTCGAGATTTGTTAATCGGCGTAAATATAGATATAAATAACTATTGTGATGTCGAAAGATATAACGAGTTCTTTAGTTTGACGCAGTGGAATAGTGAGACTGCCATAAATTATACACTCACACAGAAAATTCAATTAAAGTTAATGATTGTAAGGAAAACTGCCAGATATCAACTGTAAGTTAGTCATACCTTAAACATTTATCCACTGCTAATAATTATTATAATTTTGTTGTATTTTCAGAATGAAATTTAAAGTAGTTAAGCGTTTGACTTTATTGGAATTGTCATTTTTGGAGTCCATTGTGCAAATCTTTCATATTTTGGAACGACTTCAGTATTTGCATACATGTTGTTCCCAGGAGGTTAAACTTTCGGAATTTCAAAGACTTTCGGTGATTTGTATGCAAACACAATGTCTACGCCTGCTGAATTCTTTGACTACTGGTGAAAGTGAAAATAACCCATTGGCCATAGCATTAGAATCTTTTTCAAATTTTGCTATTGAACAATTTGAGAAATATAAGTTTGACACTGAAAGTTTCAAATATCAGAAAGAAATATGCTTAATCTGTGAGGCAGAAATTAGCTTAGGAAGATTTGATGAATGCCCAAATGGACACGAGATACGGAGGTGTACGATATCTTATGTGCAGGTAAGAGTTAACAATAGTAGTGTAAAGTTGACAGTTTTACGGTTGCAACAGAATCGAATCACATATTAGTAAAAAAAAACATTTTTTTCCAAATCGATATAAAAATATGCAATAAAATATTTACTTTTAACAACGTTAACCAATTTCCCTTTCTTTTATTTCAGCTTCCCTTATTCTCAACTAAATATTGTCCCCATTGTAAGGCACTGGCAACCAATGGCGACGAAGCGGATTTACAAGAATTGTTTGGACCCAATGATTTAGTAAAATGTACATTTTGTAAATATTTACTGTTAACAGATACTTTAGTTTAGTTGTACGATTAAAATTTATTTAAGATTTTAAATACAATGTATTTTTGAGTGGAAATTTCCAATTATTATCAATATGCCGAAACAAAAATCTCCGGGTTGTGTTCCATCAAATAGATGTCCTGTTCCAGTTGACGCAATTCATTTTCTATTTTTCCTTTTTTCAGTTGTTTGGCCACCGTATCCGTGCATACGGAGAGACCTTGATAGACTTTAAATAATGAAGCAAAGTTCGTTCGCAGTCCCTGTCAGAGAAAGTCATAAATTATTTGATTGTTATTAAAACAGCCTAGTATTATATTTTGCATACCTTTAATATTTCATCGCGCTCATCGTTTGTTAACTTTCGTACGCCTGGCATACGATCCATATATCTAACGCAAGCATTTTGTGCCTCTAGTTTTGCGTCAGCACAACGTTCGTTTAAGGTCTTAAGCATTTTCTTGCGCCTGTCTATGTAGCATGGAACCTTGCCAAACTTTTTGGAGCAAATGTGCTGTGGAATCAATCCACTATTCATTAAGTTGTGACGATCTCCATTCGGTGTGTCCACATAGCGAGGTATTGGCCTTTTTGTTTCTGACTTTTTAGTAAGTTCCACATTTAGAGCTACAAAATTGGCCCGATGCTGATGATCTTTAAAGTAGCGCGTTCGGGGGCACAACAATTCTTCCTTGCCTTTTTTGTGTTCCTTTACAACTTCCTCGTGCACTTTGTGAGGGTGTGGAAAATGCGGCACCGGCGGTATTTCTCTTTTAGGTGGGCACTGGTGCTCATTCAAACGCTGCCATTTAACACCATTATTTTTCTTGAGAAAGTTACGCGGCAGTTCGACAGGTGTCACAGCATAGCCCATAGTTTGATGGCTGTTCTTGGCGGAGCTGGTCAACAGCTTTTTGTGGTCCGGCAGCTCTATGACACGTCGGGAATTTTTCTCATCTCTAACCATTTGCTTGAATTTTGAATTGTATTTAAGCCTATGGCGGGACATTAGGAATTCCTTCTTCTTATCCACATCGAAAATATTTTCATCATGGTAGGTAATATAGACGAGGGACATTGTGGGACGAAGATAAACGAAACTAATGGTTTTTGCTAACGAAATATACGAGCTGTTGAAAATATCTGTCTTGTTTTATGAATATCGAGAGGTAAATTGATTTTAAGACACCTGGTTACACTTTTGTTTGTACAGAAAGTTACCAAGCGAGCTTTATTTAAAGTGTATAAACATAACGATATTGTCATGGAAATGTTGATGTTGATGCGGGAAGTGGTCAATATGATGAGGTGTGCAATGCATCGTTTGTTATTTCACAAAAGTTAATAACTGTGGAAAGTTTTAAATTTGATGCAATGTGGATGCAAAAATTTGATACAAAAATGGCTGCTATTGCTGAAATGGCTTTCATAGAAATAATAGTTTTTATGTAAACATTTTTTTGTTGGTCTCCACTAATCATTTTTTTTGGTCTTTTTTGTTGCATAAGTAATTTTTTATAGGAGATACCGGAGATAGAGGAAAGGTAAGAGGTGGTGAGACCAATTTTATTTAGATTAGGCACAGTTGTTGACACGTGTAATCTGGTAAAAACCAGGTCACACCACACACCTACCCCTGTCTAAGGCATTCGACAAAGTCGACCACTCGGTACTGCTCCAGGACATCTTGGACTCATCGCTCCCCAATAATTAATAAATCTGGTTGAGCAACTATAGGAATGGTAGACATGCGTTCGAAGAGTTCCGAGGCCAACGTTGGGCGTACCACAAGGAGGAGTACTTTCACATATACTCTTAAATTGTTATCTCATGAAGTTACCTGCACATTCAATGGCGAGGTTTACAAACGGTACAAAACAATGCACACAGAATCGCTACCGAATGCCTCTCAATGACAAATGTGGATCATCTGCATGAAGAGACCAATGTTTTGCCGGTACGGTAACATAATTTGCTGCTGAGTCGCCAAAATTTAATGACTGTCATCTGCGTACACATCCCAACCGTTAAATCTTGATGGAAGATCCTCCGCCCCCCTTCATATACGTATGGACTTTAGGCGCTTCAGGTCTGACATTCAAAACCGACGTTAACAGAGTGTCGGTCACAGCTGCGGATCGTGAAGCTGTGTCAACGACCAAAAGAGGCCTCCGATGTAACGGAGTCCTTTACGAACACCCCAGCGGTCGTTTTGGGTGAAGGGCACCTGCCTTGAAAGTCTAGGGTAACCCCTGGCGTAGCTTAGAGCCGGCTGGAGCAGTATCCCTAACTGCTACCGCGAAAGGCTAATCCCCACGGTGGCGCAATTCCTCCAGCTCATTTAAGGGAAGGAATCCTGGACACAGCTGTTACAACAACAACAGCACACTGAGATCTATTAACCCATTGTAATTGTCCGTTGGAAAAAAGTTTAAAGGAAGGGGAGGAGATAGAAGGAGAAAGAAGAGAAAGTCGTGGGAACCCCAATCGCAATATTGACCCAGTTAGCCGTGGAAGGCAACTCATGAATTAAATTGCCTACTCGGAATAAAGAGAGAGAGACTCTGGGTCTTCTATATAACCTTTCCCTAAGTATCTTAGCCTCCTACGGGCTAGAGCAGCTACAAAGGAGATGTTCCCTCTTCTCGGTCTCCTTCTCGTCCTCACATACACGGTAGTAGTCCGGTATGAATCTTTTATTTATATTGCAAAGATATTGCAATGGCCTGTTAGAATTACACAGGCCAGTCTCAGATTACTGCAGTACAGGTAAAATCATGTACTCCGGTCGCGATCTGCTGTATTCAGGCCACAACGATCTAGCAGTTATATAGTCGATTCTGGAGATCTAATGTCCGCTGGCTGTTTTCCATATCCAATCCTCAACTAAGACAAAAAGGTTACAATTGGGCGGGTGAACATCTTCCAGAGAGTCATAATCAGAAATACATAGTACAGCCCCCTTTAGCCAATAGGTCTGCTGATTCATTACCAACAGAGGCTTAAGTCCATTAAATTTCCCCTTACAGTTCCTCATCAACTTTTATTTACATAATGTAGAATTTATGGCTTTTATTGAAGCCTGGCTCTTCCCACAGATGGTTATCTGCCTGCACGTCCCATAATAGGCTTCGCAGCTTTCCTGTCTGAAAAACTCTGCATTCATTATTTAGACTTAGCTGCGGGTCTTCGCTGTAAACACCAGCTCCTGTGCCCTGTTCCATCTTCAAACCGTCCGTAAAAACAGAAATAGAGTCACCATGAGAATCCCGCCGTCATTCCATTCCGATCTTTCTGGAATTTCAACGTTTAATTTACGGAAATCCACACATTTCTTCAAAATCAGGCAGATTAAAAGAAACGCCATTACCCAATAGCCAATCGCCAGCTTCCTTCAGTCTGATAGCCGCTCGGGCTGCAATATCCTTGACGTATATGTTTCGGGGTTGGATGGCCCAGGAACACATCCAAAGCCGCTTGCGGTGTGATCCTTCTAGTCCCAGTAAATCCCATTTCAGGCATCCTTTAGACATTGCTGAGCATTTTTAAAAAATTATTTTTATTTAGGCCCTCCACCAAACCTGACATCCCTAGCTAATAATTGGCCTGACTACTGCACTATATAGCCGCATTGTGACCTTCGGGCTGAGTCCCCAACATTTACCTATTTAGTTTCCTCGATATTCCTTGACCAATTTAGCTTTTGATCTAGAACAACACCTAGGTACTTGGCCTCCGTTGAGAGCTGCAGCTCCAACCCATTCAGTTTCGATGGCCTGAAGTTCTTTACCTTATAGAATGAGAACCAAATCCGTTTTCTGAGGGTTCACTCCCAGACCACAGGGTCCCTTCGTAACAGCTTTCCAAGGGCAGTTGGGATAAGATCACACATCGTTGGTATACATTTTCCAACTTTTATATTGACCACATCGGACGCATATCCCACAATTTTCGTACCATCCTCATTGGACGATTTAAGTACCCCGTTAATCACAACAACCCAAAAAAGAGGGGACAGGACTCCCTCAAGTGGTGTTCCTCTAGTACCCATCTTTTTCACGTAGCTTCCACCAAGTTCTGGGTAAACGACACGATTTCACAATCCACCCAATTCACTAGCAGACATCATACATAAATGTTTTCCAAAGAGTTCCTTACTGCGCATGACGTCACGTTATTGAAAGCCCCTTCTATATCCATGAAGGCATTGAAGTCAGCTGAATTCAGGCAAAGCCAACCATGTCTTGGAAAGCGCTCATAACTGATCTTCCTGCAATGTACGCATGTTGAGAGGTGCTCAGAGGGCTTAAAGATATCCTTATATACATATCAATCAATCAAATATAATGAAAGGCTAATTGGTCTGTAGTCCTTTGGGGAGGCATGAACGGGCTTACCCACCTTGAATATAAAAACCACCTTAACATCCTTCCATTTCTTTAAAACACAACATAGCCGGGATACAAGCCTTGAATATGTCCACAAAACAATATGCACAGAGGGTATTATACCATAGTTGATCGACGTGTGTCGGCTCATACTACCGACAACATTATCTGAATCTAAACAGCCTGGGAGTACATATCCATTATCCGCACATACTACCGACCACATTATATGCATCTAAAGAGCATATCCATTTGGAGCTACAATGTTTCAGTGCTAGACTCGGTCCATGACCCATCTGTTCCTTGAACGAAACCCAATCCATTCGGGTCCTCTGACAAAAACCTTCTGAATCGAGCGGCATCATTGACATCGAGTATGGACTAAATGCACTTAATCCACGTATCTCCCTTTGACATTTTAATGTCCCTTTTGTAATTGTTTAAACAGGTTACTTATTTCACCTCACTGGCTGCGATATCTTGCCCGGATAAGTGAGAGTGCATACTCCGCAAAGCAAACGTTGGTAACTTTTGTCTGGGCATCCACTTTCCTATTTACCTCAACAATTGTACAACAGGTTTTCTCCAGAGAGTTCACTGCAGCATCAACTTGTTCTCCACGGATTCCTATATGGCTTTTGACATTTCCCTACTATATCCACTGCAAATTCCCCACATTACAAATCTTGAGTGCATGATGAATAATAAATCCAAGACTGACTCACGTCTCGTGTTTATATCCTTACTGGCGTACCTTGTGAGTTGGTCTAAAGCATAACCTGGCAGGTCCAGCTCTTCGGCATATAGACAGAAGACAGAATCAGTTTCATACCGCGCTTGTCCTCCAAATACACTGTCATCATATCACCGGTACGGTAATCTGGAGAAAGAATTATATTAAGATCATTCCTAGCTACAATACAGGTTATTACCCTTTTAGGCGTGTTCATCACAAAAAGGCTGTAGCTGTCGTCTTACAAAAGCCTGACACTATTGCCAACAATCCAGGGTTATTGGACTAGAGTTACGTCTACACTTTGGCTCTTGAGGGTAGTAAGGAGGTTTGCTGTAACAGCTACATGGTGGTGCAAATTAGAAAGAAGTAAGCCGCTTTGGCTTACTGGTGATGGAGGGATGACGGAACCTGGCACTCCCAAATCCAACTCTCATCCTGCCCTTCAGAGCAACCAGTAGGAACAAAGTGTCTGCAGCGATTGACAGCCGAAGATTTATTCCTCTTTTCTTAGAACATGACCGCACCCTAGCGATCTGCCGAAGTGGAACCACAAATCTAGGAACGACTTCCAGTCTGGCGCCAGGCCAGAGCTCACCACAACTATTGACCGCATGGTCATGGTCGACCGTCTACTCATTTTCACAGTCAATAGTTTTCACGCCCTTCGACCAGTACACATCCAGAAATCTTACCTGATCAATGCTTATACTGGAATCGGCCATATTCTGAGTCAACTTCAACTCAGTTTACTGTCTGATTTTTTATTTTTCCGTCGGGATCAGCCCCCCACACAGCCACTTGAAGAGAATGATTGACTGCCAAGCTTGTTTGTTTCCTTGACCGCTTGGCGCCTTTGATGGGTTCGTTCCCAGAGCGAGCCCTCTTTACCATATTGTCATTAGGGAATCATCCGGCTTCTTATCCGCTTCTTCGCCGCCTTTGAAGTTGATGGTCACACGTCCATAACCGCAGTCAATGATTGAGAAGCTGTGGGCTTACCATCCAAAGCTGTCCCATCACCGCGGTGTTGCTGCACGGTTTCACAGGCCTTAATAGCCACCAGAGATTCTGATAGGAGAAGGTCCTCAGAAAACTCATTAAGCAACTTGACGTCAGGATATTTCCTTTGAAACCTTATGACGCATTCCTTGTGTTGCTGAATTAGGCTCTTCCCCTTCTCAGAGAGCAGAGCGGCATCGAGGCCTGAAACCTCGTAAGGAAGTTACAGGATCACCGATAAGCGTTACGGCCCTTCTGTTTTTGACCGTTACTTTTTCCTGTCAGTGGAATGATATCCTTTTGTCACAATCACTATTCCCATTAGACCTACCTCCTAGTTTGTTCTGATTGGTTATGGCCAAGTCCGTATGAGTTGACAAGGAGACAGTGGCATTTTTGCGGGTTAAGGAAGTTTTTCCGGCGTATTAGTGTCAGTTTTCTTACCACAGTCTGATTCGATTACCTTGGAACGTGGGTGGTGTCTAATAGAGAGCACTTGATGATCGTATCCTTCATATTCTCTTACGATAGGGGAGAAACCGGGCTGGTTCCACCCACCGAAACTTCCGAATACAGGACACTTACGTTTTGTGCTTCATTATTTTGAACTCCTCCCGAGTTCTTTGGGGCAGGCTGCAGCATGAGTTCATCATGCTTTTCCTAGATAGAAGCATGCAGCTCAGTCAGGTTGAGCTCAGATGCGATTGCGTTTTCGTCATCAGTATTTGATATGTTCATTCGTTTACGTTGCGTTTTGTTTGTTTGTTTTTGTTCGGCAACCCTAGTCCTACGAGTGTAGGGGAAAGTGGGTCCACCGTGTCACAGTCCATGTTAACACGGTAAGGACTTGGTAGCTAAACCTATTACTCACTAAGGCGCCCCGGTAAATACATAAGTGAGGTTCCGTTAAAATACACTCGGATACCGCTGACTGCAAAACATCCCATTATCACAGTACATATATAACTCTGGATAAGGGGGTTTGGTGACCTTTGGCTATGCTGCTTTTGAGCTTTAAGTTGTAATTCAGAGCGTAAAAACAGCATGTAAGCCTCTACATCTCGGCAAGGTCGTTACCTCCGCTGGAGGGAAATCCAGTCATTTAAATGTATGATTAGAGCAGAGCAGATTGGCCCTTCTTACTCAACACCATCAATATATAAATGCTTTATTAGCCAAAACTATTAACCCCATTTCAATTTAGCCAAGTCATTCATTTTACATGTTAGTATTCAAGAATTTATATTAAGTTGTACAACATTTTTGAGTAAACCTACCAGCCAGTCAACCAGACAGACATATCTAAATTGACTTTGAAAGCCTTGAATACTATGCTGTACTTTGAACGCATCCATCTGGGTGTTGTTATTTGTTTCCCTATGGTTGATAGACCATTGCTAACTATGTATGTCGAATATTTGTAACATTTGATGTGTGCATTTCACTTTCGCACTCTCGTTTCGTTTCTATTGAGATCATTTTTATTAAGAGCCTAATGACGAATTTGTTCGTTGGTTACCAGTTGGCTGGAAATAATTAGATTTTAATGTGACAATTGCATCATAATCTCCATGGCGACAACGCCTCATCCGCTTGATAACACAATTAGCGGTTATGGCCAGATTTTGATAATTAATTGCACTACATAGATGTTGCTGACGGGAACGAGTTGCATATTTCGTACATACCACACAATTAAACATTTGGCTGGCTGGACCCAAATAATATTAATGTTGATGATGTAGTTGTTGTGAGTTGTGTCCAATCAGCAAGAGATATGGGATAGCGCGCTTTAATTGTGATGTTTCGAGTAGTTTGATATTGGTTTGATATAGTAAATTTCACAATAATTGCTAATGGATTGTGGCGAATGAGAGATGCACGTGGCATTTGCTTGTGTCAGTGTGGTTGTAGAAAGCAACAAGCAGATTGACGTGAATGCTACGTGAAGCTACTGCGGAGAACATTTAAAATATGACAAAGTGCTTACGGAGCACAGTGTGAGATTTAGTCAATCTAGCGTCTCAAAATTAATTTTTATATGAAGTTTTAGAGATATCGACTTGAAATTTGGCACGATCGTTAAGGAGATTATAAGCTTCAATATGGTGAAAGATAACTAGTTCCAACTAGTGTCAATGGGGACTAGTTCCGAACTATCCTCAAAAACACTAGTTGGGGACAATTTTTTTTTACACATTTATATTCAATATTTCTTCTTTTTTTCTCTTCTAACTAAAACTTGTCGATATATTGATATCAGTACCCAAATACAACCATTTCTATAAAATGCCTCAAGTTTCGAACTTTAGTTTTCGATGATTCTTTGCAAATGAGAAAAATAAAAAGTTAATGTTGTTTCAATGTTAAATTTATTGATATCTAAAACATTATAAAGAGGAAAAACTAAAAAATTCGACGAAAGTTCTTAAAAGAATGGAAAATATTCAAAATAAGATATTAATCAAAAACCAAAATAAAGAAATTATATACAAATTATACAAAAGTAAAAAGCGAAAAGTAGAAATAAAAAAAAAAATGGGAATTTATACAAAAATAAAAATTCCAGAGTGCTGCAAGCAATGTTTTTTATGCTAAATTATCAAATTCATCATTTAGTTGGGTGTCAGACAAAAGTGCAATGACCTCAGAAGGTAAAGTAGAACGCTTGGTTTTTGGGGGCAAACGTAAACTTGCAATCAAAGGGTCTGACGTGATAAGCAACCTATGCAATAAATCTATGTTGGTGTCAAGTCGGGACGTTTTTCTTGTGAATAGTTCGCGATACTGTCTCGACTCTTTATTGCGTGCTTCTTGCGCTTCTTCAGAAAAGTTTCCTATGGGAAGAATGCATGAAGATATTGACTCTTTGCATTTCCGTTTTTGTATACTCGAAGCACTTTCAGCAAACTCTTTTCTCGCTTTCCGCGTTGCGGAATTTGTTTTGAAGTTGATGGTGCGTGATCAAGAGCAAAATCAACAGCAGAAATTTTTTAACTTAGCCAAATAGCATTGTCATGCATAAATCTTGCTTTATCTCGGTGAGATTTGCTCCATCGTGGTTGAAATTGGAAGCAAAGCTTTTTTATACGATCTTTAATTTTGGTATCGTCAACATCTGGTCCAAAAATTGATATAACGTGCTTTTCGACCGCTTCTGTTTTTTCTATTTTCACCTTGCTCAACCAAATCCAAAATAGCTCCTCTCGCGATATTTCACTCATACTAAAAAAAGGCAAAAAATGGGCAGGATTTTATTTTTTAAATTTGTTTTGGGCACATTAACAAAGATTCTGGTGGCATTCCCATCACGGAACTCCGTGGGACTTGGAAGTTCTAGTCTATCAAAAATTTGAAAGCTTTAAAATTTGTCTTACCTTTTAGGTGGTTATAAAACAATTTTTTCAAAATACTTGAGTGCAAAAATAAATATTGAATAAAAAAAAAATTTTAAGTTTAAGTAATAACCTTTAATACAAAAAATATTTTAGGCCAAAAACAACACTCACAACTTCGACCTGATCACTCAAACTTTTGTGATCAATGCAAGCTTGAAAATCAATTATTTCATGCTATGAAATTGCTCGTGTTTGATAGCTGTTATCACGCCAATGACATTTTTTTATTCTCTTTTGTGTTTGTTTTCGTAACAATTGGGGTCTCTTCTCACGTTAAAAAAAATATGAGCGAGTTACGAAAACATTTTTTTTTTTAATTTCGAGACGCCAGATTGATTAAATCTCACAGTGTGCGGAGTTGAAAACTAAATTTTCAAATCACCGATTTCACTACTAAGACTATCATTTTTGTATAAATACACTGGATTCAGTCAAATTTTTCACGAGGTAAATGCTTATGAAAGTCTGAATCAGGAATGAATACGGGCTATATCAGCTTACCCCTTCTGGTACCAGCCATAAAAAATGACCTATTACATACTACGGAAGCCGGTACTATGTACCGGATTGACCCGAAGCAGCAATTTATTCATTTATACGATACTACTACCTTAGGTAGTATCGATAAACATCGTGCCTCCGTATCCCACAGTATGTCCCAGGAATCGCAGTTGTCTTTGTCGTCGGCCTCGTCGTCAACGTCTTCGATTTGTGGGACACCACCGCATTCTTCCTTGGAGCAATATCAACAAGCACGACTAACACCACATACATATTGCTATACCAACCCCTGAGCAGGCATACTTTTGACAATTTAATTGCAATAGCCTTCGTGCAAAAATCAACGAAATTGTAGACTTTATGAATCGGAAGAAGGACGCTGCGATGCAGGAAACAAAGATGAGCGACACCTGCAGATTGCGCAATTGTCAGGGATACAATGCGCTACGTAAGGTTCGCTTCAGAAGTGAAGAAGGCGAGGTGATTTGCTTTCCTGTTACACCATTCCTATCTCGCCTGAGCTTGACTCTAGAGACCTATACATTGAATGTATGGGCGTAGCAGTTGAGTCCGATACTGCCGAGATAGAGCTTAAACTTAATTTCCCTTTACACCCCATGAATGAGGTATGGGATAGCTTCTCGCGTTGTTGTGAATTAACACGCTTTCTATTTTTAGATTTACAACTAACGGCATCTACTTGTTTATCGACGAATGCAAACGTCACTGTTTGAGAAGCTCTTACTAGACACGATGATTGAATCGGCGCTTAATACTGCGAAGTTGCTGTCAACAACATTCGAGGGGAGCCGACAATGAAAGAAAATTTTATTTATTTTTTTTTAAGATGACTGGAGCCAGGTTTGAACCTGTGATCTCCCGCATGGTAGTCGCGTGTTCTTACCACTATGCCACGGCCGGTCCCGCCGAGATAGAGCTGTATAACGTATATATAGCGCCGATTGGTAGCTCTTCTCCGCGTTATTTGTCGGAGAATAGTTCGTTACTTAAAGGCAACGTCCGCATGGTTCTAGGAGATTTTAATGTCCATCACGAGCTCTAGCATTCTGTCCTAGCTAATGTCCAGAGAGACATAGCTTTGCCTAAGCAAATAAGTAAATGGCTCTACATTTTGCACGGTAAATAAGGATGCCCCACGTAGATTACGGGTGATTGCAGCATCTCTTCAGATATCACCATCGTGTCGCCTGGTCTGATTAATGACGTTGAATGGAGGAATTTATTGGCCGGATTACTTCAAGCAATGCAACTTCAGTTCAGATATTAGTAAATTGTGGGCAACGGTTAATTCACTCTCGAATCCTGTCACTGTGACTAACCCAAAGAGTTGCCCATGTTATTTTAACTGGCAATTCATTAGGCACCCCGATAGTGAAAGGGCGACAAGGAGAGTCATGCATCGTATTCATGCTTTCCGATCCGAAAAGGTACCACCACAATATTTAAAGTCATCCAAAGTGCTTTACCCCGATGGTAATATCTGTTTTGATGCTAAAGCAGTTGGACATACCGAGAGTCGAATAGCTGACTAATATCCTCAACTTGCCCGGACAACTTTAATAGTACTCGAAGCCTGGAAAATGGACAGAGTGGTCACGCTTCTATAACCGATGCGTAGTATGCGAGTAGGGGAGATGCATACAGACCTATTTCTCTTCTCTCGCCGATAGCAGAAACACTTGAGGCCTTAATTCTCCCCAGCCTAGAAGGACATTTTTCAATTATGAATCATAAGCATAGATTCCGTAAGCAGCGTAGTACAATTACTGCTTTACACGCCATAAGCCGTGGTCTCAACCAAAACAAGCCCAGTCACAAGGCGATCCTCGTGGCGCTTGACTTATCGAAGTCCTTCGATAGTATCAACCACACCACACCACGCTTTTCGAAGACATCGTCAGCACGTCCCTCCGACGATCCAACGTTCCAAGGATCGTCAATTTCATGTGTGGACGCCAGTCGTACGTGGAATTCAGAAACAAGACGTACAAGCGCCGTAGAGCGAAACAGGGAGTTCCCCAAGGTAGGGTGATATCTCCGGCTCTGTTTAACCTCCACTTTTCGGCAATTCCACCACCACCTAACGGTGTTAATATCATATCATAAAAATTAAAAAAAAAAAAAACGTAGTTTCCCTTTACACCCCATGAATGAGGTACGGGATAGATTCTCGCGTTGTTGTGAATCAACACGCTTTCTACTTTACATTCACAACAAACGACACCTACTTGTTTATCAACGAATGCAAATGTCACTGTTCGAGAAGTTTTTACTAGACATGCCGATTGACTCGACACTATACTGCGAAGTGAAAGAAAAATGTAGATGACTGAAGCCGGGAATCGAACCACAAATCTCCCGCATGGTAGTCACGTGTTCTAACCACAATGCCACGGCCGGTCCCTTATCATATTATATGCTGATGATTGTACGATTCTGGTACGGGCTCTTTGATCGATGACATTTGTGGAAAGCTGGACGTCTACCTGGCTGAGATTATGAATTTCTTCGCTGCGAGAACTGTTAAGATTTCCGCCATCAAATCATCTGCTACACTGTTTACTGCATGGACAGCACAAGTGATGGAGCAGCTCAACGTGATAGTCCATGACACTACAATTCCGACCTCCAGTTACCCCTCAGGTCTTTGGTCTCATATTTGACAGCCTCTTCAGATAAAGGGTGTGTTAAATAAAACACAGATATCGTGAAACTTTATATCGTAAAGTAGACAGAATGAGGTTATGTATGGAACAATATATCGTGCAGATGGCCGTCGCGGCTTTGCTGGCATGCACGCGATCTTTTAATGAAATTTTCAATGACCGTTTCGCATAAATGCTGCGGTATTTCATTAATGCAGCGTCCAATTTCCTCTTTTAAGGCTTGAGTTGTCGTCGGCTTATTCGCGTAAACCATCGACTTCAAAAAACTCCAAAGAAAAATATCTAATGGTGTTAAATCGCACGATCTAGGCGGCCAATTATGATCTCCAAAACGCGAAACAACACGACCGGGAAATGACTGAATTGTTTCTCTGGCTGTATGACATGTGGCACCGTCTTGTTGGAACCATATGCCCTCCACATTCATTTCTTCAATTCGAGGCAAGAAAAAACTGGTTATCATTTCACGATACCGAACACCATTGATTGTTTGCGCTTGACCTGCCTCATTTTCATAAAAAAAGGTCCAATGATTCCTCCAGCACAAAAACCACACCACACAGTGACACGTTGAGGATGCATTTGCTTCTCGTGAATCACTCGAGGATTTTCCTCACCCCAAATGCGACAATTCTGCCTATTGACGAAGCCATCAAGATGGAAATGGGCCTCGTCACTGAAGATGATTTTAGCGGCAAAATCAGCATTTTCATGTTGCAAAACTTTCACCATTTTGGTAAAACAATTTCAAAATGAGAATGCGTTGTTCATTCGTGTAGCGCTCCATTTTTACTAACCCCGTACTTTCTACTAGCAAACAATAACAATTGTTCAAATGTCAAACAATGACACTTCGAATGTTGCCAGATTTAAAAATTGCGTTCTTGTTGGGACACCCTTTATAACGGAACGCCACAACTATTTGCTATAAGATGAGAAGTAGAAATAACGTCCTCAAGTCGCTAGCAGGCAGCACTTGGGGAACTGACAAAGAAACCTTGATGACCTCTTACAAAGTGATAGAGCGGACTGTGGTAAACTATGAAGCACCAATGTGGTCACCGAATGTGAGCGAGACGCCCTTAGAACTGTGACAGGGTGCCTCCTCATATCTTCTGTGGATTACCTACATGAGGAGACTACTGTCGAAACAGTATCTGCTTGGTTGTCACCGACCAAGTCATCCCACCATGATCTAGAGAGCGATTTCCAATGCTACAAGAGAGAACCTCTGGATCAAAGGGCATATTAGGCAGGCATAGCCTGATCAGGCACTTGTTGGTGAAAACTTGCAAGGTGTCCACCAGCCATATTCCACGTTTCACAACAATAGAGGAACACAGATTTAACGCACGAATTGAAGATTGGAATTTTAGTGCAGGTATATACTGATTTCCACACTGTGTTAAGTAATCCGAAAGCTTGCCAAGCTCTCATCATCATCATAAGAAGATCCTCCAGTTTATATAATAATACTAGCCAAGTAGTGAAAGTAGTCCACGTCCTGGATGTTTTGGATTGATAATAGTCGGCTGAATGTTGCGTTTGCTCGCATTACTTTCGTCCTATTTATATTTGTCCTGATTCCTGCCTTTGCAGCTTCTGTTATTCCACTATGAGTCTTTTCACCATGTAGGAGTGACTGTGTGTTAGAAGGCATTTGTATATCGTTTGCATATCCACGGTCGACAAGACGACCACCTAGACCCCATGTTATGCATCTGCTGTTGTTCGTTGCGGTAAGATGCATCTTTGCGGTACACCAGCTTATACGGAAACCTACTTGCTTACAGAGTTCTAGCAAAGTATGGGACAGTTTGCGTTTATGTACAACTCTTGGAAAATCTCTATTTTCCTCGGTACACCTTTACGTGTGAGTGCTTTTCAAATGGCAGTGTGTGGGCAAGTGTGTCGTAAGACTTTCACGAAATCGATAAAGACCAGATATAGTGGTGATCTCCATTCTACCTTTTGCTCAATCATACTGCGCTGGCTGTTAATGTGTTTTACGCAGGATTTTTGAGCTCTGATTCCAGTCTGTAAGCATTGACGGGTCGGCAAGAACATCCGAATTACCTCGATTTACATTCAGAAATCATTCAGACGTCGGTGCGAGATGTCGTACATAACATCTGATTCGCCTTAGCTGCGTCGGCCAGACTTCGTGTCAACCACTTCATACGTTTTTAGTAACGACTTTGGCCCGATTTCGGATCCAATATCGGAAGATTTTGCCGGCTGTCGTACCGATTTCAAAGCAATTTGTTTGCTGGGTATCGAGCTGGTCGTTTTTTAAAGTGATGAGATCCATTGTAGTTTCGTAACGGTTTTGAGTAGGTGAAAGTATTATTAGCGAGTTTATCATTATTTTGTGTAAGTCACGATCTCAACCATCCAGTTAATATCCATTACTACCGTTCATTACCGCTTGTGTCTGCAATCGCTTCTTTGTCGAGAGACGCTTCCAGTGACCATGTAGTCTGGTTTTTCCCTACTTGTTCTGGTATTAATCTCTTTTTTCCTTGTTATGAGTTAACACGTCTCGTCGGATATCCACTGTTCTCTTTAGGGTGTCTTGTATCTAATATGGTTTGCTGCCTGAGAAATAAGCTCTCTAAAATTCTCAAATACAGCTTTGAAAGTTTCGTTGGCTTCTGTCGCAGTTTTAGAGGGCTGTGTGTACAATTTTACGGGAGTCATTTAGTCTGATAGTTTCCACGAACAAGTGAATGTTGCTGGAGCAATAAGCGCCACGTTTGTATCGCACATCTTATAGGGAACCGCGCCATATACTGCTTATGGTGATATGTTCAATGTGATTCTCATTGCAAGGGAAAGGTGATTGATACCCAATGACTTTGTGGACTATTTTGTTTGGGAAGATTATTCAACCTATTACAAGTCTGTTGCTTAAGAATATTTTGGTGAATACCTCGCCATTTTCGGACATTCTTCCTATACCATGTTCTACCATAGATTGGTTATGGTTTGGCATTTAAACGATTTTTTGATTTTATGTTGGGATTTTCCGAGTTACAATTATAATAGGTGCAGTGAACAGGAATGATCGATTCTAGCACTATGTTAAGTATTGTGTTCTTGACAACCATTAACTTTAAAAATGATTTAACTTTTGATTCACATACGAGGAAGACATACAGTTCATTAATTCAATTACCACTAAGTATTCCAACTACATCGACCCCCGCAAACGATATAAGGACCATGATTTATTCACCTGGAATGTCCGAACTCTTTACAGAGATGGTACCTCTATCCAACTGGCGGATGTCTTCGACAAATACAAGGCTGACATCACCGCCATACAGGAAATGAGATGGACGGGACAGGGATGCACACGGCGAAAGAACTGTGACATCTTTTACAGCTGCCATGCAGAAAGACACGAATTTGGATGTGGTTTCATAGTCGCGGTTTAACCCTGCAAGTGACCGAATAGCCACCATTCGCATCCGGGCGAAATATTTTTACATCACGCTGATTTGTGTATACGCCCCGACGGAAGATAAAGACGATGAGATTAAAGATGCATTTTACGAGCGCCTAGAGGAAACATACGACCGCTGCCCTGGCCACGACATTAAAATTGTTCTGGGAGACTTTAATGCAAAAATAGGAAGGGAAGATGTTCTTGGTCCATCGATCGGTAAATTCAGCCTGCATACCGACACGTCAGACAACGGGTTTAGGCTGGTTAGGAAACATGGTAGTGAGTGGAACCAGATTCCAGCACAAAGATATCCACAAGGCAACTTGGCTATCCCCCGATCAAAACACCAAAAATCAAATTGATCATGTGGTAATTGATGGCAGGCATGCATCTAGTGTCATGGACGTGCGTGTGATCCGTGGTGCTAATATTGGCTCGGGTCATTACCTGGTTGCAGCCAAGGTTCGCACAAGATTGAGCAGAGCGAAAAACGCACGTAACCAAACACAAAGAAAGCTGGACATCGCGAAGCTGCAAACCCCAGAGATAGCTACTGCCAACTCCAACCAGCTCCCCCAACTTTTACGACACAACGCCTCTACTTCTGACGTTCCCGATACACAGTGACAGCATATTGCGCATTCCATGGCAACCGCCGCAACAACCGTGCTAGGATATGAAAAGCGGCGCTCAGACGAAGAATGTCGCATAGCGTCTGAGGAACAGGATGCTGCTTATAGGGCAACGCTACAGCCAATTGTAACCCGTGGTGTTAGGGAACGGCATAAGGAGAAAGCAAAACGGGCGAGACAGCTATTTAGGCGAAAAAAACGTTAGATGAAGGAACGGGAGAACGAGGATATAGAGCGATACAGGGATAGAGGTGAGGCCCGAAAATTTTACCAGAAAGTAAGAGCAAATTGATACGGTAATGGCCTCCCCACCTGTAAGGACAGTGATGGAAATCTGGTCACGGATACGCAAAGTGTGCTGCACATATGTAGAGAACACTTCCAGCAACTGCTGGTTCCAGACGGGCAGCGCACGTGAAGTTATCACGCCAATTGTCGACGACGGCTTAGATTGCCCACAACCTAGTCAAGCCGAGGTAAGAAGAGCAATATTCGCGGCTGAAAAACAACAAAGCAGCCGGTGCCGATGGTCTTCCCGCAGAGCTCTTCAAGTCCGGTGGCGAGGAGCTGATAACGAGCATGCACCAGCTCCTGCGCACTGTTTGGCTTAATGAGTGCATGCCCGACGATTGGAATGTAAGCGTATTATGTCCTGTGCTGAAAAAAGGTGATCAAGTGTGTGCTCCAACTACCGCGGGATCAGCCTTTTACCCATCGCATATAAGGTCCTGTCGAGTATGCTATGTGAAAGACTAAAGCCAGTGTTATCCAACCTGATCGGGCCTTATCAGTGTGGCTTTAGACCTGGAAAATCAACAACTGACCAGATTTTCACACTCCGACAAATCCTGGAAAAGACCCAAGAGAAACAAATCGACACGTACCATCTTTTTGCCGACTATAAAGCCGCCTTCGACAGCCCGATACGGCAGAAATTACTTGAAGTCATGGCTGAGTTTGGTATTCCAGCGAAGCTGATACGTCTTTGCGGAATGACGCTGACTGACACGAAGTCTTCAGTGAAGATTGGCAAGGACCTTACGAAGCCATTCTATACCAGACGAGGCCTAAAACAAGGCGACGGCATATCGTGCGATCTCTTCAACATTGTGATGGAGATGATAATAGGAAAAGCTGCAGTAAACACGAGTGGCACTATATTCAACAAAAGCCACATGCTACTCGCGTACGCTGATGACGTAGACATCATCGGTAGAAAACTGCGGGATGTGACTGCAGCCTTCTCAGGTATCCAGAAGGAATCAGCGAAAATGGGCCTAACGGTGAACGAGGACAAAACGAAGTTATTAGTTTCAACGAACAAAGAATCTACTCGTTTGGGAAACTGCGTGAACGTTGACAACTATAATTTCGAGGTGGTAGATAATTTTGTGGAGACCTAGGCTCCGCTATCAACAAAGAAAATAATGTCAGCCTAGAAATCCGGAGAAGAATCCTGCTTGCAAATAAATGCTACTACGTACTAAGCAAGCTATTCAATGACAGAGCCCTCTCTCGACGAACAAAACTTCAGCTATACCAGATACTGGTTCTACCTGTTTTAATGTATGGCTCAGAATCCTGGGTTATGACACAAGCGGATGAATCGGTTCTGGCGGTATTCGAGAGAAAAATACTCCGTAAAATATATGGGCCCATCATCGTTAACGGAGAGTATCGGCGTCGTATGAATCATGAGCTGTACGAGCTGTACACTGACATTGACGTGGTCAAACGCATTATGGTGCAACGGTTGCGTTGGCTAGGTCATGTTGTACTCATGGACGAAAATGCTCCAGCTCGAAAAGTCTTCGACAATGAACTCGATGGACGGCGCAGAAGAGGGCGACCAAAACTCCGTAAGTAAGTATTCCAACTACAATGACTTACAAGAAACCAATATTTACCCCTCTACCAATTGTATGAATTTAATCTTATATATAAAATTCTCGTGTCACAATGTTAGTCTGCATACTCCTCCGAAACGGCTTGACCGATTCCTCTGAAATTTGGTAAGCATATTGGGTAGGTCTGAGAATCGGCTAACATCTATTTTTCACACCCCTAAGATAAAGGGGCGTGGCACCGCCCATACAACTTGAAAATTAAAAAGGCTATATTTCATGAACTGTCAGAGGTATGAAGATCATATTTGGTACATATGTTGTTGGAGCAGTATTAATTACAGCCAGGATGGAAGTGGGCGGTGCCACGCCCTCTTTTCCAAAATCGCTCTAACGGCTTTTCTAATAGATCGATTGATACAAAAATTTTACCATGAGGTACTGTTGACCTGTAAATAGTTCCTGACTACATTTGGTTGTAATTGGATAAAGGGGCGTGGCACCGCCCATACAACTTGAAAATTAAAAAGGCTATATTTCATGAACTGTCAGAGGTATGAAGATCATATTTGGTACATATGTTGTTGGAGCAGTATTAATTACAGCCAGGATGGAAGTGGGCGGTGCCACGCCCTCTTTTCCAAAATCGCTCTAACGGCTTTTCTAATAGATCGATTGATACAAAAATTTTACCATGAGGTACTGTTGACCTGTAAATAGTTCCTGACTACATTTGGTTGTAATTGGATAAAGGGGCGTGGCACCGCCCATACAACTTGAAAATTAAAAAGGCTATATTTCATGAACTGTCAGAGGTATGAAGATCATATTTGGTACATATGTTGTTGGAGCAGTATTAATTACAGCCAGGATGGAAGTGGGCGGTGCCACGCCCTCTTTTCCAAAATCGCTCTAACGGCTTTTCTAATAGATCGATTGATACAAAAATTTTACCATGAGGTACTGTTGACCTGTAAATAGTTCCTGACTACATTTGGTTGTAATTGGATAAAGGGGCGTGGCACCGCCCATACAACTTTAAAATCAAAAGGCTATATTTCATGAACTATCAGAGGTATTAAGATGAGATTTGTTATATATGTTGTTGGAGCTGTATTAATTACAGCTAGGCGGAAGTGGGCGGTGCCACGCCCTCTTTTCAAAAATCGCTCTAACGGATTTTCTAATAGATCGATTGATACGAAAAATTTACCAAGTGGTACTGTGGACCTGTTGAGTCAGTGGCTATATTTGGTTGTGACTGGAAAAAGGGGCGTGGCACCGCCCATTCAACTTGAAAATGAAAAGGGCTATATCTTATGAACTATCAGAGGTATGAAGATGAGATTTGTTACATATGTTGTTGTTGCAGTATGAATTATAGTAAGGCTGGAAATGGGCTGTTCCGCACCTTTTTTAAAACAAACAGTTATAACTGTCAAAATTCCACAGTAAATTGCTTTTCGCCCAGAGATATGAACAGTAAGGTGGGCCAATTTTTTTATTCGCAAAAATCGGAATCTACGATGAATTTTAAGAAAATTTCACCAATAAACTTTGTGTCTAAAATCAATTCCTTGCTCGCGTTGGGAAGAATGAAGATTTCAGATAGAGATTATTTTTGTTTTTAAATGAGCACAAACCGAAAACTTCAGATATATATTTTTTGGGACCTTCTGCGTAAAACTGACTTCTCAACAAACTAAATGAGGTACTACAGAAGCAAATCTATGTATTGGTTAAAAAGTTATGGATTCTGAGAGGTGGCATACAGAAATTAAGTTTTTAAAAATCATTTTCAGAATTTTGGGTGGGATCGCAAACAATGTCAAAAATATAATATTCTCTTCGTTTTGGTCTCCAAACATCGGAATGGTAGTTAAAATTAGAGCCGGGGCCCATAGGTCTGAAGATACTGAATAATTGCTCATTGATAAAAAAAAATATCTCTGCCAGAAATCTTCATGCTTCTCAGCGCGAACTAGGAATTGATTTTAGACATAAAGTTTTTTTGTGAAATTTTCTAAGAATTCATCGTATATTCTGATACTGGTATACGATTACCACTTTTCTTTTCCACGCGAACAAATTGATCCGCCCTAATGAAATAGCTTTTTTTGAACTAAATATGTAAAAAGTGCAGAGGCGCTGCCCACGCACTTCAATAGTTAACTTTTTAACTGTATCAAATAATGGTCCGTACACCAGGCAGTTGAGGAAACATAGTAGCTGCGCAGACTAAAACAGTGATTTTTTTTTATTTACTTTACAGGTGTGTATTTTTCAATTACTTTTCAGGAGAGCGAATCGGTAATTAATCATTTACATAGACGTAAGTTTGACAGGGGACTCGAACCGACGTTTTTCTCAGCAACTCCATCTGTGCAAATGCTGAGGAAAGATCTTGGCCTACATTCATATAAAATCCAACTGGTAGGAGAACTAGAACCATTGGAAGATCAATCGATTTTTTTTATTTATCATTTCATTGCACATTATTTGAAGGTGAAATGGTTCCAACACGACGGTCTAACATGCCATACGGCGCGTGAGACCATCACTTTGTTAAGCCAAACGTTGGTGACCGAATTATCCCAAAAAATGGTAATACGAGTTCAATACAAAAATAGTATTCCGGAGTATTCTTGATCCGTGTGAGAAGAAGACATGACAAAAGAAGTTTTTATGGCTAAAGGCATGATCTTCAAACGGAATATTCATTTGCGGTCAATAGGCGGAGAAGGCATAACAAAAATGTTTTTTTATGCCCAAAGAGATAGTAAGTATACAGACGTAGTGGCTTTTCGAATGGAAAATGTTTGTTGGAAAATTACGGAAAAATTAAATAAAAATTGAATTTTCTTTTTCGACGAAATTGTTTATTTTAATGTTTGGTTTGATAATTTTGGACGATGTTAATATGGAAAATTTCGGATAATTATTCAAAAATGACTTTTCGAATAGAAAAATAGATCGTCCTTTCGAATTTAAGCGAATTAAATAAACCATTCGATTGGCTTTTGTGATGACAATCAATAAATCGCAAAGCCAATTGTTGGAAGTTTGTGGGATCAATGTCGAATTCCCCTGCTTTTCGCATGGGCAGCTGTACGTTTTCTGTTCGCGTGTCGGCTAACCGTCTTCAATGTTTGTTTTTGCGCCGGAAAACAAATCGAAATACATTGTTTATCAGATCGCTCTTCACTAATTTCGAATAAATTCAAATAAATTACATTAAAATTTTAACTATCTGTATTATTATTACCCTGGAGCTTATATGAAGGCGTTAACTTTGGAGCGAGACAAAGTTCGCAGGGTACGAAGTTGTATGGCAGAACAACGTTTGCCGGGTCAGCTAGTATTAAATAAAAACTTTTCAACACCAACCAGACAGAGTCTTTACCCATAAATAGCACCCACTGCTGGCAGTCACTGTGACATGGAGACAATTGTTGTAAATTGCTTTAATGTAACATAATAATTCATAAGAAAAATGGTGACAAAAAAAAACTCCACACTTTTGCTTAGTCAGCTACGTTCTCCTTGGAATACCACTGGATGTACTAGAAACACAAAAGCGGCTACGGTGCAAGAAAACCAAAAGGACACTCTTTATATTTGAAATGCGTCTAAAGTGTCAACCTGCGAACAAAGATGACCATCAAGAAAGCTATGAAAGCAAAAATATATTAATTTGAAAAAATTCGTCATGGTCGTAGAAGTAAGTGTCAGTGATTTTGTTGGCTAGTTGGACGTGCGTTGGGATGTCATTATTATAAAGAAAAGAATAAGCGGTTTTTGGTTGAAACTGAAGTATTTATTTGCAACATAATTAAAATTTTAGATAATAGTCTAAAAAGTGAATAAATAAATTTTTTCTAAGTATATTACAACTACACATTTAATTGATAAATCTTATATCGTACCAATATTTAATATGACAATTATGTTAGCGGGTGTTGAAAGAACGTGTTCGATTTGATCTTGTTCACTTGTTCTTCTGCATGAAAAAATGCGACCTAATTACGCACCAATAACAGCTGTAATTCAAACCTATACAGAAATTTCAGCCTGGTGAGCTCTCAAATAATAACCTTCACCATATATCCTTTCTCCAAAATTGTAGTGGATATTGTTTAATCCTGGATGGCAGTGGGGATGCAAAGTGAAATTGTACATCTCAAGGTGGTGTTACATGGTCAACGTTGTTTTGTAATATTTTTTTCATGAATAACGGAAGATAGTGAGCGATGAACCCTGATGGTTGGGCTAGCTACCCGTCCTCATGTCCTTTACTGGCTATGAAAACACAAATAAGAAAATGTAAGAATCGGAACGCCCCAAATATTTACGATCCCCGCAAACGTTATACGGACCACTAACCGACTGGCGGATGTTCCCAAAAATTACAAGGTTGACATTACCGCCGTTCAGAAGATGAGATGAACAGGACAGGGACGTAGAAATTGCGACTTTGGAATTTGGAGTTGGATTTGTAATGCATCAAGTGTCATTAACTTACACGTTTTACGCGGCGCTAACATTGACTCTGATTATTACATTGTTGCAGCTAAGGTGCACACTAGGTTGAGTAGAGCAAAAACCGCACGTAACTAATCAAAAAGAAAGATGGACATCGCAAAGCTGCAAACCCCAGATATAGCAACTGCCTTATCCACACAGTTCTCCCAACTACTACAGGGATTGAAGTGAAATCCGAACATTTTACCAGAAAGTAAAAGCAAAAGGCCACGATACTGGGTTGCCCTTCTAGTTACAGATACGCAGAGTGTGTTGCATATGTGGAGAAAACCCTTCCACCAAGTGATGGTTCCGGAAGGCGACGCACCTGAACGTATCACGGAAATTGTCGACGACAGCTTAGATTGCCCACCCCTAAGCCAAACCGAGGTAAGAAGAGATATATCGCGGCTGAAAAATAATAAAGCAACGTGTGGCGATAAACTTTCGGCAGAGATCTTCAAGTCCGACGGCAATGAGCTGATAACGAGCATGCAGCAGCTCCTATGCACGATTTCACTTAACGAATGCATGTCCGATGATTGGAATCAAAGCATATTATGTCCTGTGCTGAAAAAAGTTGATTCAAGTATGTGCTCCAACTACATCAGACTTTTACTCATCGCATATAAGGTCATGTCGAATGCTACCAACCTGATCGGGTCTTATCAGTGTGGCCTTAGACTTGGTAAATTAACAACTGACCAGATATTCACACTGTGAGTATCCTGGAAATGACCAGAGATAAACATATCTACACATACCATCTTATTGGTATGAAATTATTCGAAGCCATGTCTGAGTTTAGTATTCATACGAAGCTGATACGCCTTTGCGAAATTACGCTGACTAATACGAAGTATTCAGTGAATATGGGCAAGGACCTTACGGAGCCATTTTATACCAAACCATATAAAAAGAAGGCACGATATTCCACAAAAACCACATGCTACTTGCTTACGTTGTTGACATCGACATCTTCGGCCGAAAACTCTCGATTAAATCATGAGCTGTTCAACAACATCGACGTAGTTTAACGCGTTAAAATCGACCGAATGCGCTGGCTTGGACATGTTGTACGAATGGACGAAAATGCTCCGGCTCGGGGAGACATCGACAATAAACTCGATGGGCGGCGAAGTAGTGGGCGACCAAAACTTCGTAGGGTGGGCCAGGTGAAAAAGCTGTTATCTAAGCTTGGTGTGACGAACTATCTACGGAGCGCAAAAGTCTGAAGCGTTTGGAATACTTTTCTACTTTTGTTTCTGTTACCATTAAAGAAGAAGAAGACCATTGATAACGGATAGTATCGACGCCGCATGAATGATGTGCTGTACGAGTTATATACTGACGTCGACATGGTCAGCTGCATTAAAGTACAATGTCTATGTCAACGACTTTTTAAGCAGAGAGTCAATGGTGATTTTTAATCATGCTAAAGCTTTGAAATCTGTTGGTTACTCTACTGTGTACACAAATCATGGCAAAATTTATGCAAAAAGGAATGCCATTACCAAGCCAAGAATTATCCGAAGCGAAGAAGATGTGGACAATATTTTGCTAGAGGCAACAACAAGCAAGTTCCATAATAGAAGATCGATGAGACGACAAACTACACCAGATGATGATAGTGATGGTTCTGTAGATGGCGCTGATGTTGAGTATATGTCACCAGCTTAAATTAATTTCTTTAGCTTTTCACATATTTGGTTAATATTGTAATACATTATTTAAATGATCACAAATAATAATCATTTTGAAAACATAGAATCATTTGATAACTATTTAAAAAATTTAAAAGTATGTTATTTAAATATCATTTCTGTAAACATAAGAAGCATTTCTTCTATTAACAAGTTCAATAAATTTAAATCGTTAATTACTCAATTTGATAATTTGCCAAATATAATCGCAAGTTCAAGAAACTTGGATTCAATCAAATCTGACTCAAATATATAATATTCCTGGATACAAGGCCATACATTGCTGCCGAAATGATGGATATGGAGGAACATCATTCTTTGTAAGAAATGACATACAATACACGGTTGATATTTGCGAGAGTAAGCATTTTATTGAAAGTATAAAAATATCTTTGGATAATTTTAAGATAAATGGAAGGCCATTGACAATTATTACATTTTACCGTTCCCAAAAATGTGGTTTAAGTACATTCTTGAATTGTGTGGAATATGAATTATCAAAGTGCTGCCGTAATCCAACAATAGTTATGGGTGATTCCAACATAGATTTTTTAAATATCACTGCTTCGAAGGAACTGTTAAATGTTTTGCTTCAGGTTGATTACAATATGTGTCACTCATTGGTAACTCGCCCTGTAACTGGAACGTCAATCGATCACGTATATAGTAATATACAGAATAAATTACTAATCGATTCAATTAAGTGCAATATAACAGACCACAATATTATCAGCTGCAAAATTAGGAGCGACACACCACAAATGAAGTACACTATAAAGAAATATAAACAGTGCAATTATAGCATACTTGCCGAAAACCTACAGCGTCGGTTGAATGTTTTGTGTCATTCTGAAAACCCGTCCGATGATGCTAATAACTTTGTAAACGCATTCACTGTTAGCATAAATCTGAGCACAATTGAAAAAGAAGAGAAAACTTTAACAAAAAATCTAATTACACCATGGATCAACACAAATTTGCAAACCTTTAAGAAATTTTAAGAAAAAATTGTTGGAAAAAAGGAGGAAAAAGGGAACAAACTCTACTATTGAAAATGTTTTGAAACGTGTAAGCAAAATTATTAAAAAAGCTGACAATATATGTATGAACGAGTACCTTCAAGAAAACCTTAAAAACCTTGAACAAAATCCTAAAAATTTTTGGTAATTTTTGAATGAATGTCTAGGCAGGAAAGAACGAGCACTGATACAATTAAAAAATAGAAACAACGATTTCATAGAAAATGATAAAGTCAAATGCGATATGTTTAACAAATACTATCTCAAACTTCCGGAAGACATTAAAAGTAAAATAATTCAACTGGATGGAGACAGCTGAACAAATTCAACACGCTGCATCAATGTCGCAGTTCGTTTTTCTTTAGCCCTACTACTAATGAAGAAATAACGGACATAATTCAAAATTTTCAAATTAATAAAAGTCCAGGACACGATGGTATAACTGCGAAGGCAATAGTTAAGTGTAAACTAATAGTTTGCCCACAATTAGTTAACATATTTAATAATATAGTTGACTCGTCCATTTACCCTGACATCCTGAAAATTGCTAAAATTACTCCCATACCAAAAAATTCGAAATCATTTTCAGTAGATAATTTTAGACCTATTGCTTTATTGCCGCTGATTGATAAAGTTTTTGAAAAAATTATGCATAAGCAAATGTCAAATTTTGTTGATCAAACAAATCAGTTATATATACTGCAATTTGGATTTAAAAAAGGCAGCGGTACGCAAGAAGCAGTTGTAAATGTTGTCAATTATGTTTGTGATGGATTGGATAATCATTTTGGTGGTGTTGCTGGCATTTTTTATGACTTTTCCAAGGCGTTTGACTTAGTGGATCACAAAATATTGCTTCAGAAACTTCCATTCTATGGCATTGGAGGACGATCACTTCAGTTGGTGCAGAGTTATCTCGAAGGCAGAAGACAATACGTAGAAATAAACGGATTTAAAAGTGACGTAGGTGCTGTTTAGCATGGTGTTCCACAAGGAAGTGTGTTGGGACCACTTCTGTTTTCTGTTTATTTAAACGATATTGCTAATCTTAAACTGTTTGGCAAACTTTTTATGTACGCAGATGGAACATGATGCAGCCGTTTTACTGGAGTATTGTAGAGTAAACAAGCTTGTTTTGAATGCCGACAAAACAAAATTAATACGATTTCGTCCTCAGACTGCTGCAGCTGGCCTGCCATTTAACATTGTGATTGGTGGAAAACAAGTGGAAGAGAGTAACTCGCTTAAATATTTGGGAGTTTATTTGCAAAATAATTTGACTTGGAACGTACATATACAAAATGTAAAATCCAAAGTAGCGGCTGCAATAGGAGTGTTATACAAATACAAAAACCAATTTGACAGCAAAACGAAACTGCTCACATATAATGCCTTAATACATAGCCATTTTAACTACTTACCCATGATATATGCTTATAAGAGAAATACTGAACTCAAATCACTTCAAAGAGTTCAAAATAAGGCACTCAAAACTGTCTTCAATTTGCCTTTGACTTATTCATCAAATAGTCTGTATAATAACGTGGGTAAAACCGTTTTACCAATATATGGTCTGTATAAAATGCAGCTGCTTATGTACATGTTTAAGTCCCTGCGAAATCTTGGTCATCATTCAATTGAGTTTGGTTTGAATCAAACGGCCTTTAACACCAGAAACAGCTCGAATCTAAGAATAAAAAGATGTCGTTTGGAAATAACAAAACAAAGAATTGAACACAACGGCTGTTCTGAATTCAATCACCTTCCCCATGATCTAAGAAAATTATGAGAGTCTCAATATTTAAGACAAATTTAAAATCATATTTGCACCAAAACATAAGAATGCTTCTTTTGTAATGCTTAATATAAAACTTTTTAAAATCAATGTAAAACATAAGATTATTGTTTTTGTTTTTTTTTTGTCTATTTTTTATATATAAAATTTTTATTTTTATATTTTATATTTTTATGAAAGCAATTTTTAAACTTTCATGTAACGATGTACAAATTATGCCAACTCGTCCCTAAAAAGCATTTGCGGCGCAGGGACACATATATATATTTGTAATATTATAAACAATGAATAAATGAATTGAAAAAAATTTGGCTAGGCTATGGATGAAAATGCTCCAGCTCGAAAAGTTTTCAACAATGAACTCGAAGGACGCCATATCTCCATTAGAAAAACTACAATACTAAGAACCTTACAGAACTTGTTGGTATGAACTGGGCAAGAAACGCAGAAAATCAAAGCGTATATAATACTTTTCCCAACATACGATTGCAAAGAAGTGCCAGCTTAGTGAGTAAGTCTCTTCTTCTTCTTCTTTAATGGCAGCAACAACAGAAATTTATCCATCAGTAGCCGCACGTAAAAAAGTATTCCAAGCGCTTCGGTCTTTTGTTCTCCGTAGATAGTTCGTCACACCAAGCTTAGTTAACAGCTCTTTCACATGGTCCATCCATCGGAGTTTTGGTCGCCCCCTTCTGCGCCGCCCATCGAGTTTATTGCCGAAGACTTTTCTAGCCGGAGCGTTTTCGTCTATTTAAACGCGCTTGACTACGTCTATGTCGAATAGATTGATCCGCTTGTGTCATTACCCAGGATTCTGCGCTGTAGAGCAAAACAGGTAGGATCAGAGTCTGGTAGAGCTGGATCTTTGTTCTTCGAGAGAGCGCTTTGTCGTTAAATCGCTTGCTTAGCACATACAGTAAACTACGGATAAGTGCACATCGCATAAATGCAAAAACCGCATAAGTGCACTGGATCTTGAAACCATTAGCCTTTTTTGTACGTTTACATACAAAAATACACGGATAAGTGCAACACGTATAAATGCAAAAACCGGATAAATGCACAACTTTTGCTAACATGAAAGTACTTTTTTAGTACAACTTTGCATGCATAATTGCAAATCTCTCATACTACATAAATGTAGATTATGATTTTGAGAAACTGGAGAAAAAAATATATAAGGTTGGAACAGAAAACACGGTTCAAAAAGAGATTTCAGATTTTTTCAGCAGAAGTGGTTTAGGTGAATCGAATTGAGTGCAATATAATATGTATTTTGCAAAAAACATTGGTGCAAAATATGGTTGAAATGATTTAATAACAGCTCTTATTTTGGCACAGAACTGAATATTTTTATTTTTTTTGTATGAAATATGAAAAACACTAAAACAATGAAACATACATTTGTGATTATACCATCGCCCTTAGGGATGAAGGTATATATCATTTGATACGACCCAAAAGTGTAACACATAGAAGGAGTGATTTAAGACCCTAGGTTTCTTTGAACCAAATTCGATTCATGACTTTTTATGTCGTTTGAGCCATGTCTGTCTGTTTGTCCGTCTGTCTGTCTGGTTGTCCGGCGGGTTCGCACGATAACTTTCGAAAGATCCAACCAAATGTTTTGAAATTTTGCACGAGTTAATATTTGCCCAAAACTACTTACGGTATTGAAGATGGGCTACATGACCACGTCCCTTCTGGTACCTTCCATACAAATGTACTATTCCGCCCACTTTAGAAATCGAGTAAAAATATCAATACATCGAACTCGATCGTTCCCAAATTCTATACTTATGAAGCTATAACAGGATAAAGTTTTGAAAAAGAAATTGAAATTCTAGCCAAGTCCCTTCTGTACCACTCCGCCCACTTTATAGATGGAGTTATAATATCAATACAATCGACACGATCGTGCCCAAAATATGTATTTTGTTAAGTTATAACATGATAAAGTTTTGGAAAAAATGTTGGAAGGCTTGCCAAGCTCCTTCTGGTACCTTCCATACAAATTTATTTTTCCGCCCACTTTATAGATGGAGTAGTAATTTCAATAAATCCAATTTCGACCTGTTTTTTTGTAATCCAGTGTTTAATAATTCAATAAATAATAATAAGACCTCGAGCTTGAATTATTAAACACTGGATTATAAATAAAAACATTAAACAGCTTTATATTTAAATTATTTTCTTAAAGTTCCGTCCAAACTGAACTGGTGTTACAGATTAATAAAAATATTCTAATGGTTGTATAAATGCAATAATCGTGCACTTATGCAATGTTTGTATATATGCAATAGTTGTGCACTAATCCGGGTGTTGTATAAATGCAAAAACCGCATAAGTGCACAAAAAGTCGCGCGAAACCGATGTGCACTTATCCGTAGTCTACTGTAGTAGCAGCGGTTTGCGATCAATACTCGTCTTTTGATTTCCAGGCTGACATTATTATTTTTGTTTATGGCGAAGCCAAGGTAGACAAAATCATCTACCACTTCAAAGTTATAGTTGCCAATGTTCACGCAGCGTCCCAGACGAGTGGACTCTTTGTTCGTTGAAACAAATAACTTGGTTTTGTCCTCGTTTATCACCAGACCCACTTCAGCCGACTGCTTTTGAATGCTCGAAAAGGCTGCAGTAACATCTCGCAATCCACGTGCAATGATATCTATTTCATCAGCATATGCGAGCAACATGTGACTTTTGTTGAAGATGGTACCATTCCTGTTTACTGCAGCCTTCCACGTGATCATCTCCATTACGATGTTAAAGAGATCGCAGGACTGACTATCGCCTTGTCTAAAGCCTCGCTTGGTTGAAAATGGCTCTGACAGATTTTTGGAAATTTTCAGTGAAGACTTCCTGTCAGTCAGTGTCTCCTGCCAAATCGAAATAGCTTCGCGGGGATTCCAAGCTCAGCCATAGCATCCAACAATTTCTGTCGTATCGGACTGTCGAATGCAGCTTTGTAATCGATGAACAGATGGTAGGTGTCGATCTGCATTTCTTGGGTCTTCTCCAGGATTTGTCTTAGTGTGAATATCCGGTCGGTCTTGGATTTACCAGGTCTTAAGCACCACTTTCTTAAGCACGGGACATAGGACACTCAGATTCCAATCATCGGGCATGCACTCCCTGTGCCAAATCGTGTTTATGAACTGGTGCATGCATGTTACCAGCTCATCACCGCGGGCTTTAAAAAGCTCTGCCGGCAGTCCATCGGCTGTACTTGTGTATTATTATACCATCACCCTTAGGTATGAGGATATATATAATTTGATACGACCCAAAAGTGTAACACATAGAAGGAGTGACTTTAGACAAGAGGTTTCTTTGAACCAAATTCGATTCATGACTTTTTAAGTCGTTTGAGCCATGTCTGTCTGGCTGTCAGGCCCCACGCCCTTTCTGGTTCCTCCCATACCCATCTGGTACCGCCCACTTTAGAAATCGATTAATATTATTAATATACCTAACGCGATCGTGCCCAAATTCTGCATTTAGAAAAGCTATAACAGGATAAAGTTTTGGAAAATAATTGGAAGTCTAGCCACGACCCTTCTGGTACCTCCCATGCAAATGTACCTTTCCGCCCACTACAGAGATGGTGTAATAATATCAATACACCCAACGCCATTGTGCCCAAATTCTGTATTTAGTAAAGGTATAACATGATAAAGTTTTGGAGAAATAATCTGGAAGTCTAGACAAGCCCCTTCTGGTACCTCCCATACAAATGTACCACTCCGCCTACTTTAGAAGTCGATTAATAATATTAGTACAATAGATACATTTTTGTTGTACTGAGGGTGATGGTATATGTAAGTCGGGTTGCCCGACTGAAACTTTCTTACTGGTTTTGAATCACGGCTTAACATGTGTTTCGTGAAATTTTCTGTTTTTCCTCGCGAATACGTTCCTACCTAATCCGATTTCAATCTAAACGGTATGTTAGTCCACCCCGTGTTTTGTTGAAAACTTACTTCAATACTTAGAACAAATTTAAAAGTAAAATGTTAAAATAAATGAAAATGCATTTATTTATAAAACCCATTTCTATTAGTTGACATTTCAGTTAAATTAGAATTTTTTTTCACACTCTCTTACTTTGAAGCAATTTATGTTAACAACTTTTTAATTATACCAAAGTTGTGTGGTTATATCAGACGTTAACGGTCTCTCCTCCGTTCCCAATGTTCAGCACTATTATTTTCTTGCTTAACATTTTAATTAGGTAAACAAATTGTTTCAAGCGTTTGTATTCATTTCCGCCAAATCCATTGCGCTGCAGTCGCCTTTTACCTTAGTTTGTGTATTAAAGGTACAAAGCATTTTTTTCCTTTTTCTCTTGTATGTAAATTAACATTTTCGTGTTGCACGGATTTGTGTAACAGAGAATTGTGTAACTTCATTATACCTTATAGCACCTGAAATATGTCGCAGACTTTGTTTTCTGAGGGTGAGGAATTTTTGTTTGAATTCGGAATTTGGTATTAATGTGCAAAAAATTAGGGCTGCACTTTTACTTGATAATAATTCTATAACTTGAGAATGGATAAGAATTTCTTGGCAAATTCCTTGTAAGTAGGAGGAGTGGCTCTCCAAAGTTATTTAACTCGAGTGTTTCCATTTCTGTTGGACCAATTTAAGATATTTTACACAGTGCCGCTAACCTAACTAGGTCATCTTAAATAGTGATTTTTAAAAACTGAACGATCATGTGTCATTGTGACTTGGACTTTAGTGTAACATTTTCATATTACCCCACATTGCACCAATATTTATGTACCCGTAAACCTACATATTGAAAGTGGCTTTTGATTTTAAATCGAATTGTATTAATTTCATATCACTCTTGCTTCATTTACCTAGGCAATATTAATTATAAAGATAGAGTTTAATTATGCCCAATTTTGGTGTGAAGGCAAAACTACGACATGCATAAGTTAAATTGTATTCTTACACTTTCTTCACATCGTTTATTGTAAACGGAAATTAATATATAATATGTTGACTACATTTTACGAGGGCTGCTATATATATTTCTGGCCTAGGCAACAATAAGTGTTGCCAGGTGCAATCTGATATTACCATTGGAAAGGTTGACATTTTTTAGCATAACATCACTCAGAACGTGTTGTCATTTAATTGTGAATTGTTAAACTTACAGAGCTTTGAACAATTCAATTCCGTTAAAAAAATGGAATTGACACGTGAGCATTTTCGTGCGATCATTTTTCACAACTTTCGACGTGGATTATCCAGACAAGAGTGCATCGATGAACTTAAGTCTTTGTATGGTGATCAAGCACCATCATATAGCACCGTGAAAAACTGGTATAACGAATTTAATCGTGGTCGCAGTTCGCTCAACGACGAATTCCGTGAAGGTCGTCCAAAAACGTCCGTTGTGCCAGAGAACATTGATGCCGTGCGTGAACTAATAATGCAAGATCGTCATGTGACATACCGGGAGATAGAGGCATCCTTGGGCATTTCTCCCACCAGCATACATTCGATATTACATAAACACCTGACCGTAAAAAAGGTTTGTTGTCGTTGGACCACGCACAATTTGACAATCGCTCAAAAAAGGCTCGTGTCGATTGGTGCAAAGAAATGTTGAAAAAATACGATCGCGGTGCTTCAAAAGATGTTCATAAGATCGTCACAGGTGACGAATCTTGGATCTATGCGTATGAGCCCGAAACAAAACAACAATCGACCGTGTGGGTCTTCGAAGACGAGCCAAATCCAACGAAAGTTGTTCGTGGAAGAAGCACTTCGAAGCAAATGGTCGCCTGTTTCTTCGGCAAAACTGGTCATGTGGCGACTGTTCCGCTTGAGCAACGAAGGACGGTCAATTCTGAGTGGTACACCACAATTTGTTTGCCTGAAGTCTTCGGAGAAATTCGAAAAACAAACAAGAGAAGACGAATCATTCTTCACCATGACAACGCGAGCTCTCACACATCGGCTCAAACCAGCGCCTTTTTGACCGGCCAAAACGTCGAATTGATGGGTCATCCGCCGTACAGCCCAGACTTGGCACCCAATGACTTCTTTTTATTCCCGCACATCAAGAAAAAAATGCGTGGTCAACGATTTTCATGCCCAGAAGATGCTGTTGAAGCGTTCAAATACCATGTTTTGGAGGTGTCTCAATCGGAGTGGAAAAAGTGCTTCGACAATTGGTTTGAGCGCATGCAAAAGTGTATAAATCAGGCTGGAGAATACTTTGAAAAACAATAAAACAATTTTTGGTGATAAATATTCGCATTTTCATTATTAGGCCAGAAATATATATAGCAGCCCTCGTACATAGGTTAAGTAAAGTTAATATGTGTAGCACTTTCAGCAGCTCCTTAAACATGTATAAAGTAAACATTGTAATATGTATTTATATGTAAGTACATATATGTACATATAAACGTATATTTATATATGTTTCCATATCAACAAACTTATTTATGAAAATAAATTACACATGATTGCATTTTGTTCCCTTGATGTCATTGAAGTAAAACCAAACCAAAGTTTGTGTTGAAGATGCACATACATGTGGCTAAGTGTATGCATCATTTCTTGTTGTATTCAGGCTGTATTTAAGGACTACTCTGCTGTCAAAGTGTATAACTCATTTAAATGGTAGAGACTAAATAGGTTTTCAGCTTAGGAGCAGTTCACAATGTAAGCACTAGGCTATGCACAATTGTTGAATATACGCAGTTGATCGATATGTCGTTTAATAGGCAAATATTAAGAGTACAACAAAGCAGAGAAATATCCGAAAACCGGTTTTATAGGTATATGCTTACTTTCGCTTATTAGATCAAAATCGTTTGTGTAGCGCTATTTATTTATATTTGTATTTTACCCCTTATCAAAGATAATTATATTTATATACCTACTAGTGGGCCCGGCAATGCTTCGCTATTGCATAATAACTTGTAATATATTTCACATTTAGGTCTACAAAGTACTTTGAAAACGGTACTTAAGCTCGTTAATAATATGTTGAGTTTATTAACTTATGTAACTAATTTCAAGTGACTCCTTAACATGGAAGTTAACCAATTAAGTTTTATTGTTTTAAATTCTCAATATCATAGGCTCTATGACAATAGTAAAAAGTTCATCATCAAAGTCATATCTTTCACACATCGGAAACAGGCATTCCGTTAAAGATCAAAATTAAATTTTAAATTTTATCTGTAGTGGCGTCTGATTACTAACTATCTCTTTGGGCATAAAAAACACTTTTGTCCTGCCCTCTTCGCCTACTGAACGCCACTAAAAATTTCGTTTGAAGCATTATGCCTTTAGCCACAAAAACCTCTTTTGCCATGTCTTCTTCTCTCACATATCAAGAATATTCCCGAACACTATATTTGTATTGGACTCGTATTACCATTTTTTGAGATAATTCGGTCACCAATGTTTGGCTTAACAAAGTGATGGTCTCACGTGTTGTGTTGGAACCATTTTTCCTTCAAATAATGTTTAATGACATGATAAATAAAAAAATTCAATTGATCGTCCACTGGCTCTAGTTCTTGAGTGTAGGCCAAGCAAGATCTTTAATCAGCATTTGCAGAGACCGAGTTGCTGACTTCTAGTAGCTGTTCAGATGGCTGAGTATATGCACCGTAAACTTCACAAAGGGCTCTATAAGGGCACCATAAGTTTGACGAACAGAATGCGCATTTTGAAAACAAATTTGCAAGATTTGTAAACGTTGTTCTTGTGTAGTCTTTACATGGTGATTTTCCAAAGTATACTGAAACGAAGTTTATTACACTTCATTAGTATGACAGAGAGATTTACACTTATACCTACCAGAAGTTCTATACGTCAAAAAAATACCCCATACATAGGTTATTTACAAAAGGTTGCTAATGTTACCCCTAACATACTATACAAATTTAAATTGTGCCCCAATCAAACAAAAGTTTTTTTCCAGTATAACTACAATGAATATTGCTTAATTTTTCTATCTATAGGATTTATTACCGATTCGCTCTCCTGAAAAGTAATTGAAAAATGCATACCTGTAAAGTAAATTAAAAACAAATCACTGTTTTAGTCTGCGCAGCTACTTTGTGTCCTCAACTGCCTGGTGTACGGACCATTATTTGATACAGTTTAAAAGCCAAATATTGAATTGCGTGGTAATCGATAATTCCTAGATAATTTCACTAAGAAACTATAAGTCTAAAATCAATTCCTAGTTCGCGCTGAGAAGCATGAAGATTTCAGGCAGAGATATTTTTTTAGCAATGAGTAACTATCGAAAACTTCAGACCTATGGGCCGGCTCTAATTTGTACCTACCATTCCCATGTTTGGCGACCAAGACGAAGAGAATGGTATACTTGTGACATTGTCTGGAGTCCCGCCCAATATTCTGAAAAAAGATTTTTTAAAACTTAATTTCTGTATGCCAACTCTCAGTGGCCATTACTTTTTAACCAATACATAGATTTGCTTCTGTAATAAATCATTTAGTTTGTTGGGAAGTCAGTTTTACGCAAAAGGTCTCAAAAAATACATATCCGAATTTTTCGATTTGTGCTCATTTAAAAACAAAAAAAATCTTTATCTGAAATCATCATGCTTCCCAGCGCGATCTAGGAATTGATTTTAGACACAAAATTTATTGGTAAAATTTTTTAACAATTCAACGTAGATTCCGGTTTTGGTTACGATTTTTGTGAATAAAAAAAATTGGCCCACCTTACTGTTCATATCTCTAGGCGAACAGCAATATACTGTGGAATTTTGACAGTTTTAACCGTTTGTTTTAAAAAGGGTGTGGAACAGCCCATTTCCACCCTTACTGTAATTCATAGTGCAACAACAACACATGTAACAAGTCTCATCTTCATACCTCTGATAGTTCATGAGTTATAGCCCTTTTAATTTTCAAGTTGAATGGGCGGTGCCACGCCCCTTTATCCAATCACAACCAAATATAGCCACCGACTATCAACAGGTCAACAGTACCACTTGGTAAAATTTTCGTATCAATCGGTATATTAGAATAGCCGTTAGAGCGATTTTTGAAAAGAGGGTGTGGCACCGCCCACTTCCTCCCTGGATGTAATTAATACTGCTCCAACAACATATATACCAAATCTCATCTTCATACCGCTGATTGTTCATGAAATATAGCCTTTTTAATTTTAAAGTTGTATGGGCGGTGCTACGCCCCTTTATCCAATCACAACCAAATATAGCCTGAGACTATCTACAGGTCAACAGTACCTCATGGTAAATTTGTTGTATCAATCGATCTATTAGAATAGCCGTTAGAGCGATTTTTGAAAAGGGGGCGTGGCACCGCCCACTTTCATCCTGGCTGTAATTAATACTGCTCAAACAACATTTATACCAAATCTCTACTTCATACCTCTGATAGTTCATGAAATATAGCCTTTTTAATTTTCAAGTTGTATGGGCGGTGCCACGCCCCTTCATCCAATTACAACCAAATGTAGTCAGGAACTATCTACAGGTCAACAGTACCTCATGGTAAAATTTTTGTATCAATCGGTCTATTAGAAAAGCCGTCAGAGCGATATTTGAAAAAAGGGGCGACGCCCACTTTTTGAAAAAATAAAACCTTTTAAACCTCACGGAGCCCGAGACCTTTCCAACGAATGCAAAACCGTGGAAATCGGTTTGTGCGTTCTGGAGTTATAGCGTCAGGAAGGAAAACCCGACTTATTTTTATATAATAGAATATACATATATATAGGTATATGCATACTTTCGCTTATTAGATCAAAAATCGTTTGACTAGCGCTTTTTATTTATATTTCTATTTTACCCCTTATAAAAGGTAAATATATTTATTTATTTAGCTGGCACCTCTTTGCAATCCTATTTTATTATATACCGTACGTAGAAAAATATTATAAGCGCTTCGATCTTCTGCGCTTCTTCTCCAGTTAGTCACACCAAGTTCTGTAAAATTCTTAGTAACCTGGTCTTTCCAACGGAATTTTGGTTTCCCTCTTCTGCGCCGTCCATCAAGTTCATTGTCGAAGACTTTTCGAGCTGGAGCATTTTCGTCCATGCGTACAACATGACCTAGCCAACGCAACCGCTGCACCTTAATGTGTCTGACCACGTCAATGTCAGTGTACAGCTCGTACAGCTCATGATTTATTCCACTTCTATGTTCGCCGTTAACGATGATGGGCCCATATATTTTACGGAGTATTTTTCTTTCGAATACTCCCAGAACCGATTCATCCGATTCTTGTGTCATAACCCAGGACTCTGAACCATTACATCAAGACAGGTAGAACCAGTATCTGGTATAGCTGGATTTTCGTTCGTCGAAAGAGGGCTCTGTCATTATAGTTGTCAGCGTTCATGCAGTTTTTCAAACGAGTAGATTATTTGTTCGTTGAAACAAATAGCATAGTTTTTTCCTCGTTCACCTTTAGACCCATTTTCACTGATTCCTTCTGTATACCTGAGAAGGCTGCAGTCACACCGCGCAATTTTCGACCGATTATGTCTACGTCATCAGCGTACGCAAGTAGCATGTGAGTTTTGTTGAATATCGTGCCACTCATTAACATCTCCAACACTACGGTGAAGAGGACACACGATAGACCGTCGCTGTGTTTTAGGTCTTAAGGTCCTTTCCAATCTTCACCGAAGACTTCGTGTCAGTCAGCAGTCGCTGGAATACCAAACTCAACTATAACTCAGTCGACGATTAGATGGTACGTGTCGATCTGTTTCTCTTGGATATTTTCCAAGATTTGCCGAAGTGTGAATATCTGATCAGTTGTTCATGTACTAGGTCTAAAGCCACACTGTTAACACCCCAGTAGGAAGTGTCTGCAAGACATCCTCAAGGATAGGTGCACGACCATAGTAAATCGTTGATGACACGTAGGGGACCGTCCATACAAATCGTCGACGAAATTTTCATACAAGTGTCCGCTTTGTCATGCACGATCTGATGAGCAACAATGTCGGTCAAATTGTCGTTGGTGCCTAAATAAGCGATATGTCGCCCACACAATCATGTACGACATAATGACCGACAATGTTGGTCAAAATGTCGTTACCAGTGCTTAATAATTTAAAATAAAAAATTGAAGTAGTTTTATTGAAAACGAGCGATACATGAACCGTCACGCACTGCTGTTTTCAAAAAACTGAAAATTTTTTACTTCTACTTTCCTTTCTTCAATTCTATGTCGTTATTGTTCCGTGACATTGAACTTTTTTGTTTGATGCATGACAACATTAGTATAGTTCTGACGACAAGTACATACATTTTTTACATTTTGTCTTGAAGACAGCGTTGACGAAAAAGTCGTGTATGACGATACTTCCTACCGGGACTGGCTTTAGTATTTCACATAGCACTCTCGACAGGATCTTATATGCGAAGAGTAAAATGATAATCCCGTGGTAGTTGGAACACACACTTGAATCACCTTTTTACAGCACAGGACATAATACGCTTGGATTCCAATCATTGGGCATGCGCTCGTTAATCCAAACCGTGCTTAGGATCTATTGCATGCTCGGCATTAGCTCCTCGCCCCCGAACTTGAAGAGCTCTGCCGGAAGACCGTCGGCAGTGGCTGCTTTATAATTTTTCAGCCGCGTTATGTCTCTTCTTATCTCGGTTTGACTTGGTGGTGGGCAACCAAAGCCGTCGTGGACAATTGGCATGATACCTTCACGTGTACTGCCTTCCAGGACCAGCAGTTGCTGGAAGTGTTCTCTCCATATATGTAGCACTCTCAGTGTATGTGTAACCAGTTTCCCATCCTTGTCCTTACAGGAGGGGAGGCCACTACCGTAACTTTTTGCTTTTACTTTCAGGTCACATTTTCGGGCTTCACCACCCTGTATCACTCTATATCCTCGATCTCCCGTTCATTCATCTGACGTTTTTTTCGCTTAAATTACAATTGGCTGTATCGTTGCCCTATAAGCAGCATCCTGATCCTCAAACGCAATGCGACATTCTTCATCATACCAGAATTCGTCTGAAAGCCGTTTTGTAAGGAGAACGAGTTCTAGAGCAAGGATACTTGATCAGAATCCCTCAGGCAGGGTAGCTCTAAACAAGGACAAAAGCTTCTGTTAACTACGATGTGGTAAGGCTGCGCGTCGCTCTTCTATATCGTTCAGCAGTCGATGCGTTGTGTATAGTTGTGAACTGAAATATACTGACCTAGTACCTTCACTCTGACTTGGAATTTCTCACCCACCAGAATGGCTGTTGCACTGTGTTATTAAATTATAAATCCATAATATTGGAACGATGTGCGTATGATTAATAGACAATCCGCATAATACTAATATAACTCATACGTTGTCCATACATATGTTGCCTGTACCGTGTGTAAACTCGCTGCACCCAAGTACAGTTTAATTTAACAACATTTGCTGACGTCAGCTTTGATGATGAAGGAAGCCTTGTAGCAACTAATCGTTAATTAACGAAAAAGGTTCAGAAAAGGAATCAGAACAAAAACCGCAGTTTATATAATTATTTTTGCTGTGTAAAAAAAAAAACGTAATTTCCCTTTATACTCCATGAATGAGGTATTGGATGTTTCTCGCGTTGTTGTGAATTAACACGCTTTCTATTTAAGATTCGCAACAAACGGCACCTACTTGTTTATCGACGAATATGAACGTCACTGTTGGATAAACCTTTACTATACATGGCAATTGACTCGACACTTATACTTCGAAGTTGCCGTCGACAACGTCAAAGGGGTGGGGGGTATGGGTGTCAATGAAAGAATTTTCTTTTTTAGATGACTGGAGCCAGGTTTTCAGCCTGGGATCTCCCGCATGGTAGTCGCGTGTTCTAACCATCATGCCACTGCCGGTCCCTGTAGCTTAAGCTAAAAACCCGATTAAATGGTTTTCAGTTTTGACTTTAAATACCCTACCGATTGTTGCAGCTTTCAAATGTGTTACATTTGCATGGATATAAGGAAATTGTGCATGATGTAACCAATATGGAGAAGGACACATTTTGTGTGTACCTAAAAATAATATATTGAATTCAATTTAGGAGCTATTCTGTCATAGTAGGAACTATAAGTGCATATACATATAATAAATTTGCCATACTGTATAAAGGCAACATAGTGGTTTGGTAGAATAGGAACTTTAAATAGTTCATCAAAGTTCGAATGAGAGTAGATCTCTCTTTTATCTCATTCATAGGAAGAGAAGGGAATTGGGTTTTGTTATTTACTGTATCACATCAACACGCTGCGCATTAGTGTGGAACAATGTTCGGAATTCAATTCCAAACTTCATATTCTCTTTGTGGACTTTGAGAAAGCGTTTGACAGCATCAACCGTGAATACATATGGTTAGCATTGCGAATAAGATATATACCAGAAAAACTAATATCTCTGATCAAGAAAAGTTATAACCAGGCCAAATGCTTTGTTCTCCATAAAGGAAAGCTCTCAGACCCATTCCATGTTCAGAGTGGAGTCCGTCAGGGATGCCTGTTGTCACCTCTATGGTTCCTAGTAGTTATGGAAGATGTTCTTAGTTCCATAGAGAACAGAAGTCAAGGAATACAATGGAAAATCAACAACAAATACCTCAATTATCTGGCTAACTCAGACGATATATGCTTGCTATCTCTTATGTAGTCGGATCTAAAACAGACAACATTATGTCTTCAGGAATAGCTGCAGGAGCGGGTCTTAAATTAAACAATAATATATTTCTATAAGTTTCACTGAATTTAATCTGTTATTTTTTATGTCCATACTGTCCTGCTTTAAATAAACTGTCAGTTTCGAAGGCTGTTCCATCACAGCGCATTATCATGACTCCCCCATAGATTAGCAAACACTCGGCACAATTGGAATATATTTAGATTTTTTCCATTTCCATTATTTGATTTCATACAACTGACAACGGCCAAATTACAAAACCCCGCTCATTAAAAATTAAAATGACTCCTATTCAGTGCATAATGTTTCTGTAACTATTTGAAGAATTTATGATGCTTAGTGGGTTAAAAAAAACCATCCTCTCATAAACTTGCACATAACTCACTCACATTGACGCCCATTTCTAATTTGCTGCTGTTAAAGTAATTTCCCGTTCAAATGTATTACCAACAGCAGAAGAAGATTAAACAGAGCACAACAGCTTTTTTACTTTTACATGTATTTTGTTTTGGTTTCTTTGCATGCCCCATTGCTTTTCCTTCATGACAGTTGAAATGTTGGTTGCTTTAATTCATTCGCAGTTTTTCCGTTTTTCTCCAAAATTCTTCATTCATGCCAATCTGCCGTGACTGTGGCAGCGCTTAACACAGCGTTTCTATTTTAAAAATAACCAGTTTTCATAGTCTAAGTTGCAGTGAGAAGGAGAGAGAGAGAGAGAGAGAGAGAATGGTGAAAAGAACGCAACAAAATCATTCGAATAAACTTTGAAAGTGTAAAAAATTCATGTATACAAATACCGAGAGAAAGGGAATAATTTTGCAGTCCTTAGTTCAACTACGGGCTAAGGTTAACTATTGTAGTAGTGTAATTGCTTTAATCTGAGATTTTTTGCAATTTTTTCAGTTTATCTTATTGCACAAACGGGCCAATGGCCACCCATTTCATGGTGGTATCCCTATCTATTACAAGTGATTTCTTATAGTAATCACAAATTAAGCTTAGTTTACGAGATGAACGCATTTAAAGATTGCCACATGAAAATCCACCATTGGCCACCCATTTCATGGTGATATCCCCATCTATTACAAGTGATTTCTTGAGTATTTCATAGTGATCACAAATTAAGCTCCTTTTTTGATAAGACGCTTAGTTTACGAGAGAAACGCATTTAAAGGTTGTCATATGAAAATCCACCATTGGCCACTCATTTCATGGTGATATCCACATCTATTACAAGTGATTTCTTATGTATAGACGCTTAGTTTACGAGATAATCGCATTTAAAAATTCCCATATGGAAATCCAGCATTGGCCACCCATTTCATAGTGATATCCCCATATATGTTATGGGATTTCTTAAGTATTTCATAGTGATCACAAATTCAGCTCCCTTTTGCGATTAGACGCTTAGTTTACGAGATAATCGCATTTAAAGATTTCCATATGAAAATCCAGCATTGGCCACCCATTTCATAGTGATATCCCCATCTATTTCAAGTATTTCATAGTGATCACAAATTCAGCTCCTTTTTGCGATAAGACGCTTAGTTTACGAGATAATCGCATTTAAAGATTTCGATATGAAAATCCAGCATTGGCCACCCGTTTCATAGTTATATCTCCATCTATTACAAGTGATTTCCTAAGTATTTCATAGTGATCACAAATGAAGCTCCTTTTTGCGATTAGACGCTTAGTTTACGAGATAATCGCATTTAGAGATTTCCATATGAAAATCCAGCATTGGCCACCCGTTTCATAGTGATATCCCCATCTATTACAACTGATTTCCTAAGTATTTCATAGTGATCACAAATTAAGCTCCTTTTTGCGATTAGACGCTTAGTTTACGAGATAATCGCATTTAAATTTCCATATGAAAATCCAGCATTGGCCACCCATTTTATAGTGATATCCCCACCTATGTCATAGGAATTCGTAAGTATTTAATAGTGATCACAAATTAAGCTCCTTTTTGCGATTAGACGCTTAGTTTACGAGATAATCGCATTTAAAGATTTCCATATGAAAATCCAGCATTGGCCTGCCATTTCATAGTGATATCCCCGTATATTTCATGGGATTTTTTAAGTATTTAATAGTGATCACAAATTAAGCACCTTTTTGCGATTAGACGCTTAGTTTACGAGATAATCGCATTTAAAGATTTCCATATGAAAATCCAGAATTGGCCACCCATTTCATAGTGATATCCCCGTATATTTCATGGGATTTCTTAAGTATTTCATAGTGATCACAAATTAAGCTCCTTTTTGCGATTAGACGCTTAGTTTACGAGATAATCGCATTTAAAGATTTCCATATGAAAATCCAGCATTGGCCACCCATTTTATAGTGATATCCCCACCTATTTCATGAGAATTCGTAAGTATTTAATAGTGATCACAAATTAAGCTCCTTTTTGCGATTAGACGCTTAGTTTACGAGATAATTGCATTTAAAGATTTCCATATGAAAATCCAGCATTGGCCACCCATTTCATAGTGATATCCCCACCTATTTCATGAGAATTCGTAAGTATTTAATAGTGATCACAAATTAAGCTCCTTTTTGCGATTAGACGCTTAGTTTACGAGATAATCGCATTTAAAGATTTCCATATGAAAATCCAGAATTGGCCACCCATTTCATAGTGATATCCCCGTATATTTCATGGGATTTCTTAAGTATTTCATAGTGATCACAAATTAAGCTCCTTTTTGCGATTAGACGCTTAGTTTACGAGATAATCGCATTTAAAGATTTCCATATGAAAATCCAGCATTGGCCACCCATTTTATAGTGATATCCCCACCTATTTCATGAGAATTCGTAAGTATTTAATAGTGATCACAAATTAAGCTCCTTTTTGCGATTAGACGCTTAGTTTACGAGATAATTGCATTTAAAGATTTCCATATGAAAATCCAGCATTGGCCACCCATTTCATAGTGATATCCCCACCTATTTCATGAGAATTCGTAAGTATTTAATAGTGATCACAAATTAAGCTCCTTTTTGCGATTAGACGCTTAGTTTACGAGATAATCGCATTTAAAGATTTCCATATGAAAATCCAGCATTGGCCTGCCATTTCATAGTGATATCCCCGTATATTTCATGGGATTTTTTAAGTATTTAATAGTGATCACAAATTAAGCTCCTTTTTGCGATTAGACGCTTAGTTTACGAGATAATCGCATTTAAAGATTTCCATATGAAAATCCAGAATTGGCCACCCATTTCATAGTGATATCCCCGTATATTTCATGGGAGTTCTTAAGTATTTCATAGTGATCACAAATTAAGCTCCTTTTTGCGATTAGACGCTTAGTTTACGAGATAATCGCATTTAAAGATTTCCATATGAAAATCCAGCATTGGCCACCCATTTTATCGTGATATCCCCACCTATGTCATAGGAATTCGTAAGTATTTAATAGTGATCACAAATTAAGCTCCTTTTTGCGATTAGACGCTTAGTTTACGAGATAATCGCATTTAAAGATTTCCATATGGAAATCCAGGATTGGCCACCTATATTATAGTGATATCCCCACCTATTTCATCGGAATTCGTAAGTATTTAATAGTGATCACAAATTAAGCTCCTTTTTGCGATTAGACGCTTAGTTTACGAGATAATCGCATTTAAAGATTTCCATATGAAAATCCAGCATTGGCCACCCATTTTATAGTGATATCCCCACCTATTTCATCGGAATTCGTAAGTATTTCATAGTGATCACAAATTAAGCTCCTTTTTGCGATTAGACGCTTAGTTTACGAGATAATCGCATTTAAAGATTTCCATATGAAAATCCAGCATTGGCCACCCATTTCATAGTGATATCCCTGTATATTTCATGGGATTTTTTAAGTATTTAATATTGATCACAAATTAAGCTCCTTTTTGCGATTAGACGCTTAGTTTACGAGATAATCGCATTTAAAGATTTCCATATGAAAATCCAGCATTGGCCACCCATTTCATAGTGATATCCCCGTATATTTCATGGGATTTCTTAAGTATTTAATAGTGATCACAAATTAAGCTCCTTTTTGCGATTAGACGCTTAGTTTACGAGATAATCGCACTTAAAGATTTCCATATGAAAATCCAGAATTGGCCACCCATTTCATAGTGATATCCCCGTATATTTCATGGGATTTTTTAAGTATTTCATAGTGATCACAAATTAAGCTCCTTTTTGCGATTAGACGCTTAGTTTACGAGATAATCGCATTTAAAGATTTCCATATGAAAATCCAGCATTGGCCACCCATTTTATAGTGATATCCCCACCTATTTCATCGGAATTCGTAAGTATTTAATAGTGATCACAAATTAAGCTCCTTTTTGCGATTAGACGCTTAGTTTACGAGATAATCGCATTTAAAGATTTCCATATGAAAGTCCAGCATTGGCCACCTATATTATAGTGATATCCCCACCTATTTCATGGGATTTCTTAAGTATTTCATAGTGATCACAAATTAAGCTCCTTTTTGCGATTAGACGCTTAGTTTACGAGATAATCGCATTTAAAGATTTCCATATGAAAATCCAGCATTGGCCACCCATTTTATAGTGATATCCCCACCTATTTCATCGGAATTCGTAAGTATTTAATAGTGATCACAAATTAAGCTCCTTTTTGCGATTAGACGCTTAGTTTACGAGATAATCGCATTTAAAGATTTCCATATGAAAATCCAGCATTCGCCACCAATTTTATAGTGATATTCCCACCTATTTCATGAGAATTCGTAAGTATTAAATAGTGATCACAAATTAAGCTCCTTTTTTCGATTAGACGCTTAGTTTACGAGATAATCGCATTTAAAGATTTCCATATGAAAATCCAGCATTGGCCACCCATTTCATAGTGATATCCCCGTATATTTCATGGGATTTCTTAAGTATTTCATAGTGATCACAAATTAAGCTCCTTTTTGCGATTAGACGCTTAGTTTACGAGATAATCGCATTTAAAGATTTCCATATGAAAATCCAGCATTGGCCACCCATTTTATAGTGATATCCCCACCTATTTCATCGGAATTCGTAAGTATTTAATAGTGATCACAAATTAAGCTCCTTTTTGCGATTAGACGCTTAGTTTACGAGATAATCGCATTTAAAGATTTCCATATGAAAATCCAGCATTGGCCACCCATTTTATAGTGATATCCCCACCTATTTCATCGGAATTCGTAAGTATTTAATAGTGATCACAAATTAAGCTCCTTTTTTCGATTAGACGCTTAGTTTACGAGATAATCGCATTTAAAGATTTCCATATGAAAATCCAGCATTGGCCACCCATTTTATAGTGATATCCCCACCTATTTCATCGGAATTCGTAAGTATTTAATAGTGATCACAAATTAAGCTCCTTTTTGCGATTAGACGCTTAGTTTACGAGATAATCGCATTTAAAGATTTCCATATGAAAATCCAGCATTGGCCACCCATTTTATAGTGATATCCCCACCTATTTCATCGGAATTCGTAAGTATTTAATAGTGATCACAAATTAAGCTCCTTTTTGCGATTAGACGCTTAGTTTACGAGATAATCGCATTTAAAGATTTCCATATGAAAATCCAGCATTCGCCACCCATTTTATAGTGATATTCCCACCTATTTCATGAGAATTCGTAAGTATTAAATAGTGATCACAAATTAAGCTCCTTTTTTCGATTAGACGCTTAGTTTACGAGATAATCGCATTTAAAGATTTCCATATGAAAATCCAGCATTGGCCACCCATTTCATAGTGATATCCCCACCTATTTCATCGGAATTCGTAAGTATTTCATAGTGATCACAAATTAAGCTCCTTTTTGCGATTAGACGCTTAGTTTACGAGATAATCGCATTTAAAGATTTCCATATGAAAATCCAGCATTGGCCACCCATTTCATAGTGATATCCCTGTATATTTCATGGGATTTTTTAAGTATTTAATATTGATCACAAATTAAGCTCCTTTTTGCGATTAGACGCTTAGTTTACGAGATAATCGCATTTAAAGATTTCCATATGAAAATCCAGCATTGGCCACCCATTTCATAGTGATACCCCCGTATATTTCATGGGATTTCTTAAGTATTTAATAGTGATCACAAATTAAGCTCCTTTTTGCGATTAGACGCTTAGTTTACGAGATAATCGCACTTAAAGATTTCCATATGAAAATCCAGAATTGGCCACCCATTTCATAGTGATATCCCCGTATATTTCATGTGATCACAAATTAAGCTCCTTTTTGCGATTAGACGCTTAGTTTACGAGATAATCGCATTTAAAGATTTCCATATGAAAATCCAGCATTGGCCACCCATTTTATAGTGATATCCCCACCTATTTCATCGGAATTCGTAAGTATTTCATAGTGATCACAAATTAAGCTCCTTTTTGCGATTAGACGCTTAGTTTACGAGATAATCGCATTTAAAGATTTCCATATGAAAATCCAGCATTGGCCACCCATTTTATAGTGATATCCCCACCTATTTCATCGGAATTCGTAAGTATTTAATAGTGATCACAAATTAAGCTCCTTTTTGCGATTAGACGCTTAGTTTACGAGATAATCGCATTTAAAGATTTCCATATGAAAGTCCAGCATTGGCCACCTATATTATAGTGATATCCCCACCTATTTCATGGGATTTCTTAAGTATTTCATAGTGATCACAAATTAAGCTCCTTTTTGCGATTAGACGCTTAGTTTACGAGATAATCGCATTTAAAGATTTCCATATGAAAATCCAGCATTGGCCACCCATTTTATAGTGATATCCCCACCTATTTCATCGGAATTCGTAAGTATTTAATAGTGATCACAAATTAAGCTCCTTTTTGCGATTAGACGCTTAGTTTACGAGATAATCGCATTTAAAGATTTCCATATGAAAATCCAGCATTCGCCACCCATTTTATAGTGATATTCCCACCTATTTCATGAGAATTCGTAAGTATTAAATAGTGATCACAAATTAAGCTCCTTTTTTCGATTAGACGCTTAGTTTACGAGATAATCGCATTTAAAGATTTCCATATGAAAATCCAGCATTGGCCACCCATTTCATAGTGATATCCCCGTATATTTCATGGGATTTCTTAAGTATTTCATAGTGATCACAAATTAAGCTCCTTTTTGCGATTAGACGCTTAGTTTACGAGATAATCGCATTTAAAGATTTCCATATGAAAATCCAGCATTGGCCACCCATTTTATAGTGATATCCCCACCTATTTCATCGGAATTCGTAAGTATTTAATAGTGATCACAAATTAAGCTCCTTTTTGCGATTAGACGCTTAGTTTACGAGATAATCGCATTTAAAGATTTCCATATGAAAATCCAGCATTGGCCACCCATTTTATAGTGATATCCCCACCTATTTCATCGGAATTCGTAAGTATTTAATAGTGATCACAAATTAAGCTCCTTTTTTCGATTAGACGCTTAGTTTACGAGATAATCGCATTTAAAGATTTCCATATGAAAATCCAGCATTGGCCACCCATTTTATAGTGATATCCCCACCTATTTCATCGGAATTCGTAAGTATTTAATAGTGATCACAAATTAAGCTCCTTTTTGCGATTAGACGCTTAGTTTACGAGATAATCGCATTTAAAGATTTCCATATGAAAATCCAGCATTGGCCACCCATTTTATAGTGATATCCCCACCTATTTCATCGGAATTCGTAAGTATTTAATAGTGATCACAAATTAAGCTCCTTTTTGCGATTAGACGCTTAGTTTACGAGATAATCGCATTTAAAGATTTCCATATGAAAATCCAGCATTCGCCACCCATTTTATAGTGATATTCCCACCTATTTCATGAGAATTCGTAAGTATTAAATAGTGATCACAAATTAAGCTCCTTTTTTCGATTAGACGCTTAGTTTACGAGATAATCGCATTTAAAGATTTCCATATGAAAATCCAGCATTGGCCACCCATTTCATAGTGATATCCCCGTATATTTCATGGGATTTTTTAAGTATTTCATAGTGATCACAAATTAAGCTCCTTTTTGCGATTAGACGCTTAGTTTACGAGATAATCGCATTTAAAGATTTCCATATGAAAGTCCAGCATTGGCCACCTATATTATAGTGATATCCCCACCTATTTCATGGGATTTCTTAAGTATTTCATAGTGATCACAAATTAAGCTCCTTTTTGCGATTAGACGCTTAGTTTACGAGATAATCGCATTTAAAGATTTCCATATGAAAATCCAGCATTGGCCACCCATTTTATAGTGATATCCCCACCTATTTCATCGGAATTCGTAAGTATTTAATAGTGATCACAAATTAAGCTCCTTTTTGCGATTAGACGCTTAGTTTACGAGATAATCGCATTTAAAGATTTCCATATGAAAATCCAGCATTCGCCACCCATTTTATAGTGATATTCCCACCTATTTCATGAGAATTCGTAAGTATTAAATAGTGATCACAAATTAAGCTCCTTTTTTCGATTAGACGCTTAGTTTACGAGATAATCGCATTTAAAGATTTCCATATGAAAATCCAGCATTGGCCACCCATTTCATAGTGATATCCCCACCTATTTCATCGGAATTCGTAAGTATTTAATAGTGATCACAAATTAAGCTCCTTTTTGCGATTAGACGCTTAGTTTACGAGATAATCGCATTTAAAGATTTCCATATGAAAATCCAGCATTGGCCACCCATTTTATAGTGATATCCCCACCTATTTCATCGGAATTCGTAAGTATTTAATAGTGATCACAAATTAAGCTCCTTTTTGCGATTAGACGCTTAGTTTACGAGATAATCGCATTTAAAGATTTCCATATGAAAATCCAGCATTCGCCACCCATTTTATAGTGATATTCCCACCTATTTCATGAGAATTCGTAAGTATTAAATAGTGATCACAAATTAAGCTCCTTTTTTCGATTAGACGCTTAGTTTACGAGATAATCGCATTTAAAGATTTCCATATGAAAATCCAGCATTGGCCACCCATTTCATAGTGATATCCCCACCTATTTCATCGGAATTCGTAAGTATTTCATAGTGATCACAAATTAAGCTCCTTTTTGCGATTAGACGCTTAGTTTACGAGATAATCGCATTTAAAGATTTCCATATGAAAATCCAGCATTGGCCACCCATTTCATAGTGATATCCCTGTATATTTCATGGGATTTTTTAAGTATTTAATATTGATCACAAATTAAGCTCCTTTTTGCGATTAGACGCTTAGTTTACGAGATAATCGCATTTAAAGATTTCCATATGAAAATCCAGCATTGGCCACCCATTTCATAGTGATATCCCCGTATATTTCATGGGATTTCTTAAGTATTTAATAGTGATCACAAATTAAGCTCCTTTTTGCGATTAGACGCTTAGTTTACGAGATAATCGCACTTAAAGATTTCCATATGAAAATCCAGAATTGGCCACCCATTTCATAGTGATATCCCCGTATATTTCATGGGATTTTTTAAGTATTTCATAGTGATCACAAATTAAGCTCCTTTTTGCGATTAGACGCTTAGTTTACGAGATAATCGCATTTAAAGATTTCCATATGAAAATCCAGCATTGGCCACCCATTTTATAGTGATATCCCCACCTATTTCATCGGAATTCGTAAGTATTTAATAGTGATCACAAATTAAGCTCCTTTTTGCGATTAGACGCTTAGTTTACGAGATAATCGCATTTAAAGATTTCCATATGAAAGTCCAGCATTGGCCACCTATATTATAGTGATATCCCCACCTATTTCATGGGATTTCTTAAGTATTTCATAGTGATCACAAATTAAGCTCCTTTTTGCGATTAGACGCTTAGTTTACGAGATAATCGCATTTAAAGATTTCCATATGAAAATCCAGCATTGGCCACCCATTTTATAGTGATATCCCCACCTATTTCATCGGAATTCGTAAGTATTTAATAGTGATCACAAATTAAGCTCCTTTTTGCGATTAGACGCTTAGTTTACGAGATAATCGCATTTAAAGATTTCCATATGAAAATCCAGCATTCGCCACCCATTTTATAGTGATATTCCCACCTATTTCATGAGAATTCGTAAGTATTAAATAGTGATCACAAATTAAGCTCCTTTTTTCGATTAGACGCTTAGTTTACGAGATAATCGCATTTAAAGATTTCCATATGAAAATCCAGCATTGGCCACCCATTTCATAGTGATATCCCCGTATATTTCATGGGATTTCTTAAGTATTTCATAGTGATCACAAATTAAGCTCCTTTTTGCGATTAGACGCTTAGTTTACGAGATAATCGCATTTAAAGATTTCCATATGAAAATCCAGCATTGGCCACCCATTTTATAGTGATATCCCCACCTATTTCATCGGAATTCGTAAGTATTTAATAGTGATCACAAATTAAGCTCCTTTTTGCGATTAGACGCTTAGTTTACGAGATAATCGCATTTAAAGATTTCCATATGAAAATCCAGCATTGGCCACCCATTTTATAGTGATATCCCCACCTATTTCATCGGAATTCGTAAGTATTTAATAGTGATCACAAATTAAGCTCCTTTTTTCGATTAGACGCTTAGTTTACGAGATAATCGCATTTAAAGATTTCCATATGAAAATCCAGCATTGGCCACCCATTTTATAGTGATATCCCCACCTATTTCATCGGAATTCGTAAGTATTTAATAGTGATCACAAATTAAGCTCCTTTTTGCGATTAGACGCTTAGTTTACGAGATAATCGCATTTAAAGATTTCCATATGAAAATCCAGCATTGGCCACCCATTTTATAGTGATATCCCCACCTATTTCATCGGAATTCGTAAGTATTTAATAGTGATCACAAATTAAGCTCCTTTTTGCGATTAGACGCTTAGTTTACGAGATAATCGCATTTAAAGATTTCCATATGAAAATCCAGCATTCGCCACCCATTTTATAGTGATATTCCCACCTATTTCATGAGAATTCGTAAGTATTAAATAGTGATCACAAATTAAGCTCCTTTTTTCGATTAGACGCTTAGTTTACGAGATAATCGCATTTAAAGATTTCCATATGAAAATCCAGCATTGGCCACCCATTTCATAGTGATATCCCCGTATATTTCATGGGATTTTTTAAGTATTTCATAGTGATCACAAATTAAGCTCCTTTTTGCGATTAGACGCTTAGTTTACGAGATAATCGCATTTAAAGATTTCCATATGAAAATCCAGCATTGGCCACCCATTTTATAGTGATATCCCCACCTATTTCATCGGAATTCGTAAGTATTTAATAGTGATCACAAATTAAGCTCCTTTTTGCGATTAGACGCTTAGTTTACGAGATAATCGCATTTAAAGATTTCCATATGAAAGTCCAGCATTGGCCACCTATATTATAGTGATATCCCCACCTATTTCATGGGATTTCTTAAGTATTTCATAGTGATCACAAATTAAGCTCCTTTTTGCGATTAGACGCTTAGTTTACGAGATAATCGCATTTAAAGATTTCCATATGAAAATCCAGCATTGGCCACCCATTTTATAGTGATATCCCCACCTATTTCATCGGAATTCGTAAGTATTTAATAGTGATCACAAATTAAGCTCCTTTTTGCGATTAGACGCTTAGTTTACGAGATAATCGCATTTAAAGATTTCCATATGAAAATCCAGCATTCGCCACCCATTTCATAGTGATATTCCCACCTATTTCATGAGAATTCGTAAGTATTAAATAGTGATCACAAATTAAGCTCCTTTTTGCGATTAGACGCTTAGTTTACGAGATAATCGCATTTAAAGATTTCCATATGAAAATCCAGCATTGGCCACCCATTTCATAGTGATATCCCCGCATATTTCATGGGATTTCTTAAGTATTTCATAGTGATCACAAATTAAGCTCCTTTTTGCGATTAGACGCTTAGTTTACGAGATAATCGCATTTAAAGATTTCCATATGAAAATCCAGCATTGGCCACCCATTTTATAGTGATATCCCCACCTATTTCATGGGATTTCTTAAGTATTTAATAGTGATCACAAATTAAGCTCCTTTTTGCGATTAGACGCTTAGTTTACGAGATAATCGCACTTAAAGATTTCCATATGAAAATCCAGCATTGGCCACCCATTTCATAGTGATATCCCCGTATATTTCATGGGATTTCTTAAGTATTTCATAGTGATCACAAATTAAGCTCCTTTTTGCGATTAGACGCTTAGTTTACGAGATAATCGCATTTAAAGATTTCCATATGAAAATCCAGCATTGGCCACCCATTTTATAGTGATATCCCCACCTATTTCATGAGAATTCGTAAGTATTAAATAGTGATCACAAATTAAGCTGCTTTTTTCGATTAGACGCTTAGTTTACGAGATAATCGCATTTAAAGATTTCCATATGAAAATCCAGCATTGGCCACCCATTTCATAGTGATATCCCCGTATATTTCATGGGATTTTTTAAGTATTTCATAGTGATCACAAATTAAGCTCCTTTTTGCGATTAGACGCTTAGTTTACGAGATAATCGCATTTAAAGATTTCCATATGAAAATCCAGAATTGGCCACCCATTTCATAGTGATATCCCCGTATATTTCATGGGATTTCTTAAGTATTTCATAGTGATCACAAATTAAGCTCCTTTTTGCGATTAGACGCTTAGTTTACGAGATAATCGCATTTAAAGATTTCCATATGAAAATCCAGCATTGGCCACCCATTTTATAGTGATATCCCCACCTATTTCATGGGATTTCTTAAGTATTTAATAGTGATCACAAATTAAGCTCCTTTTTGCGATTAGACGCTTAGTTTACGAGATAATCGCACTTAAAGATTTCCATATGAAAATCCAGCATTGGCCACCCATTTTATAGTGATATCCCCACCTATTTCATGAGAATTCGTAAGTATTAAATAGTGATCACAAATTAAGCTACTTTTTTCGATTAGACGCTTAGTTTACGAGATAATCGCATTTAAAGATTTCCATATGAAAGTCCAGCATTGGCCACCCATATTATAGTGATATCCCCACCTATTTCATCGGAATTCGTAAGTATGTAATAGTGATCACAAATTAAGCTCCTTTTTGCGATTAGACGCTTAGTTTACGAGATAATCGCATTTAAAGATTTCCATATGAAAATCCAGCATTGGCCACCCATTTTATAGTGATATCCCCACCTATTTCATGAGAATTCGTAAGTATTTAATAGTGATCACAAATTAAGCTCCTTTTTGCGATTAGACGCTTAGTTTACGAGATAATCGCATTTAAAGATTTCCATATGAAAATCCAGCATTGGCCACCCATTTTATAGTGATATCCCCACCTATTTCATGAGAATTCGTAAGTATTAAATAGTGATCACAAATTAAGCTCCTTTTTTCGATTAGACGCTTAGTTTACGAGATAATCGCATTTAAAGATTTCCATATGAAAATCCAGAATTGGCCACCCATTTCATAGTAATATCCCCGTATATTTCATGGGATTTTTTAAGCATTTCATAGTGATCACAAATTAAGCTCCTTTTTGCGATTAGACGCTTAGTTTACGAGATAATCGCATTTAAAGATTTCCATATGAATATCCAGAATTAGCCACCCATTTCATAGTGATATCCCCGTATATTTCATGGGATTTCTTAAGTATTTCATAGTGATCACAAATTAAGCTCCTTTTTGCGATTAGACGCTTAGTTTACGAGATAATCGCATTTAAAGATTTCCATATGAAAATCCAGCATTGGCCACCCATTTTATAGTGATATCCCCACCTATTTCATGAGAATTCGTAAGTATTTAATAGTGATCACAAATTAAGCTCCTTTTTGCGATTAGACGCTTAGTTTACGAGATAATCGCATTTAAAGATTTCCATATGAATATCCAGAATTAGCCACCCATTTCATAGTGATATCCCCGTATATTTCATGGGATTTCTTAAGTATTTCATAGTGATCACAAATTAAGCTCCTTTTTTCGATTAGACGCTTAGTTTACGAGATAATCGCATTTAAAGATTTCCATATGAAAATCCAGCATTGGCCACCCATTTCATAGTGATATCCCCGTATATTTCATGGGATTTCTTAAGTATTTAATAGTGATCACAAATTAAGCTCCTTTTTGCGATTAGACGCTTAGTTTACGAGATAATCGCATTTAAAGATTTCCAGCATTGGCCACCCATTTCATAGTGATATCCCTGTATATTTCATGGGATTTTTTAAGTATTTAATATTGATCACAAATTAAGCTCCTTTTTGCGATTAGACGCTTAGTTTACGAGATAATTGCATTTAAAGATTTCCATATGAAAATCCAGAATTGACCACCCATTTCATAGTGATATCCCCGTATATTTCATGGGATTTTTTTAAGTATTTCATAGTGATCACAAATTAAGCTCCTTTTTGCGATTAGACGCTTAGTTTACGAGATAATCGCACTTAAAGATTTCCATATGAAAATCCAGAATTGGCCACCAATTTCATAGTGATATCCCCACCTATTTCATGAGAATTCGTAAGTATTTAATAGTGATCACAAATTAAGCTCCTTTTTGCGATTAGACGCTTAGTTTACGAGATAATCGCATTTAAAGATTTCCATATGAAAATCCAGAATTGGCCACCCATTTCATAGTGATATCCCCGTATATTTCATGGGATTTTTTAAGCATTTCATAGTGATCACAAATTAAGCTCCTTTTTGCGATTAGACGCTTAGTTTACGAGATAATCGCATTTAAAGATTTCCATATGAAAATCCAGAATTGGCCACCCATTTCATAGTGATATCCCCGTATATTTCATGGGATTTCTTAAGTATTTCATAGTGATCACAAATTAAGCTCCTTTTTGCGATTAGACGCTTAGTTTACGAGATAATCGCATTTAAAGATTTCCATATGAAAATCCAGCATTGGCCACCCATTTTATAGTGATATCCCCACCTATTTCATCGGAATTCGTAAGTATTTCATAGTGATCACAAATTAAGCTCCTTTTTGCGATTAGACGCTTAGTTTACGAGATAATCGCATTTAAAGATTTCCATATGAAAATCCAGCATTGGCCACCCATTTTATAGTGATATCCCCACCTATTTCATGAGAATTCGTAAGTATTAAATAGTGATCACAAATTAAGCTCCTTTTTTCGATTAGACGCTTAGTTTACGAGATAATCGCATTTAAAGATTTCCATATGAAAGTCCAGCATTGGCCACCCATATTATAGTGATATCCCCACCTATTTCATCGGAATTCGTAAGTATTTAATAGTGATCACAAATTAAGCTCCTTTTTGCGATTAGACGCTTAGTTTACGAGATAATCGCATTTAAAGATTTCCATATGAAAATCCAGCATTGGCCTGCCATTTCATAGTGATATCCCCACCTATTTCATGAGAATTCGTAAGTATTAAATAGTGATCACAAATTAAGCTCCTTTTTTCGATTAGACGCTTAGTTTACGAGATAATCGCATTTAAAGATTTCCATATGAAAATCCAGAATTGGCCACCCATTTCATAGTGATATCCCCGTATATTTCATGGGATTTCTTAAGTATTTCATAGTGATCACAAATTAAGCTCCTTTTTGCGATTAGACGCTTAGTTTACGAGATAATCGCATTTAAAGATTTCCATATGAAAATCCAGCATTGGCCACCCATTTTATAGTGATATCCCCACCTATTTCATCGGAATTCGTAAGTATTTCATAGTGATCACAAATTAAGCTCCTTTTTGCGATTAGACGCTTAGTTTACGATATAATCGCATTTAAAGATTTCCATATGAAAATCCAGCATTGGCCACCCATTTTATAGTGATATCCCCACCTATTTCATGAGAATTCGTAAGTATTTAATAGTGATCACAAATTAAGCTCCTTTTTTCGATTAGACGCTTAGTTTACGAGATAATCGCATTTAAAGATTTCCATATGAAAGTCCAGCATTGGCCACCCATATTATAGTGATATCCCCACCTATTTCATCGGAATTCGTAAGTATTTAATAGTGATCACAAATTAAGCTCCTTTTTGCGATTAGACGCTTAGTTTACGATATAATCGCATTTAAAGATTTCCATATGAAAATCCAGCATTGGCCACCCATTTTATAGTGATATCCCCACCTATTTCATGAGAATTCGTAAGTATTTAATAGTGATCACAAATTAAGCTCCTTTTTGCGATTAGACGCTTAGTTTACGAGATAATCGCATTTAAAGATTTCCATATGAAAGTCCAGCATTGGCCACCCATATTATAGTGATATCCCCACCTATTTCATCGGAATTCGTAAGTATTTAATAGTGATCACAAATTAAGCTCCTTTTTTCGATTAGACGCTTAGTTTACGAGATAATCGCATTTAAAGATTTCCATATGAAAGTCCAGCATTGGCCACCCATATTATAGTGATATCCCCACCTATTTCATGAGAATTCGTAAGTATTTAATAGTGATCACAAATTAAGCTCCTTTTTGCGATTAGACGCTTAGTTTACGATATAATCGCATTTAAAGATTTCCATATGAAAATCCAGCATTGGCCACCCATTTTATAGTGATATCCCCACCTATTTCATGAGAATTCGTAAGTATTTAATAGTGATCACAAATTAAGCTCCTTTTTGCGATTAGACGCTTAGTTTACGAGATAATCGCATTTAAAGATTTCCATATGAAAATCCAGAATTGGCCACCCATTTCATAGTGATATCCCCGTATATTTCATGGGATTTTTTAAGTATTTCATAGTGATCACAAATTAAGCTCCTTTTTGCGATTAGACGCTTAGTTTACGAGATAATCGCATTTAAAGATTTCCATATGAAAATCCAGAATTGGCCACCCATTTCTTATTAATATCCCCGTATATTTCATGGGATTTCTTAAGTATTTCATAGTGATCACAAATTAAGCTCCTTTTTGCGATTAGACGCTTAGTTTACGAGATAATCGCATTTAAAGATTTCCATATGAAAATCCAGCATTGGCCACCCATTTTATAGTGATATCCCCACCTATTTCATCGGAATTCGTAAGTATTTCATAGTGATCACAAATTAAGCTCCTTTTTGCGATTAGACGCTTAGTTTACGAGATAATCGCATTTAAAGATTTCCATATGAAAATCCAGCATTGGCCACCCATTTTATAGTGATATCCCCACCTATTTCATGAGAATTCGTAAGTATTAAATAGTGATCACAAATTAAGCTCCTTTTTTCGATTAGACGCTTAGTTTACGAGATAATCGCATTTAAAGATTTCCATATGAAAGTCCAGCATTGGCCACCCATATTATAGTGATATCCCCACCTATTTCATCGGAATTCGTAAGTATTTAATAGTGATCACAAATTAAGCTCCTTATTGCGATTAGACGCTTAGTTAACGAGATAATCGCATTTAAAGATTTCCATATGAAAATCCAGCATTGGCCTGCCATTTCATATTAATATCCCCGTATATTTCATGGGATTTCTTAAGTATTTCATAGTGATCACAAATTAAGCTCCTTTTTGCGATTAGACGCTTAGTTTACGAGATAATCGCATTTAAAGATTTCCATATGAAAATCCAGCATTGGCCACCCATTTTATAGTGATATCCCCACCTATTTCATCGGAATTCGTAAGTATTTCATAGTGATCACAAATTAAGCTCCTTTTTGCGATTAGACGCTTAGTTTACGAGATAATCGCATTTAAAGATTTCCATATGAAAATCCAGCATTGGCCACCCATTTTATAGTGATATCCCCACCTATTTCATGAGAATTCGTAAGTATTAAATAGTGATCACAAATTAAGCTCCTTTTTTCGATTAGACGCTTAGTTTACGAGATAATCGCATTTAAAGATTTCCATATGAAAATCCAGAATTGGCCACCCATTTCATATTAATATCCCCGTATATTTCATGGGATTTCTTAAGTATTTCATAGTGATCACAAATTAAGCTCCTTTTTGCGATTAGACGCTTAGTTTACGAGATAATCGCATTTAAAGATTTCCATATGAAAATCCAGAATTGGCCACCCATTTCATAGTGATATCCCCGTATATTTCATGGGATTTTTTAAGTATTTCATAGTGATCACAAATTAAGCTCCTTTTTGCGATTAGACGCTTAGTTTACGAGATAATCGCATTTAAAGATTTCCATATGAAAATCCAGAATTGGCCACCCATTTCATATTAATATCCCCGTATATTTCATGGGATTTCTTAAGTATTTCATAGTGATCACAAATTAAACTCCTTTTTGCGATTAGACGCTTAGTTTACGAGATAATCGCATTTAAAGATTTCCATATGAAAATCCAGCATTGGCCACCCATTTTATAGTGATATCCCCACCTATTTCATCGGAATTCGTAAGTATTTCATAGTGATCACAAATTAAGCTCCTTTTTGCGATTAGACGCTTAGTTTACGAGATAATCGCATTTAAAGATTTCCATATGAAAATCCAGCATTGGCCACCCATTTTATAGTGATATCCCCACCTATTTCATGAGAATTCGTAAGTATTAAATAGTGATCACAAATTAAGCTCCTTTTTTCGATTAGACGCTTAGTTTACGAGATAATCGCATTTAAAGATTTCCATATGAAAGTCCAGCATTGGCCACCCATATTATAGTGATATCCCCACCTATTTCATCGGAATTCGTAAGTATTTAATAGTGATCACAAATTAAGCTCCTTTTTTCGATTAGACGCTTAGTTTACGAGATAATCGCATTTAAAGATTTCCATATGAAAATCCAGCATTGGCCACCCATTTTATAGTGATATCCCCACCTATTTCATGAGAATTCGTAAGTATTTAATAGTGATCACAAATTAAGCTCCTTTTTGCGATTAGACGCTTAGTTTACGAGAAAATCGCATTTAAAGATTTCCATATGAAAATCCAGCATTGGCCACCCATTTCATAGAGATATCCCCGTATATTTCATGGGATTTTTGAAGTATTTCATAGTGATCACAAATTAAGCTCCTTTTTGCGATTAGACGCTTAGTTTACGAGATAATCGCATTTAAAGATTTCCATATGAAAATCCAGCATTGGCCACCCATTTTATAGTGATATCCCCACCTATTTCATGAGAATTCGTAAGTATTTAATAGTGATCACAAATTAAGCTCCTTTTTGCGATTAGACGCTTAGTTTACGAGAAAATCGCATTTAAAGATTTCCATATGAAAATCCAGCATTGGCCACCCATTTCATAGTGATATCCCCGTATATTTCATGTGATTTTTTAAGTATTTCATAGTGATCACAAATTAAGCTCCTTTTTGCGATTAGACGCTTAGTTTACAAGATAATCGCATTTAAAGATTTCGATATGAAAATCCAGCATTGGCCACCCATTTGATAGTGATATCCCCGTATATTTCATGGGATTTTTTAAGTATTTCATAGTGATCACAAATTAAGCTCCTTTTTGCGATTAGACGCTTAGTTTACGAGATAATCGCATTTAAAGATTTCCATATGAAAATCCAGCATTGGCCACCCATTTTATAGTGATATCCCCACCTATTTCATAGGAATTCGTAAGTATTTAATAGTGATCACAAATTAAGCTCCTTTTTGCGATTAGACGCTTAGTTTACGAGATAATCGCATTTAAAGATTTCCATATGAAAATCCAGCATTGGCCACCCATTTTATAGTGATATCCCCACCTATTTTATGAGAATTCGTAAATTCACAAATTAAGCTCCTTTTTGCGATTAGACGCTTAGTTTACGAGATAATCGCATTTAAAGATTTCCATATGAAAATCCAGCATTGGCCACACATTTCATAGTCATATTCCCATCTATTACAAGTGATTTCCTAAGTATTTCATAGTGATCACAAATTAAGCTCCTTTGTGCGATTAGACGCTTAGTTTACGAGATAATCGCATTTAAAGATTTCCATATGAAAATCCAGCATTGGCCACCCATTTTATAGTGATATCCCCACCTATTTCATGAGAATTCGTTAGTATTTAATAGTGATCACAAATTAAGCTCCTTTTTGCGATTAGACGCTTAGTTTACGAGATAATCGCATTTAAAGATTTCCATATGAAAATCCAGCATTGGCCACCCATTTTATAGTGATATCCCCACCTATTTCATGAGAATTCGTAAGTATTAAATAGTGATCACAAATTAAGCTCCTTTTTTCGATTAGACGCTTAGTTTACGAGATAATCGCATTTAAAGATTTCCATATGAAAATCCAGCATTGGCCACCCATTTTATAGTGATATCCCCACCTATTTCATGAGAATTCGTTAGTATTTAATAGTGATCACAAATTAAGCTCCTTTTTGCGATTAGACGCTTAGTTTACGAGATAATCGCATTTAAAGATTTCCATATGAAAATCCAGCATTGGCCACCCATTTCATAGTCATATTCCCATCTATTACAAGTGATTTCCTAAGTATTTCATAGTGATCACAAATTAAGCTCCTTTGTGCGATTAGACGCTTAGTTTACGAGATAATCGCATTTAAAGATTTCCATATGAAAATCCAGCATTGGCCACCCATTTTATAGTGATATCCCCACCTATTTCATGAGAATTCGTTAGTATTTAATAGTGATCACAAATTAAGCTCCTTATTGCGATTAGACGCTTAGTTTACGAGATAATCGCATTTAAAGATTTCCATATGAAAATCCAGCATTGGCCACCCATTTTATAGTGATATCCCCATCTATTACAAGTGATTTCCTAAGTATTTCATAGTGATCACAAATTAAGCTCCTTTTTGCGATTAGACGCTTAGTTTACGAGATAATCGCATTTAAAGATTTCCATATGAAAATCCAGCATTGGCCACCCATTTTATCGTGATATCCCCACCTATTTCATAGGAATTCGTAAGTATTTAATAGTGATCACAAATTAAGCTCCTTTTTGCGATTAGACGCTTAGTTTACGAGATAATCGCATTTAAAGATTTCTATATGAAAATCCAGCATTGGCCACCCATTTTATAGTGATATCCCCACCTATTTCATGAGAATTCGTAAGTATTTAATAGTGATCACAAATTAAGCTCCTTTTTGCGATTAGACGCTTAGTTTACGAGATAATCGCATTTAAAGATTTCCATATGAAAATCCAGCATTGGCCAATCCAGCATTGGCCACCCATTGATATCCCCGTATATTTCATGGGATTTTTTAAGTATTTCATAGTGATCACAAATTAAGCTCCTTTTTGCGATTAGTCGCTTAGTTTACGAGATAATCGCATTTAGAGATTTCCTTATGAAAATCCAGCATTGGCCACCCATTTTATCGTGATATCCCCACCTATTTCATAGGAATTCGTAAGTATTTAATAGTGATCACAAATTAAGCTCCTTTTTGCGATTAGACGCTTAGTTTACGAGATAATCGCATTTAAAGATTTCTATATGAAAATCCAGCATTGGCCACCCATTTTATAGTGATATCCCCACCTATTTCATGAGAATTCGTAAGTATTTAATAGTGATCACAAATTAAGCTCCTTTTTGCGATTAGACGCTTAGTTTACGAGATAATCGCATTTAAAGATTTCCATATGAAAATCCAGCATTGGCCAATCCAGCATTGGCCACCCATTGATATCCCCGTATATTTCATGGGATTTTTTAAGTATTTCATAGTGATCACAAATTAAGCTCCTTTTTGCGATTAGTCGCTTAGTTTACGAGATAATCGCATTTAGAGATTTCCTTATGAAAATCCAGCATTGGCCACCCGTTTCATAGTGATATCCCCATATATTTCATGGGATTTCTTAAGTATTTCATAGTGATCACAAATTAAGCTCCTTTTTGCGATTAGGCGCTTAGTTTACGAGATAATCGCATTTAAAGATTCCCATATGAAAATCCAGCATTGGCCACCCATTTTATAGTGATATCCCCACCTATTTCATGAGAATTCGTAAGTATTTAATAGTGATCACAAATTAAGCTCCTTTTTGCGATTAGACGCTTAGTTTACGAGATAATCGCATTTAAAGATTTCCATATAAAAATCCAGCATTGGCCACCCATTTCATAGTGACATCCCCGTACATTTCATGGGATTTTTTAAGTATTTCATAGTGATCACAAATTAAGCTCCTTTTTGCGATTAGACGCTTAGTTTACGAGATAATCGCATTTAGAGATTTCCTTATGAAAATCCAGCATTGGCCACCCGTTTCATAGTGATATCCCCATATATTTCATGGGATTTCTTAAGTATTTCATAGTGATCACAAATTAAGCTCCTTTTTGCGATTAGGCGCTTAGTTTACGAGATAATCGCATTTAAAGATTCCCATATGAAAATCCAGCATTGGCCACCCATTTTATAGTGATATCCCCACCTATTTCATGAGAATTCGTAAGTATTTAATAGTGATCACAAATTAAGCTCCTTTTTGCGATTAGACGCTTAGTTTACGAGATAATCGCATTTAAAGATTTCCATATGAAAATCCAGCATTGGCCACCCATTTTATAGTGATATCCCCGTATATTTCATGGGATTTTTTAAGTATTTCATAGTGATCACAAATTAAGCTCCTTTTTGCGATTAGACGCTTAGTTTACGAGATAATCGCATTTAGAGATTTCCTTATGAAAATCCAGCATTGGCCACCCGTTTCATAGTGATATCCCCATATATTTCATGGGATTTCTTAAGTATTTCATAGTGATCACAAATTAAGCTCCTTTTTGCGATTAGACGCTTAGTTTACGAGATAATCGCATTTAAAGATTTCCATATGAAAATCCAGCATTGGCCACCCATTTTATAGTGATATCACAAATTAAGCTCCTTTTTGCGATTAGACGCTTAGTTTACGAGATAATCGCATTTAAAGATTTCCATATGAAAATCCAGCATTGGCCAATCCAGCATTGGCCACCCATTGATATCCCCGTATATTTCATGGGATTTTTTAAGTATTTCATAGTGATCACAAATTAAGCTCCTTTTAGCGATTAGACGCTTAGTTTACGAGATAATCGCATTTAAAGATTTCCATATGAAAATCCAGCATTGGCCACCCATTTTATAGTGATATCACAAATTAAGCTCCTTTTTGCGATTAGACGCTTAGTTTACGAGATAATCGCATTTAAAGATTTCCATATGAAAATCCAGCATTGGCCAATCCAGCATTGGCCACCCATTGATATCCCCGTATATTTCATGGGATTTCTTAAGTATTTCATAGTGATCACAAATTAAGCTCCTTTTTGCGATTAGACGCTTAGTTTACGAGATAATCGCATTTAAAGATTTCCATATAAAAATCCAGCATTGGCCACCCATTTTATAGTGATATCCCCACCTATTTCATGAGAATTCGTAAGTATTTAATAGTGATCACAAATTAAGCTTCTTGTTGCGATTAGACGCTTAGTTTACGAGATAATCGCATTTAAAGATTTCCATATGAAAATCCAGCATTGGCCACCCGTTTCATAGTGATATCCCCATATATTTCATGGGATTTCTTAAGTATTTCATAGTGATCACAAATTAAGCTCCTTTTTGCGATTAGACGCTTAGTTTACGAGATAATCGCATTTAAAGATTCCCATATGAAAATCCAGCATTGGCCAATCCAGCATTGGCCAATCCAGCATTGGCCACCCATTGATATCCCCGTATATTTCATGGGATTTCTTAAGAATTTCATACTGATCACAAATTAAACTCCTTTTTGCGATTAGACGCGTAGTTTACGAGATAATCGCATTTAAAGATTTCTAATGAAAATCCAGCATTGTCCACCCATTTTATCGTGATATCCCCACCTATTTCATAGGAATTCGTAAGTATTTAATAGTGATCACAAATTAAGCTCCTTTTTGCGATTAGACGCTTAGTTTACGAGATAATCGCATTTAAAGGTTTCCATATGAAAATCCAGCATCGGCCACCCATTTTATAGTGATATCCCCGTATATTTCATGGGATTTTTTAAGTATTTCATAGTGATCACAAATTAAGCTCCTTTTTGCGATTAGTCGCTTAGTTTACGAGATAATCGCAGTTAGAGATTTCCTTATGAAAATCCAGCATTGGCCACCCGTTTCATAGTGATATCCCCACCTATTTCATGAGAATTCGTAAGTATTTAATAGTGATCACAAATTAAGCTTCTTGTTGCGATTAGACGCTTAGTTTACGAGATAATCGCATTTAAAGATTTCCATATGAAAATCCAGCATTGGCCACCCATTTTATAGTGATATCCCCGTATATTTCATGGGATTTTTTAAGTATTTCATAGTGATCACAAATTAAGCTCCTTTTTGCGATTAGACGCTTAGTTTACGAGATAATCGCATTTAGAGATTTCCTTATGAAAATCCAGCATTGGCCACCCGTTTCATAGTGATATCCCCATATATTTCATGGGATTTCTTAAGTATTTCATAGTGATCACAAATTAAGCTCCTTTTTGCGATTAGACGCTTAGTTTACGAGATAATCGCATTTAAAGATTTCCATATGAAAATCCAGCATTGGCCACCCATTTTATCGTGATATTCCCATCTATTACAAGCGATTTCCTAAGTATTTCATAGTGATCACAAATTAAGCTCCTTTTTGCGATTAGACGCTTAGTTTACGAGATAACCGCATTTAAAGATTTCCATATGAAAATCCAGCATTGGCCACCCATTTTATAGTGATATCCCCACCTATTTCATGAGAATTCGTAAGTATTTAATAGTGATCACAAATTAAGCTCCTTTTTGCGATTAGACGCTTAGTTTACGAGATAATCGCATTTAAAGATTTCCATATGAAAATCCAGCATTGGCCAATCCAGCATTGGCCACCCATTGATATCCCCGTATATTTCATAGGATTTCTTAAGTATTTCATAGTGATCACAAATTAAACTCCTTTTTGCGATTAGACGCGTAGTTTACGAGATAATCGCATTTAAAGATTTCTAATGAAAATCCAGCATTGGCCACCCATTTTATCGTGATATCCCCACCTATTTCATAGGAATTCGTAAGTATTTAATAGTGATCACAAATTAAGCTCCTTTTTGCGATTAGACGCTTAGTTTACGAGATAATCGCATTTAAAGATTTCTATATGAAAATCCAGCATTGGCCACCCATTTTATAGTGATATCCCCACCTATTTCATGAGAATTCGTAAGTATTTAATAGTGATCACAAATTAAGCTCCTTTTTGCGATTAGACGCTTAGTTTACGAGATAATCGCATTTAAAGATTTCCATATGAAAATCCAGCATTGGCCAATCCAGCATTGGCCACCCATTGATATCCCCGTATATTTCATGGGATTTTTTAAGTATTTCATAGTGATCACAAATTAAGCTCCTTTTTGCGATTAGTCGCTTAGTTTACGAGATAATCGCATTTAGAGATTTCCTTATGAAAATCCAGCATTGGCCACCCGTTTCATAGTGATATCCCCATATATTTCATGGGATTTCTTAAGTATTTCATAGTGATCACAAATTAAGCTCCTTTTTGCGATTAGACGCTTAGTTTACGAGATAATCGCATTTAAAGATTTCCATATGAAAATCCAGCATCGGCCACCCATTTTATAGTGATATCCCCGTATATTTCATGGGATTTTTTAAGTATTTCATAGTGATCACAAATTAAGCTCCTTTTTGCGATTAGTCGCTTAGTTTACGAGATAATCGCATTTAGAGATTTCCTTATTGAAAACGTCAAATAATTTGCCTTTTGAGGTTTCCTGAAACGAACTTAGTGTTACAAAACTGAGCCGGAAATATTGACTCGAAATAGCAATATTTCGCCCAGTAATTGTTCACCGAAAGAAAGGAAAATAAACGAAAGAAAACACCAGAATTAGAAAGTTGAAATGAACAATGTTTTCTCCTTTTATTGTAGAAATTGAACAATTACAAAGGATGTGGTAGGAACAATATCTTACGTTGTCAGTTGAAGGCTCAAATAACAAGTGACGTTAAGGTTTTGTAAGAGTAGAAAATTTCCCTGCGAAAGCATAGATGACATCGAGTAGACATATTTCGAACTAGAAAGCAGCTCTAACACAGCGAAAGCTTTGATAGAGTGTGATATGTATGTATTTGCGCGTCTTAAAGCGGAGGATTAGTATATATCCTTAGGTAAAGGATTCAGGGTTGCCATCTGAGGGCAAAAAATGAAAGAAATAGGATTTTGACCTGAACATTACCGCCCGCCTTGCAGTGTCGCTGCAATGAAACTTCGGAAGAGATGTCATTTATACCTTCTCAGAGAAAGGCTAGGAAAATACGAAATTTACATTTATGTTTTAAGTAACAAAAAATGAATGAACAATAATAATGATAGCTGAAAAAGAAAGTGTGTGTTTTCGTTCATTAAAAAGTGCAGAAAATGGATTTGAATTCATTTGTAATTTATTTCAGAAGTATAAAGAAACTAATATTGGTAAATTATTAGAAACAGGGGGTAGAAGAAAGAGAACGACTTAATTTGCGGGTGAAAGTAGAACAAGTTTTGTAATGGGTCTTGTAATAGTGCCTCTTTGTGTTACAACGTCCGCAACACGTACACGATTATCTTGACCCGTATAGCATTTTGAAATACGACCTAGGCGCCATGAATTTGGTGGAAGATTTTCATCTCTTATAACAACGAGCGATCCTTCTTGTAGATTCTGTTCAGAAGTTTTCCATTTATTGCGTTTATTGAGCTCGCGCAGATACTCATTCTTCCACCGAGAACAAAAACTCTGGTGGATAACCTTCAATTTCTGCCACCTATGAAGCATAGAGGCCGTTGACTCTTGAACTGCCGGATCTACTGGAGTAAGAATTGGACTACCAATAAGGAAATGTCCGGGCGTCAAGGCAGAAAAATCAGAAGGTTCTTGCGACATTGGAGACAAAGGGCGCGAATTTAGACACGCTTCAATGCGAGCCAACAATGTGGAAAACTCTTCAAATGTGAATTTTGATGAGCTAGTCATCTTGCGGAAGTGGGTCTTGAAACTTTTGACTCCTGCTTCCCATAGCCCACCCATATGAGGAGCGCCAGGGGGAATGAAGTGCCAAGATACGTTCTGATGAGCATAATTGGCGGTAATAATCTCCTGTGAATTTCGAATAAATTCTCTAGCCAAAAGTCTCGATGCACCCACGAAAGTTGTTCCGTTGTCGGAATATAAATGTAACGGACAACCTCTGCGCGAAACGAACCGATGAAATGCAGCCATGAAAGTGGAGGTCGACAAATCGGAAGTTGCCTCTAAGTGGATAGCTTTTGTCGAGAAACACACGAACACGCAGACGTAGCCTTTCGTAATACGACAGGCTCGTCCGTTGTAGGTCTTAATGTCAAAAGGACCCGCGAAATCAAGGCCCGTGCGAGTAAAAGGACGTGAATATTCCGACCTTTCTGGAGGTAATGCAGCCATTAACTGTTTTTGACACCTTTTTCGGTATAAAATGCAGGGCTTACATTTGTTGATGATAGCTTTAACCAAGTTTTTAACTTTTGGTATCCAATATTGGGATCGTATGACTCTAAGAACAAGTTGATTACCGCCATGTAAGGTAATCGAATGAACGAAATCTACCAAAAGCCTTGAATATCGACAACTATAGGGAAGAATAATAGGGTGCCTTTCATTATAGGTAAGGCCCGGTGACGACTCCAATCGGCCACATGAACGAATTAATCCTTCAGAATCAATGAATGGATTAAGATTTAGGAGACAACTGGATGAAGAAATTGTACTCCTTGTGGATAAGGCCCTGTACTCATTTGGATAGTAGACCTTTTGCGTTATTGAAATGAGACGATTTCTCACCATGGCTAATTCAGAACTAGCTAGGGTGGTCGACTCTCGAACAAAACTCGAACGATACCTCGGATGTGTACGATAGAAAAATCTGTACATATAGGCAAGTACACGGAGTGCTCTAGGATAAGAGCTGAATCTCTCAAGAATATCATCAAAATTGGAAAAGTACGTAAAATGAACCTGAACAGACTTCTTTTCTAAGTCTGTGTCAAGCTCCGAAGGAATATTACCGTTAGACCACGGTTCAGAAGTATGGCTAAGCCATTGCGGACCAGACCACCATAGGGTGTTGTTTACGATATCTTGAGGCATTAGCCCTCGACTTGCCAAATCAGCTGGATTATTTTCCGAAGTTACATGACGCCATTTGGATGGATCAACAATTTGGATAATGTTGGAAACTCTGTTCGCTACGAATGTCATCCAACAACAAGGAGGCTTGGATAACCACGAAAGCACAATAGTGGAGTCCGTCCAGCAGTTCACGGAATATGAAGAAATTTCAAGCCTATCAATCAAGCTATCAATCATGTCTGCCAAAAGAACCGCCCCACATAACTCTAATCTTGGTATGGACAATGTCTTTAAAGGAGCAACTTTCGTCCGTGAATACACCAAGTGAGTCGAAATAGAATTTCCGTTAGTAATCCGAACGTATAAGGCCGCTGCGTATGCTTTTTCTGACGCATCACAAAAGCCGTGGAATTGAACATTGCAACCTGGAGCAAAATCGATCCAGCGCGGAATACGAACTTCATTGATAAAGGAATAACTTGACTGAAACATTTTCCATTGCGATATTATGTCGGGAGTTAGAATTTCATCCCAGCCGATACCAGTTGCCCAGACTTTCTGCATCAGAATCTTTGCCAAGACAATACACGGGGAAAGCCACCCTGCAGGGTCGAATAACTTTGCAATTTGCGAAAGAATCGTTCTTTTCGTGTACTTGCAGATGTCTGGAAACGGTTTAGTAACGAAAAAGAAACAATCAGAACGAGCATTCCAACGAATGCCTAGCATTTTTGTAGTGCTACTTTCTTCGAAATCAAGAAAATCTTCATTTAGTAAATGCTCTTGAGGAAGGTCAGACAATATTTTTTTTGAATTTGCTGTCCACTTTCGCAATGAAAAGCCAGCGGACTCAAGAGCGGATTTTAGCTCCTGTATAGCTTTTTGCGCATTTGGAATGGAATGTGCACCTGCAAGAGCGTCATCAACGTACATAGAATTTCGAAGAATGTTACTCGCAATAGGAAAAATTGAAGCGACATCATCAGCCAGCTTTAGCAGAACACGAATTGCCAAGTAAGGAGCACAATTAACTCCGAATGTAACCGTTTGAAGTTCGTAATCTTGGATGTTTTTTATGGGATGGTCACGGTGTAAGATCATCTGGAATGCAGTATGATCTGGATGAACTAAAATTTGCCGATACATCTTCTGGATGTCGGCATTAAAAACGAATTGAAAGAATCGCCACCTTAGAATCAGTAATGTTAAGTCGTTTTGCAATATTGGACCCGTATGCAAAATGTCATTAAGACTTAACCCATTGGAGGATGGAGACGAAGCATTAAACACAACGCGAACCTTAGTTGTGGTACTTTCCGGTTTGATAACCGCATGATGAAGGCTATGGGGGCGGTTCTTTTGGCAGAAAAATCTGCCTTCATCATTTCTTTTTGTGGTGGATAAAAACAAGTCTTCACAGAATTTGTCGGATGGAGACATAAAGTTCTTCCTTGGAAGATTCTCCACCTCCCAAAAGCGTGAAATCTCTTTATCTAAGGAGATTTCGCAGAAGTTTGAAACTATATTTAACGAACTAGATGAACAACTACCCACTGGACCCGTTAAAATCCAGCCGAAAACTGTATCCTGGGCCATTAGAGATCCGCAAACATTTTGCCGTGAACTCGAAAGCATAATTGAAGGTAGGATGTCACCTCCAATCAGCATATCAATTTGCGAACTTTTGTAGAAATGAGGGTCTGCCAGTGGTATTTGTGGAATATCAGCGAATGTAGAAGCCGGAATAGAATGAGAGGGAAGATTGCCAGCCAGTTTTGGTATAACCAAAGCCTTCAGCGAAATTTTAAAATCTTCCCTTACTCTCGAACGAACAACAAGTGTACATTCTTTCTGAACATTAGCCGAAATTGAATTATTTAAACCAGAAACGGTTGCTGTCGTGCGCCTGTATGGCAATTTCAGAGCGTGGAAAAGTCGCTCTGCAATGAAAGTACCTTCAGAACCAGAATCCAAGAGTGCGCGTGCAGTATATGTCACACCAGAGTGCTGAATATTAATAACTGCGGTACCTAATAAGACACTACGTAAATTTGACGAAAAACATGTCTGAACATTTCCAACTGCCGAACTTGTGGACTGTATTGAATCAGAAACAGAAAATGCAGCGGAATTTGGATTCAATGTCGATATAGGAACGTGTTGTACCGGAATATCGTGCGCTGAATTGTTGGATTCTTTGTGGAGCAATGTGTTATGGCGTCTATTACACGTAAAACAGTTATTTTTGCTCGGACAATTTTTAACCGCATGGGTTTTTGAAAAGCAGTTGAGACAAAGTCCTTGCTTTTTAATTTCGGAAATACGCTTGTCAATAGCCATGCTCAGAAATGTAGGACACTTTCGGATAATATGCGACTCATTAGAACATAATGGACATTTCGGATTTGCAACATTATTTTGGAAAGCACTTACTTTTTTCGGACGCTTGAAAATTTGCTCTGTAGGTTTCTCTTTGGGTCGGGGCTGATCTGACCCACTTCGAATTTCAGAAACCGATTCCAGAGTCAGATACCGATTAGTGAGAAAGCTGTCAAGATCGGACCACTTTGGAATGGCAGTCTTATCGGAAAGAGTATGTTCCCACATAGTGAGGGTCGAATCCGGAAGACGATTCGAACACAGAAATACAAATATGGGATCCCAGCTTTCCACACCAATTTTATAAAGCTTCAGAGCTGCAATGCAGGAATTCATATCTCTCTGAAGCCGTTTCAGTGCTTGCCCAGATTCGGAAGAAATAGATGCAAGGTTGAAAAGAATTTTTAATTGCCCATTCACGAGAATACGCTTATTTTCGAACCGGTCACAGAGACTACTCCATGCTAACTCGAAACCTTGATTTGTTAGCGGACTTTTTTGAACTATTTCTTTAGCCTCACCTTTGGTTTTCTGAATTAAGTGGAATAGTTTTTCTACTGGGCTGAGTCGCAAATTCTTTATATACACCGCAGTAAACATATCCCTAAAGGTGGGCCAAGACATGTAGTCTCCATTGAATACTTCCATGTCACACGGCGGAAGTTGAAAAGCATGTCCCTGGTGAACTGGGGCCGTATCGGTTGCAGGAGAAGATGTGAGAGAGGCGAAAGGAGACTGCTTTGGAACTGCAGCTGCCTCAAGTTCATCAGAAAGCTGAGAGAGCTTCGACAAACATTTACAATATGTTATATATGTTGTCTTGAACTTGGCTCGAATTGTCTCAAGCTCCGAGGCCTGATCTTCATCGCTCTCTTCTTCCCCTTCATGCCTACGGTCGCGAAGATATTCTTCGTGAACAGATTTTATCTGTGACCAGATAGACTTCAATTCCTCTTGGTGAATTTTTACCGAATGAGAAGTACCAAGAGGAAGAATATTATCGCTGATGTCTGAATCGAACTCAACGATTGTGTCTGTCAGACGAATAAACGAATCGAGAGACATAGCGAAATAACGAATAATATAAAACGGAAAAACCAAGTGTAAAGAAATTTGAAAAAATAAAAAATTAAAGAAAAGGAAAATAAAAATATTGATCCAATTAAATTTGAAAAATGTTGCAAAAAAAAAAAATTCTTTTATTTGCAGATTTAAATTGGTTTTCAATTTATTAATTTTTTTTTTTTTTTTGTTATTTTATTAACTTATGTAGTTATTAAATTTAGTTTAATAACACAAAATTAATTTTTTTTATTCAAAAGAAACCTTTTTTAATTAATTGAATTATTAAAGTTAATTTATTTTATTGAAATTTATTTGTTAAAATGAAATAAATACTATTGATTTTTTTTGTTGTTTATTTTCTTCTTCAAACCGTAATTATTCGAAATTTTGGAATATTATTATTGATTTATCAATAAATTATATTAATCAGCCCAAGAAATAATAAAAAAAGTAAATATATTATTACAATTGTGTCGCAAACCACTTATGTGCCGACACGAACGGTCTGTAGGGTGCACGGAATCGAAATAATGATAATTGTAAACACTCTTATCAACCGAACTCGAAAATTGAATATATGTTTGTTACGATAAGAATGTAACATACGCAATGAATACCGACTCGAACCGAATGTAGGGTATTTTTCCAATAGAAATATTCATATAATACCCTACAGCACAATAGTATGACCTACAAGAGAATTTAATTACCAATATATATATATATAAGTATATGTCGCACACCCAATGTGTAGCGACTCGAACGGACTGTAGGGCACACTATTGTCGAAAAACAAAGAGCGCACAAAATTGAGTGAAACTCAAGAGACGCTTGAACGTAAACAAAGCATAAACACAGCAACGAAACGATGGTTGTTTGTTGGCTCTGTTTACCAACGGGAATGGCTGAGTGTTTATGCGAATGTGTATGTGAGTGTGTGCCGCCGCTGATCGCAAAGCAAAGCGGAGTTTAATAACAAAAAGATTTTGTAATATCTTGTGCGTTGAAAGGAGAAGAAATATGAGAATTTTATCTAGATCAAAGGGAATTTTCTCTTTGACTCTCTTGGTGAAATGAAATATATCGCACTCGAAATGAAATACGCAGCACACACAACAAAACGAATAAACAATTTTGCGAACAATATGAAGCGCTATCGTCGGCAATAACGACTTTATATTTATTTATTATTTAAAACAAAGAATTAGAAAGCAAAAAGAAATAGAGAAAACCTTCCACCAATCAACCCGAAATAAGATAGGGGAAATTCTCTCCTATTTTGAACTAATACTTTCACACCGCGAATGTCGTTGAATTTAGGATTGTTGTTTTGCCGTCGGCAAAACGCATTCAATTTGCATGTATAAAAAAACTTTATGGTGGCCACACAGTGTGGCGTAAACAATTTTTTGCACTTTTTAATCAAAAATTAAAAACAAAAAAACACACACTGACCTTATTAGAAATGGTTTTATGGATATGTGATGGATGGATGGATGAATGTTCCAAGAAATCCCAGCTTTGTCGCACTAAAGAATCCGGCTCGAAGGACCAAATGAAAACGTCAAATAATTTGCCTTTTGAGGTTTCCTGAAACGAACTTAGTGTTACAAAACTGAGCCGGAAATATTGACTCGAAATAGCAATATTTCGCCCAGTAATTGTTCACCGAAAGAAAGGAAAATAAACGAAAGAAAACACCAGAATTAGAAAGTTGAAATGAACAATGTTTTCTCCTTTTATTGTAGAAATTGAACAATTACAAAGGATGTGGTAGGAACAATATCTTACGTTGTCAGTTGAAGGCTCAAATAACAAGTGACGTTAAGGATTTGTAAGAGTAGAAAATTTCCCTGCGAAAGCATAGATGACATCGAGTAGACATATTTCGAACTAGAAAGCAGCTCTAACACAGCGAAAGCTTTGATAGAGTGTGATATGTATGTATTTGCGCGTCTTAAAGCGGAGGATTAGTATATATCCTTAGGTAAAGGATTCAGGGTTGCCATCTGAGGGCAAAAAATGAAAGAAATAGGATTTTGACCTGAACACTTATGAAAATCCAGCATTGGCCACCCGTTTCATAGTGATATCCCCATATATTTCATGGGATTTCTTAAGTATTTCATAGTGATCACAAATTAAGCTCCTTTTTGCGATTAGACGCTTAGTTTACGAGATAATCGCATTTAAAGATTTCCATATGAAAATCCAGCATTGGCCAATCCAGCATTGGCCACCCATTGATATCCCCGTATATTTCATGGGATTTCTTAAGAATTTCATACTGATCACAAATTAAACTCCTTTTTGCGATTAGACGCGTAGTTTACGAGATAATCGCATTTAAAGATTTCCATATGAAAATCCAGCATTGGCCAATCCAGCATTGGCCACCCATTGATATCCCCGTATATTTCATGGGATTTCTTAAGAATTTCATACTGATCACAAATTAAACTCCTTTTTGCGATTAGACGCGTAGTTTACGAGATAATCGCATTTACAGATTTCCATATGAAAATCCAGCATTGGCCACCCATTTCATAGTGATATCCCTGTATATTTCATGGGATTTCTTAAGTATTTCATAGTGATCACAAATTAAGCTCCTTTTTGCGATTAGACGCTTAGTTTACGAGATAATCGCATTTACAGATTTCCATATGAAAATTTCATAGTGGAATTCGTAAGTATTTCATAGTGATCACAAATTAAGCTCCTTTTTGCGATTAGACGCTTAGTTTACGAGATAATCGCATTTAAAGATTCCCATATGAAAATCCAGCATTGGCCAATCCAGCATTGGCCACCCATTGATATCCCCGTATATTTCATGGGATTTCTTAAGAATGTCATACTGATCACAAATTAAACTCCTTTTTGCGATTAGACGCGTAGTTTACGAGATAATCGCATTTACAGATTTCCATATGAAAATCCAGCATTGGCCACCCATTTTATAGTGATATCCCCACCTATTTCATAGGAATTCGTAAGTATTTAATAGTGATCACAAATTAAGCTCCTTTTTGCGATTAGACGCTTAGTTTACGAGATAATCGCATTTAAAGATTTCCATATGAAAATCCAGCATCGGCCACCCGTTTCATAGTGATATCCCCATATATTTCATGGGATTTCTTAAGTTTTTCATAGTGATCACAAGTTCAGCTCCTTTTTGCGATTAGTCGCTTAGTTTACGAGATAATCGCATTTAGAGATTTCCTTATGAATATCCAGCATTGGCCACCCGTTTCATAGTGATATCCCCATATATTTCATGGGATTTCTTAAGTATTTCATAGTGATCACAAATTAAGCTCCTTTTTGCGATTAGACGCGTAGTTTACGAGATAATCGCATTTAAAGATTTCCATATGAAAATCCAGCATCGGCCACCCGTTTCATAGTGATATCCCCATATATTTCATGGGATTTCTTAAGTTTTTCATAGTGATCACAAGTTCAGCTCCTTTTTGCGATTAGTCGCTTAGTTTACGAGATAATCGCATTTAGAGATTTCCTTATGAATATCCAGCATTGGCCACCCGTTTCATAGTGATATCCCCATATATTTCATGGGATTTCTTAAGTATTTCATAGTGATCACAAATTAAGCTCCTTTTTGCGATTAGACGCTTAGTTTACGAGATAATCGCATTTAAAGATTTCCATATGAAAATCCAGCATTGGCCAATCCAGCATTGGCCACCCATTGATATCCCCGTATATTTCATGGGATTTCTTAAGTATTTCATAGTGATCACAAATTAAGCTCCTTTTTGCGATTAGACGCTTAATTTACGAGATAATCGCATTTAAAGATTCCCATATGAAAATCCAGCATTGGCCAATCCAGCATTGGCCACCCATTGATATCCCCGTATATTTCATGGGATTTCTTAAGAGTTTCATACTGATCACAAATTAAACTCCTTTTTGCGATTAGACGCATAGTTTACGAGATAATCGCATTTAAAGATTTCTAATGAAAATCCAGCATTGGCCACCCATTTTATCGTGATATCCCCACCTATTTCATAGGAATTCGTAAGTATTTAATAGTGATCACAAATTAAGCTCCTTTTTGCGATTAGACGCTTAGTTTACGAGATAATCGCATTTAAAGATTTCCATATAAAAATCCAGCATTGGCCACCCATTTCATAGTGATATCCCCGTACATTTCATGGGATTTTTTAAGTATTTCATAGTGATCACAAATTAAGCTCCTTTTTGCGATTAGACGCTTAGTTTACGAGATAATCGCATTTACAGATTTCCATATGAAAATCCAGCATTGGCCACCCATTTTATAGTGATATCCCCACCTATTTCATGAGAATTCGTAAGTATTTAATAGTGATCACAAATTAAGCTCCTTTTTGCGATTAGACGCTTAGTTTACGAGATAATCGCATTTAAAGATTTCCATATGAAAATCCAGCATTGGCCACCCATTTTATAGTGATATCCCCACCTATTTCATAGGAATTCGTAAGAATTTAATAGTGATCACAAATTAAGCTCCTTGTTGCGATTAGACGCTTAGTTTACGAGATAATCGCATTTAAAGAATTTCATAAGAAAATCCAGCATTGGCCACCCATTTTATAGTGATATCCCCACCTATTTCACAGGAATTCGTAAGTATTAAATAGTGATCACAAATTAAGCTCCTTTTTGCGATTAGACGCTTAGTTTACGAGATAATCGCATTTAAAGATTTCCATATGAAAATCCAGCATTGGCCACCCATTTCATAGTGATATCCCTGTATATTTCATGGGATTTCTTAAGTATTTCATAGTGATCACAAATTAAGCTCCTTTTTGCGATTAGACGCTTAGTTTACGAGATAATCGCATTTACAGATTTCCATATGAAAATTTCATAGTGGAATTCGTAAGTATTTCATAGTGATCACAAATTAAGCTCCTTTTTGCGATTAGACGCTTAGTTTACGAGATAATCGCATTTAAAGATTCCCATATGAAAATCCAGCATTGGCCAATCCAGCATTGGCCACCCATTGATATCCCCGTATATTTCATGGGATTTCTTAAGAATGTCATACTGATCACAAATTAAACTCCTTTTTGCGATTAGACGCGTAGTTTACGAGATAATCGCATTTACAGATTTCCATATGAAAATCCAGCATTGGCCACCCATTTTATAGTGATATCCCCACCTATTTCATAGGAATTCGTAAGTATTTAATAGTGATCACAAATTAAGCTCCTTTTTGCGATTAGACGCTTAGTTTACGAGATAATCGCATTTAAAGATTTCCATATGAAAATCCAGCATCGGCCACCCGTTTCATAGTGATATCCCCATATATTTCATGGGATTTCTTAAGTTTTTCATAGTGATCACAAGTTCAGCTCCTTTTTGCGATTAGTCGCTTAGTTTACGAGATAATCGCATTTAGAGATTTCCTTATGAATATCCAGCATTGGCCACCCGTTTCATAGTGATATCCCCATATATTTCATGGGATTTCTTAAGTATTTCATAGTGATCACAAATTAAGCTCCTTTTTGCGATTAGACGCGTAGTTTACGAGATAATCGCATTTAAAGATTTCCATATGAAAATCCAGCATCGGCCACCCGTTTCATAGTGATATCCCCATATATTTCATGGGATTTCTTAAGTTTTTCATAGTGATCACAAGTTCAGCTCCTTTTTGCGATTAGTCGCTTAGTTTACGAGATAATCGCATTTAGAGATTTCCTTATGAATATCCAGCATTGGCCACCCGTTTCATAGTGATATCCCCATATATTTCATGGGATTTCTTAAGTATTTCATAGTGATCACAAATTAAGCTCCTTTTTGCGATTAGACGCTTAGTTTACGAGATAATCGCATTTAAAGATTTCCATATGAAAATCCAGCATTGGCCAATCCAGCATTGGCCACCCATTGATATCCCCGTATATTTCATGGGATTTCTTAAGTATTTCATAGTGATCACAAATTAAGCTCCTTTTTGCGATTAGACGCTTAATTTACGAGATAATCGCATTTAAAGATTCCCATATGAAAATCCAGCATTGGCCAATCCAGCATTGGCCACCCATTGATATCCCCGTATATTTCATGGGATTTCTTAAGAGTTTCATACTGATCACAAATTAAACTCCTTTTTGCGATTAGACGCATAGTTTACGAGATAATCGCATTTAAAGATTTCTAATGAAAATCCAGCATTGGCCACCCATTTTATCGTGATATCCCCACCTATTTCATAGGAATTCGTAAGTATTTAATAGTGATCACAAATTAAGCTCCTTTTTGCGATTAGACGCTTAGTTTACGAGATAATCGCATTTAAAGATTTCCATATAAAAATCCAGCATTGGCCACCCATTTCATAGTGATATCCCCGTACATTTCATGGGATTTTTTAAGTATTTCATAGTGATCACAAATGAAGCTCCTTTTTGCGATTAGACGCTTAGTTTACGAGATAATCGCATTTAAAGATTTCCATATAAAAATCCAGCATTGGCCACCCATTTCATAGTGATATCCCCGTACATTTCATGGGATTTTTTAAGTATTTCATAGTGATCACAAATTAAGCTCCTTTTTGCGATTAGACGCTTAGTTTACGAGATAATCGCATTTACAGATTTCCATATGAAAATCCAGCATTGGCCACCCATTTTATAGTGATATCCCCACCTATTTCATGAGAATTCGTAAGTATTTAATAGTGATCACAAATTAAGCTCCTTTTTGCGATTAGACGCTTAGTTTACGAGATAATCGCATTTAAAGATTTCCATATGAAAATCCAGCATTGGCCACCCATTTTATAGTGATATCCCAACCTATTTCATAGGAATTCGTAAGAATTTAATAGTGATCACAAATTAAGCTCCTTGTTGCGATTAGACGCTTAGTTTACGAGATAATCGCATTTAAAGAATTTCATAAGAAAATCCAGCATTGGCCACCCATTTTATAGTGATATCCCCACCTATTTCACAGGAATTCGTAAGTATTAAATAGTGATCACAAATTAAGCTCCTTTTTGCGATTAGACGCTTAGTTTACGAGATAATCGCATTTAAAGATTTCCATATGAAAATCCAGCATTGGCCACCCATTTCATAGTGATATCCCTGTATATTTCATGGGATTTCTTAAGTATTTCATAGTGATCACAAATTAAGCTCCTTTTTGCGATTAGACGCTTAGTTTACGAGATAATCGCATTTAAAGATTTCCATATGAAAATCCAGCATTGGCCACCCATTTTATAGTGATATCCCCACCTATTTCATAGGAATTCGTAAGTATTAAATAGTGATCACAAATTAAGCTCCTTTTTGCGATTAGACGCTTAGTTTACGAGATAATCGCATTTAAAGATTTCCATATGAAAATCCAGCATTGGCCACCCATTTTATAGTGATATCCCCACCTATTTCATGAGAATTCGTAAGTATTTAATAGTGATCACAAATTAAGCTCCTTGTTGCGATTAGACGCTTAGTTTACGAGATAATCGCATTTAAAGATTTCCATATGAAAATCCAGCATTGGCCACCCATTTTATAGTGATATCCCCACCTATTTCATAGGAATTCGTAAGTATTAAATAGTGATCACAAATTAAGCTCCTTTTTGCGATTAGGCGCTTAGTTTACGAGATAATCGCATTTAAAGATTTCCATATGAAAATCCAGCATTGGCCACCCATTTTATAGTGATATCCCCACCTATTTCATGAGAATTCGTAATAGTGATCACAAATTAAGCTCCTTTTTGCGATTAGACGCTTAGTTTACGAGATAATCGCATTTAAAGATTTCCATATGAAAATCCAGCATTGGCCACCCATTCAATAGTGATATCCCCGTATATTTCATGGGATTTCTTAAGTATTTCATAGTGATCACAAATTAAGCTCCTTTTTGCGATTAGACGCTTAGTTTACGAGATAATCGCATTTAGAGATTTCCATATGAAAATCCAGCATTGGCCACCCATTTTATAGTGATATCCCCACCTATTTCATAGGAATTCGTAAGTATGTAATAGTGATCACAAATTAAGCTCCTTTTTGCGATTAGACGCTTAGTTTACGAGCTAATCGCATTTAAAGATTTCCATATGAAAATCCAGCATTGGCCACCCATTTTATAGTGATATCCCCGTATATTTCATGGGATTTCTTAAGTATTTCATAGTGATCACAAATTAAGCTCCTTTTTGCGATTAGACGCTTAGTTTACGAGATAATCGCATTTAAAGATTTCCATATGAAAATCCAGCATTGGCCACCCATTTCATAGTGATATCCCCGTATATTTCATGGAAAAAAATCCAGCATTGGCCACCCATTTTATAGTGATAGCCCCACCTATTTCATAGGAATTCGTAAGTATTTAATAGTAATCACAAATTAAGCTTCATTTTGCGATTAGACGCTTAGTTTACGAGATAATCGCATTTAAAGATTTCCATATGAAAATCCAGCATTGGCCACCCATTTTATAGTTATATTCCTATCTATTACAAGTGATTTCCTAAGTATTTCATAGTGATCACAAATTAAGCTCCTTCTTGCGATAAGACGCTTAGTTTACGAGATAATCGCATTTAAAGATTTCCATATGAAAATCCAGCATTGGCCACCCATTTCATAGTGATATCCCCACCTATTTCATGAGAATTCGTAAGTATTTAATAGTGATCACAAATTAAGCTCCTTTTTGCGATTAGACGCTTAGTTTACGAGATAATCGCATTTAAAGATTTCCATATGAAAATCCAGCATTGGCCACCCATTTTATAGTGATATCCCCACCTATTTCATGAGAATTCGTAAGTATTTAATAGTGATCTCAAATTAAGCTCCTTTTTGCGATTAGACGCTTAGTTTACGAGATAATCGCATTTAAAGATTTCCATATGAAAATCCAGCATTGGCCACCCATTTTATAGTGATATCCCCACCTATTTCATAGGAATTCGTAAGTATTTAATAGTAATCACAAATTAAGCTTCATTTTGCGATTAGACGCTTAGTTTACGAGATAATCGCATTTAAAGATTTCCATATGAAAATCCAGCATTGGCCACCCATTTTATAGTGATATTCCTATCTATTACAAGTGATTTCCTAAGTATTTCATAGTGATCACAAATTAAGCTCCTTCTTGCGATAAGACGCTTAACGAGATAATCGCATTTAAAGATTTCCATATGAAAATCCAGCATTGGCCACCCATTTCATAGTGATATCCCCACCTTTTTCATGAGAATTCGTAAGTATTTAATAGTGATCACAAATTAAGCTCCTTTTTGCGATTAGACGCTTAGTTTACGAGATAATCGCATTTAAAGATTTCCATATGAAAATCCAGCATTGGCCACCCATTTTATAGTGATATCCCCACCTATTTCATGAGAATTCGTAAGTATTTAATAGTGATCACAAATTAAGCTCCTTTGTGCGATTAGACGCTTAGTTTACGAGATAATCGCATTTAAAGATTTCCATATGAAAATCCAGCATTGGCCACCCATTTTATAGTGATATTCCTATCTATTACAAGTGATTTCCTAAGTATTTCATAGTGATCACAAATTAAGCTCCTTCTTGCGATTAGACGCTTAGTTTACGAGATAATCGCATTTAAAGATTTCCATATGAAAATCCAGCATTGGCCACCCATTTTATAGTGATATCCCCTATTTCATGAGAATTCGTAAGTATTTTATAGTGATCACAAATTAAGCTCCTTGTTGCGATTAGACGTTTAGTTTACGAGATAATCGCATTTAAAGATTTCCATATGAAAATCCAGCATTGGCCACCCATTTTATAGTGATATCCCCACCTATTTCATGAGAATTCGTAAGTATTTAATAGTGATCACAAATTAAGCTCCTTTTTGCGATTAGACGCTTAGTTTACGAGATAATCGCATTTAAAGATTTCCATATGAAAATCCAGCATTGGCCACCCATTCAATAGTGATATTCCCGTATATTTCATGGGATTTCTTAAGTATTTCATAGTGATCACAAATTAAGCTCCTTTTTGTGATTAGACGCTTAGTTTACGAGATAATCGCATTTAAAGATTTACCTATGAAAATCCAGCATTGGCCACCCATTTTATAGTGATATCCCCACCTATTTCATGAGAATTCGTAAGTATTTAATAGTGATCTCAAATTAAGCTCCTTTTTGCGATTAGACGCTTAGTTTACGAGATAATCGCATTTAAAGATTTCCATATGAAAATCCAGCATTGGCCACCCATTTCATAGTGATATCCCCGTATATTTCATGGGATTTCTTTAGTATTTCATAGTGATCACAAATTAAGCTCCTTTTTGTGATTAGACGCTTAGTTTACGAGATAATCGCATTTAAAGATTTACCTATGAAAATCCAGCATTGGCCACCCATTTTATAGTGATATCCCCACCTATTTCATGAGAATTCGTAAGTATTTAATAGTGATCTCAAATTAAGCTCCTTTTTGCGATTAGACGCTTAGTTTACGAGATAATCGCATTTAAAGATTTACCTATGAAAATCCAGCATTGGCCACCCATTTTATAGTGATATATCAACACCTATTTCATGAGAATTCGTAAGTATTTAATAGTGATCTCAAATTAAGCTCCTTTTTGCGATTAGACGCTTAGTTTACGAGATAATCGCATTTAAAGATTTCTATATGAAAATCCAGCATTGGCCACCCATTTTATAGTGATATTCCTATCTATTACAAGTGATTTCCTAAGTATTTCATAGTGATCACAAATTAAGCTCCTTTTTGTGATTAGACGCTTAGTTTACGAGATAATCGCATTTAAAGATTTACCTATGAAAATCCAGCATTGGCCACCCATTTTATAGTGATATCCCCACCTATTTCATGAGAATTCGTAAGTATTTAATAGTGATCTCAAATTAAGCTCCTTTTTGCGATTAGACGCTTAGTTTACGAGATAATCGCATTTAAAGATTTCCATATGAAAATCCAGCATTGGCCACCCATTTTATAGTGATATCCCCACAAATTAAGCTCCTTTTTGCGATTAGACGCTTAGTTTACGAGATAATCGCATTTAAAGATTTCCATATGAAAATCCAGCATTGGCCACCCATTTTATAGTGATATCCCCACCTATTTCATGAGAATTCGTAAGTATTTTATAGTGATCACAAATTAAGCTCCTTTTTGCGATTAGACGCTTAGTTTACGAGATAATCGCATTTAAAGATTTCCATATGAAAATCCAGCATTGGCCACCCATTTTATAGTGATATCCCCACCTATTTCATGAGAATTCGTAAGTATTTAATAGTGATCACAAATTAAGCTCCTTTTTGCGATTAGACGCTTAGTTTACGAGATAATCGCATTTAAAGATTTCCATATGAAAATCCAGCATTGGCCACCCATTTTATAGTGATATCCTCACCTATTTCATGAGAATTCGTAAGTATTTAATAGTGATCTCAAATTAAGCTCCTTTGTGCGATTAGACGCTTAGTTTACGAGATAATCGCATTTAAAGATTTCCATATGAAAATCCAGCATTGGCCACCCATTTTATAGTGATATTCCTATCTATTACAAGTGATTTCCTAAGTATTTCATAGTGATCACAAATTAAGCTCCTTCTTGCGATAAGACGCTTAGTTTACGAGATAATCGCATTTAAAGATTTCCATATGAAAATCCAGCATTGGCCACCCATTTCATAGTGATATCCCCACCTATTTCATGAGAATTCGTAAGTATTTAATAGTGATCACAAATTAAGCTCCTTTTTGCGATTAGACGCTTAGTTTACGAGATAATCGCATTTAAAGATTTCCATATGAAAATCCAGCATTGGCCACCCATTTTATAGTGATATCCCCACCTATTTCATGAGAATTCGTAAGTATTTAATAGTGATCACAAATTAAGCTCCTTTTTGCGATTAGACGCTTAGTTTACGAGATAATCGCATTTAAGGATTTCCATATAAAAATCCAGCATTGGCCACCCATTTTATAGTGATATCCCCACCTATTTCATGAGAATTCGTAAGTATTTAATAGTGATCACAAATTAAGCTCCTTTTTGCGATTAGACGCTTAGTTTACGAGATAATCGCATTTAAAGATTTCCATATGAAAATCCAGCATTGGCCACCCATTCAATAGTGATATCCCCGTATATTTCATGGGATTTCTTAAGTATTTCAAAGGAATTCGTAAGTATTTAATAGTGATCACAAATTAAGCTCCTTTTTGCGATTAGACGCTTAGTTTACGAGATAATCGCATTTAAAGATTTCCATATGAAAATCCAGCATTGGCCAATCCAGCATTGGCCACCCATTGATATCCCCGTATATTTCATAGGATTTCTTAAGTATTTCATAGTGATCACAAATTAAACTCCTTTTTGCGATTAGACGCGTAGTTTACGAGATAATCGCATTTAAAGATTTCTAATGAAAATCCAGCATTGGCCACCCATTTTATCGTGATATCCTCACCTATTTCATAGGAATTCGTAAGTATTTAATAGTGATCACAAATTAAGCTCCTTTTTGCGATTAGACGCTTAGTTTACGAGATAATCGCATTTAAAGATTTCTATATGAAAATCCAGCATTGGCCACCCATTTTATAGTGATATCCCCACCTATTTCATGAGAATTCGTAAGTATTTAATAGTGATCACAAATTAAGCTCCTTTTTGCGATTAGACGCTTAGTTTACGAGATAATCGCATTTAAAGATTTCCATATGAAAATCCAGCATTGGCCAATCCAGCATTGGCCACCCATTGATATCCCCGTATATTTCATGGGATTTCTTAAGAATTTCATAGTGATCACAAATTAAGCTCCTTTTTGCGATTAGACGCTTAGTTTACGAGATAATCGCATTTAAAGATTTCCATATGAAAATCCAGCATTGGCCAATCCAGCATTGGCCACCCATTGATATCCCCGTATATTTCATGGGATTTCTTTAGTATTTCATAGTGATCACAAATTAAGCTCCTTTTTGCGATTAGACGCTTAGTTTACGAGATAATCGCATTTAAAGATTTCCATATGAAAATCCAGCATTGGCCAATCCAGCATTGGCCACCCATTGATATCCCCGTATATTTCATGGGATTTCTTAAGTATTTCATAGTGATCACAAATTAAGCTCCTTTTTGCGATTAGACGCTTAGTTTACGAGATAATCGCATTTAAAGGTTTCCATATGAAAATCCAGCATTGGCCACCCATTTTATAGTGATATCCCCATCTATTTCATGAGAATTCGTAAGTATTTAATAGTGATCACAAATTAAGCTCCTTTTTGCGATTAGACGCTTAGTTTACGAGATAATCGCATTTAAAGATTTTCATATGAAAATCCAGCATTGGCCAATCCAGCATTGGCCACCCATTGATATCCCCGTCTATTTCATAGGATTTCTTAAGTATTTCATAGTGATCACAAATTAAACTCCTTTTTGCGATTAGACGCGTAGTTTACGAGATAATCGCATTTAAAGATTTCTAATGAAAATCCAGCATTGGCCACCCATTTTATCGTGATATCCCCACCTATTACATAGGAATTCGTAAGTATTTAATAGTGATCACAAATTAAGCTCCTTTTTGCGATTAGACGCTTAGGTTACGAGATAATCGCATTTAAAGATTTCCATATGAAAATTCAGCATCGGCCACCCATTTTATCGTGATATTCCCATCTATTACAAGCGATTTCCTAAGTATTTCATAGTGATCACAAATTAAGCTCCTTTTTGCGATTAGACGCTTAGTTTACGAGATAATCGCATTTAAAGATTTCCATATGAAAATCCAGCATTGGCCACCCATTTTATAGTGATATCCCCACCTATTTCATGAGAATTCGTAAGTATTTAATAGTGATCACAAATTAAGCTCCTTTTTGCGATTAGACGCTTAGTTTACGAGATAATCGCATTTAAAGATTTCCATATGAAAATCCAGCATTGGCCAATCCAGCATTGGCCACCCATTGATATCCCCGTATATTTCATGGGATTTCTTAAGAATTTCATAGTGATCACAAATTAAGCTCCTTTTTGCGATTAGACGCTTAGTTTACGAGATAATCGCATTTAAAGATTTCCATATGAAAATCCAGCATTGGCCAATCCAGCATTGGCCACCCATTGATATCCCCGTATATTTCATGGGATTTCTGTAGTATTTCATAGTGATCACAAATTAAGCTCCTTTTTGCGATTAGACGCTTAGTTTACGAGATAATCGCATTTAAAGATTTCCATATGAAAATCCAGCATTAGCCAATCCAGCATTGGCCACCCATTGATATCCCCGTATATTTCATGGGATTTCTTAAGTATTTCATAGTGATCACAAGCTCCTTTTTGCGATTAGACGCTTAGTTTACGAGATAATCGCATTTAAAGATTTCCATATAAAAATCCAGCATTGGCCACCCATTTTATAGTGATATCCCCACCTATTTCATGAGAATTCGTAAGTATTTAATAGTGATCACAAATTAAGCTTCTTGTTGCGATTAGACGCTTAGTTTACGAGATAATCGCATTTAAAGATTTCCATATGAAAATCCAGCATTGGCCACCCATTTTATAGTGATATCCCCGTATATTTCATGGGATTTTTTAAGTATTTCATAGTGATCACAAATTAAGCTCCTTTTTGCGATTAGACGCTTAGTTTACGAGATAATCGCATTTAGAGATTTCCTTATGAAAATCCAGCATTGGCCACCCGTTTCATAGTGATATCCCCATATATTTCATGGGATTTCTTAAGTATTTCATAGTGATCACAAATTAAGCTCCTTTTTGCGATTAGACGCTTAGTTTACGAGATAATCGCATTTAAAGATTCCCATATGAAAATCCAGCATTGGCCAATCCAGCATTGGCCACCCATTGATATCCCCGTATATTTCATGGGATTTCTTAAGAATTTCATACTGATCACAAATTAAACTCCTTTTTGCGATTAGACGCGTAGTTTACGAGATAATCGCATTTAAAGATTTCTAATGAAAATCCAGCATTGGCCACCCATTTTATCGTGATATCCCCACCTATTTCATAGGAATTCGTAAGTATTTAATAGTGATCACAAATTAAGCTCCTTTTTGCGATTAGACGCTTAGTTTACGAGATAATCGCATTTAAAGGTTTCCATATGAAAATCCAGCATCGGCCACCCATTTTATAGTGATATCCCCGTATATTTCATGGGATTTTTTAAGTATTTCATAGTGATCACAAATTAAGCTCCTTTTTGCGATTAGTCGCTTAGTTTACGAGATAATCGCATTTAGAGATTTCCTTATGAAAATCCAGCATTGGCCACCCGTTTCATAGTGATATCCCCATATATTTCATGGGATTTCTTAAGTATTTCATAGTGATCACAAATTAAGCTCCTTTTTGCGATTAGACGCTTAGTTTACGAGATAATCGCATTTAAAGATTTCCATATGAAAATCCAGCATCGGCCACCCATTTTATAGTGATATCCCCGTATATTTCATGGGATTTTTTAAGTATTTCATAGTGATCACAAATTAAGCTCCTTTTTGCGATTAGTCGCTTAGTTTACGAGATAATCGCATTTAGAGATTTCCTTATGAAAATCCAGCATTGGCCACCCGTTTCATAGTGATATCCCCATATATTTCATGGGATTTCTTAAGTATTTCATAGTGATCACAAATTAAGCTCCTTTTTGCGATTAGACGCTTAGTTTACGAGATAATCGCATTTAAAGATTTCCATATGAAAATCCAGCATTGGCCAATCCAGCATTGGCCACCCATTGATATCCCCGTATATTTCATGGGATTTCTTAAGAATTTCATACTGATCACAAATTAAACTCCTTTTTGCGATTAGACGCGTAGTTTACGAGATAATCGCATTTAAAGATTTCCATATGAAAATCCAGCATTGGCCAATCCAGCATTGGCCACCCATTGATATCCCCGTATATTTCATGGGATTTCTTAAGAATTTCATACTGATCACAAATTAAACTCCTTTTTGCGATTAGACGCTTAGTTTACGAGATAATCGCATTTAAAGATTCCCATATGAAAATCCAGCATTGGCCAATCCAGCATTGGCCACCCATTGATATCCCCGTATATTTCATGGGATTTCTTAAGAATTTCATACTGATCACAAATTAAACTCCTTTTTGCGATTAGACGCGTAGTTTACGAGATAATCGCATTTAAAGATTTCTAATGAAAATCCAGCATTGGCCACCCATTTTATCGTGATATCCCCACCTATTTCATAGGAATTCGTAAGTATTTAATAGTGATCACAAATTAAGCTCCTTTTTGCGATTAGACGCTTAGTTTACGAGATAATCGCATTTAAAGATTTCCATATGAAAATCCAGCATTGGCCACCCATTTCATAGTGATATCCCTGTATATTTCATGGGATTTCTTAAGTATTTCATAGTGATCACAAATTAAGCTCCTTTTTGCGATTAGACGCTTAGTTTACGAGATAATCGCATTTAAAGATTCCCATATGAAAATCCAGCATTGGCCACCCATTTTATAGTGATATCCCCACCTATTTCATGAGAATTCGTAAGTATTAAATAGTGATCACAAATTAAGCTCCTTTTTGCGATTAGACGCTTAGTTTACGAGATAATCGCATTTAAAGATTTCCATATGAAAATCCAGCATTGGCCACCCATTTCATAGTGATATCCCTGTATATTTCATGGGATTTCTTAAGTATTTCATAGTGATCACAAATTAAGCTCCTTTTTGCGATTAGACGCTTAGTTTACGAGATAATCGCATTTACAGATTTCCATATGAAAATCCAGCATTGGCCACCCATTTTATAGTGATATCCCCACCTATTTCATGAGAATTCGTAAGTATTAAATAGTGATCACAAATTAAGCTCCTTTTTGCGATTAGACGCTTAGTTTACGAGATAATCGCATTTAAAGATTTCCATATGAAAATCCAGCATTGGCCACCCATTTCATAGTGATATCCCTGTATATTTCATGGGATTTCTTAAGTATTTCATAGTGATCACAAATTAAGCTCCTTTTTGCGATTAGACGCTTAGTTTACGAGATAATCGCATTTAAAGATTCCCATATGAAAATCCAGCATTGGCCACCCATTTTATAGTGATATCCCCACCTATTTCATGAGAATTCGTAAGTATTAAATAGTGATCACAAATTAAGCTCCTTTTTGCGATTAGACGCTTAGTTTACGAGATAATCGCATTTAAAGATTTCCATATGAAAATCCAGCATTGGCCACCCATTTCATAGTGATATCCCTGTATATTTCATGGGATTTCTTAAGTATTTCATAGTGATCACAAATTAAGCTCCTTTTTGCGATTAGACGCTTAGTTTACGAGATAATCGCATTTACAGATTTCCATATGAAAATCCAGCATTGGCCACCCATTTTATAGTGATATCCCCACCTATTTCATGAGAATTCGTAAGTATTAAATAGTGATCACAAATTAAGCTCCTTTTTGCGATTAGACGCTTAGTTTACGAGATAATCGCATTTACAGATTTCCATATGAAAATTCAGCATTGGCCACCCATTTTATAGTGATATCCCCACCTATTTCATAGGAATTCGTAAGTATTTAATAGTGATCACAAATTAAGCTCCTTTTTGCGATTAGACGCTTAGTTTACGAGATAATCGCATTTAAAGATTTCCATATGAAAATCCAGCATCGGCCACCCGTTTCATAGTGATATCCCCATATATTTCATGGGATTTCTTAAGTTTTTCATAGTGATCACAAGTTCAGCTCCTTTTTGCGATTAGTCGCTTAGTTTACGAGATAATCGCATTTAGAGATTTCCTTATGAATATCCAGCATTGGCCACCCGTTTCATAGTGATATCCCCATATATTTCATGGGATTTCTTAAGTATTTCATAGTGATCACAAATTAAGCTCCTTTTTGCTATTAGACGCTTAGTTTACGAGATAATCGCATTTAAAGATTCCCATATGAAAATCCAGCATTGGCCACCCGTTTCATAGTGATATCCCCATCTATTACAAGTGATTTGTTCACAAATTAAGCTCCTTTTTGCTATTAGACGCTTAGTTTACGAGATAATCGCATTTAAAGATTCCCATATGAAAATCCAGCATTGGCCACCCGTTTCATAGTGATATCCCCATCTATTACAAGTGATTTGTTCACAAATTAAGCTCCTTTTTGCGATTAGACGCTTAATTTACGAGATAATCGCATTTAAAGATTTCTAATGAAAATCCAGCATTGGCCACCCATTTTATCGTGATATCCCCACCTATTTCATAGGAATTCGTAAGTATTTAATAGTGATCACAAATTAAGCTCCTTTTTGCGATTAGACGCTTAGTTTACGAGATAATCGCATTTAGAGATTTCCTTATGAATATCCAGCATTGGCCACCCGTTTCATAGTGATATCCCCATATATTTCATGGGATTTCTTAAGTATTTCATAGTGATCACAAATTAAGCTCCTTTTTGCGATTAGACGCTTAGTTTACGAGATAATCGCATTTAAAGATTCCCATATGAAAATCCAGCATTGGCCAATCCAGCATTGGCCACCCATTGATATCCCCGTATATTTCATGGGATTTCTTAAGAGTTTCATACTGATCACAAATTAAACTCCTTTTTGCGATTAGACGCATAGTTTACGAGATAATCGCATTTAAAGATTTCTAATGAAAATCCAGCATTGGCCACCCATTTTATCGTGATATCCCCACCTATTTCATAGGAATTCGTAAGTATTTAATAGTGATCACAAATTAAGCTCCTTTTTGCGATTAGACGCTTAGTTTACGAGATAATCGCATTTAAAGATTTCCATATGAAAATCCAGCATCGGCCACCCATTTTATAGTGATATCCCCGTATATTTCATGGGATTTTTTAAGTATTTCATAGTGATCACAAATTAAGCTCCTTTTTGCGATTAGTCGCTTAGTTTACGAGATAATCGCATTTAGAGATTTCCTTATGAAAATCCAGCATTGGCCACCCGTTTCATAGTGATATCCCCATATATTTCATGGGATTTCTTAAGTATTTCATAGTGATCACAAATTAAGCTCCTTTTTGCTATTAGACGCTTAGTTTACGAGATAATCGCATTTAAAGATTCCCATATGAAAATCCAGCATTGGCCACCCGTTTCATAGTGATATCCCCATCTATTACAAGTGATTTGTTCACAAATTAAGCTCCTTTTTGCGATTAGACGCGTAGTTTACGAGATAATCGCATTTAAAGATTTCCATATGAAAATCCAGCATTGGCTACCCATTTCATAGAGATATCCCCATATATTTCATGGGATTTCTTAAGTATTTCATAGTGATCACAAATTAAGCTCCTTTTTGCGATTAGACGCTTAGTTTACGAGATAATCGCATTTAAAGATTCCCATATGAAAATCCAGCGGGACCGGCGGTGGCATAGTGGTTAGAACACGCGACTACCATGCGGGAGATCGCAGGTTCAAACCTGGCTCCAGTCATCTTAAAAAAAGAAAAAAATAAATAAAATTTTCTTTCATTGTCGGCTCCCCTCGAATGTTGTTTGACAGCAACTTCGCAGTATTAAGCGTCGATTCAATCGTCGTGTCTAGTAAGAGCTTCTCAAAACAGTGACGTTCGCATTCGTCGATAAATAAGTAGGTGCCGTTAGTTGTGAATCTAAAAATAGAAAGCGTGTTAATTCACAACAACGCGAGAAGCTATCCCATACCTCATTCATGGGGTGCAAAGGGAAATTAAGTTTTTTTTTTTTTTTTTTTTTTATATGAAAATCCAGCATTGGCCAATCCAGCATTGGCCACCCATTGATATCCCCGTATATTTCATGGGATTTCTTAAGAGTTTCATACTGATCACAAATTAAACTCCTTTTTGCGATTAGACGCATAGTTTACGAGATAATCGCATTTAAAGATTTCTAATGAAAATCCAGCATTGGCCACCCATTTTATCGTGATATCCCCACCTATTTCATAGGAATTCGTAAGTATTTAATAGTGATCACAAATTAAGCTCCTTTTTGCGATTAGACGCTTAGTTTACGAGATAATCGCATTTAAAGATTCCCATATGAAAATTTAGCATTGGCCACCCATTTTATAGTGATATCCCCACCTATTTCATGAGAATTCGTAAGTATTTAATAGTGATCACAAATTAAGCTCCTTTTTGCGATTAGACGCTTAGTTTACGAGATAATCGCATTTAAAGATTTCCATATAAAAATCCAGCATTGGCCACCCATTTCATAGTGATATCCCCGTACATTTCATGGGATTTTTTAAGTATTTCATAGTGATCACAAATTAAGCTCCTTTTTGCGATTAGACGCCTTAGTTTACGAGATAATCGCATTTACAGATTTCCATATGAAAATCCAGCATTGGCCACCCATTTTATAGTGATATCCCCACCTATTTCATGAGAATTCGTAAGTATTTAATAGTGATCACAAATTAAGCTCCTTTTTGCGATTAGACGCTTAGTTTACGAGATAATCGCATTTAAAGATTTCCATATGAAAATCCAGCATTGGCACCCATTTTTATAGTGATATCCCCACCTATTTCATGAGAATTCGTAAGTATTTCATAGTGATCACAAATTAAGCTCCTTGTTGCGATTAGACGCTTAGTTTACGAGATAATCGCATTTAAAGAATTCCATAAGAAAATCCAGCATTGGCCACCCATTTTATAGTGATATCCCCACCTATTTCACAGGAATTCGTAAGTATTAAATAGTGATCACAAATTAAGCTCCTTTTTGCGATTAGACGCTTAGTTTACGAGATAATCGCATTTAAAGATTTCCATATGAAAATCCAGCATTGGCCACCCATTTCATAGTGATATCCCTGTATATTTCATGGGATTTCTTAAGTATTTCATAGTGATCACAAATTAAGCTCCTTTTTGCGATTAGACGCTTAGTTTACGAGATAATCGCATTTAAAGATTTCCATATGAAAATCCAGCATTGGCCACCCATTTTATAGTGATATCCCCACCTATTTCATAGGAATTCGTAAGTATTAAATAGTGATCACAAATTAAGCTCCTTTTTGCGATTAGACGCTTAGTTTACGAGATAATCGCATTTAAAGATTTCCATATGAAAATCCAGCATTGGCCACCCATTTTATAGTGATATCCCCATCTATTACAAGTGATTTCCTAAGTATTTCATAGTGATCACAAATTAAGCTCCTTTTTGCGATTAGACGCTTAGTTTACGAGATAATCGCATTTAAAGATTTCCATATGAAAATCCAGCATTGGCCAACCATTTCATAGTTATATCCCCATCTATTTCATGAGAATTCGTAAGTATTTCATAGTGATCACAAATTAAACTCCTTTTTGCGATTAGACGGTTAGTTTACGAGATAATCGCATTTAAAGATTTCCATATGAAAATCTAGCATTGGCCACCCATTTCATAGTGATATCCCCACCTATTTCATAAGAATTCGTAAGTATTTCAGAGTGATCACAAATTAAGCTCTATGTTGCGATTAGACGCTTAGTTTACAAGCTAATCGCATTTAAAGATTTCCATATGAAAATCCAGCATTGGCCACCCATTTCATAGTTATATCCCCATCTATTACAAGTGATTTCCTGAGTATTTCATAGTGATCACAAATTAAGCTCCTTTTTGCGATTAGACGCTTAGTTTACGAGATAATCGCATTTAAAGATTTCCATATGAAAATCCAGCATTGGCCACCCATTTCGTAGTGATATCCCCTTATATTTAATGGGATTTCTTAAGTATTTCATAGTGATCTCAAATTAAACTCCTTTTTGCGATTAGACGCTTAGTTTACGAGATAATTGCATTTAAAGATTTCCATATGAAAATCCAGCATTGGCCACCCATTTCTTAGTGATATCCCCATCTATTTCATGAGAATTCGTAAGTATTTCATAGTGATCACAAATTAAGCTCCTTTTTGCGATTAGACGCTTAGTTTACGAGATAATCGCATTTAAAGATTTCCATATGAAAATCCAGCATTGGCCACCCATTTCGTAGTGATATCCCCTTATATTTCATGGGATTTCTTAAGTATTTCATAGTGATCACAAATTAAGCTCCTTTTTGCGATTAGACGCTTAGTTTACGAGATAATTGCATTTAAAGATTTCCATATGAAAATGCAGCATTGGCCACCCATTTCTTAGTGATATCCCCATCTATTTCATGAGAATTCGTAAGTATTTCATAGTGATCACAAATTAAGCTCCTTTTTGCGATTAGACGCTTAGTTTACGAGATAATTGCATTTAAAGATTTCCATATGAAAATCCAGCATTTGCCACCCATTTCTTAGTGATATCCCCATCTATTTCATGAGAATTCGTAAGTATTTCATAGTGATCACAAATTAAGCTCCTTTTTGCGATTAGACGCTTAGTTTACGAGATAATCGCATTTAAAGATTTCCATATGAAAATTAAGCATTTGCCACCCATTTCATAGTGATATCCCCATCTATTTCATGGGATTTCTTAAGTATTTCATAGTGATCACAAATTCACCCCCTTTTTGCGATTAGACGCTTAGTTTACGAGATAATCGCATTTAAAGATATCCATATGAAAATCGAGCATTGGCCACCCATTTCATAGTGATATCCCTATATATTTCATGGGATTTCTTAAGTATTTCATAGTGATCACAAATTCACCTCCTTTTTGCGATTAGACGCTTAGTTTACGAGATAATCGCATTTAAAGATTTCCATATGAAAATGCAGCATTGGCCACCCATTTCATAGTGATATCCCTATATATTTCATGGGATTTCTTAAGTATTTCATAGTGATCACAAATTAAGCTCCTTTTTGCGATTAGACGCTTAGTTTACGAGATAATCGCATTGAAAGATTTCCATATGAAAATCCAGCATTGGCCACCCATTTCGTAGTGATATCCCCTTATATTTCATGGGATTTCTGAAGTATTTCATAGTGATCACAAATTAAGCTCCTTTTTGCGATTAGACGCTTAGTTTACGAGATAATCGCATTTAAAGATTTCCATATGAAAATCCAGCATTGGCCACCCATTTCGTAGTGATATCCCCTTATATTTCATGGGATTTCTGAAGTATTTCATAGTGATCACAAATTAAGCTCCTTTTTGCGATTAGACGCTTAGTTTACGAGATAATCGCATTTAAAGATTTCCATATGAAAATCCAGCATTGGCCACCCATTTCGTAGTGATATCCCCTTATATGTCATGGGATTTCTTAAGTATTTCATAGTGATCACAAATTAAGTTCCTTTTTGCGATTAGACGCTTAGTTTACGAGATAATCGCATTTAAAGATTTCCATATGAAAATCCAGCATTGGCCACCCATTTCTTAGTGATATCCCTATATATTTCATGGGATTTCTTAAGTATTTCATAGTGATCACAAATTCACCTCCTTTTTGCGATTAGACGCTTAGTTTACGAGATAATCGCATTTAAAGATTTCCATATGAAAATCGAGCATTGGCCACCCATTTCATAGTGATATCCCTATATATTTCATATATATTTCATATATATTACTTTCTTAAGTATTTCATAGTGATCACAAATTCACCTCCTTTTTGCGATTAGACGCTTAGTTTACGAGATAATCGCATTTAAAGATTTCCATATGAAAATCCAGCATTGGCCACCCATTTCGTAGTGATATCCCCTTATATGTCATGGGATTTCTTAAGTATTTCATAGTGATCACAAATTAAGTTCCTTTTTGCGATTAGACGCTTAGTTTACGAGATAATCGCATTTAAAGATTTCCATATGAAAATCCAGCATTGGCCACCCATTTCTTAGTGATATCCCTATATATTTCATGGGATTTCTTAAGTATTTCATAGTGATCACAAATTCACCTCCTTTTTGCGATTAGACGCTTAGTTTACGAGATAATCGCATTTAAAGATTTCCATATGAAAATCGAGCATTGGCCACCCATTTCATAGTGATATCCCTATATATTTCATATATATTTCATATATATTACTTTCTTAAGTATTTCATAGTGATCACAAATTCACCTCCTTTTTGCGATTAGACGCTTAGTTTACGAGATAATCGCATTTAAAGATTTCCATATGAAAATCCAGCATTGGCCACCCATTTCGTAGTGATATCTATTTCATGGGATTTCTTAAGTATTTCATAGTGATCACAAATTAAGCTCCTTTTTGCGATTAGACGCTTAGTTTACGAGATAATCGCATTTAAAGATTTCCATATGAAAATCCAGCATTGGCCACCCATTTCTTAGTGATATCCCCTTATATTTCATGGAATTTCTTAAGTATTTCATAGTGATCACAAATTAAACTCCTTTTTGCGATTAGACGCTTAGTTTACGAGATAATCGCATTTAAAGATTTCCATATGAAAATCCAGCATTGGCCACCCATTTCATAGTAATATCCCCATATATTTCATGGGATTTCTTAAGTATTTCATAGTGATCACAAATTAAGCTCCTTTTTGCGATTAGACGCTTAGTTTACGAGATAATTGCATTTAAAGATTTCCATATGAAAATCCAGCATTGGCCACCCATTTCATAGTAATATCCCCATATATTTCATGGGATTTCTTAAGTATTTCATAGTGATCACAAATTAAGTTCCTTTTTGCGATTAGACGCTTAGTTTACGAGATAATCGCATTTAAAGATTTCCATATGAAAATCGAGCATTGGCCACCCATTTCATAGTGATATCCCTATATATTTCATGGGATTTCTTAAGTATTTCATAGTGATCACAAATTCACCTCCTTTTTGCGATTAGACGCTTAGTTTACGAGATAATCGCATTTAAAGATTTCCATATGAAAACCCAGCATTGGCCACCCATTTCATAGTGATATCCCTATATATTTCATGGGATTTCTTAAGTATTTCATAGTGATCACAAATTCACCTCCTTTTTGCGATTAGACGCTTAGTTTACGAGATAATCGCATTTAAAGATTTCCATATGAAAATCCAGCATTGGCCACCCATTTCGTAGTGATATCTATTTCATGGGATTTCTTAAGTATTTCATAGTGATCACAAATTAAGCTCCTTTTTGCGATTAGACGCTTAGTTTACGAGATAATCGCATTTAAAGATTTCCATATGAAAATCCAGCATTGGCCACCCATTTCGTAGTGATATCCCCTTATATTTCATGGAATTTCTTAAGTATTTCATAGTGATCACAAATTAAACTCCTTTTTGCGATTAGACGCTTAGTTTACGAGATAATCGCATTTAAAGATTTCCATATGAAAATCCAGCATTGGCCACCCATTTCATAGTAATATCCCCATATATTTCATGGGATTTCTTAAGTATTTCATAGTGATCACAAATTAAGTTCCTTTTTGCGATTAGACGCTTAGTTTACGAGATAATCGCATTTAAAGATTTCCACATGAAAATCCAGCATTGGCCACCCATTTCGTAGTGATATCTATTTCATGGGATTTCTTAAGTATTTCATAGTGATCACAAATTAAGCTCCTTTTTGCGATTAGACGCTTAGTTTACGAGATAATCGCATTTAAAGATTTCCATATGAAAATCCAGCATTGGCCACCCATTTCGTAGTGATATCCCCTTATATGTCATGGGATTTCTTAAGTATTTCATAGTGATCACAAATTAAGCTCCTTTTTGCGATTAGACGCTTAGTTTACGAGATAATCGCATTTAAAGATTTCCATATGAAAATCCAGCATTGGCCACCCATTTCGTAGTGATATCCCCTTATACTTCATGGGATTTCTTAAGTATTTCATAGTGATCACAAATTAAGCTCCTTTTTGCGATTAGACGCTTAGTTTACGAGATAATCCCATTTAAAGATTTCCATATGAAAATCCAGCATTGGCCACCCATCTCATAGTGATATCCCCATCTATTTCAAGTGATTTTCTAAGTATTTCATAAGTAATTCATAGTGATCACAAATTAAGCTCCTTTTTGCGATTAGACGCATAGTTTACGAGATAATCGCATTTAAAGATTTCCATATGAAAATCCAGCATTGGCCACCCATTTCATAGTGATATCCCCACCTATTTCATAAGAATTCGTAAGTATTTCAGAGTGATCACAAATTAAGCTCTATGTTGCGATTAGACGCTTAGTTTACAAGCTTATTGCATTTAAAGATTTCCATATGAAAATCCAGCATTGGCCACCCATTTCATAGTTATATCCCCATCTATTACAAGTGATTTCCTAAGTATTTCATAAGTAATTCATAGTGATCACAAATTAAGTATTTCATAGTGATCACAAATTAAGCTCCTTTTTGCGATTAGACGCGTAGTTTACGAGATAATCGCATTTAAAGATTTCCATATGAAAATCCAGCATTGGCCACCCATTTCATAGTGATATCCCCATCTATTTCAAGTGATTTTCTAAGTATTTCATAAGTAATTCATAGTGATCACAAATTAAGTATTTCATAGTGATCACAAATTAAGCTCCTTTTTGCGATTAGACGCTTAGTTTACGAGATAATCCCATTTAAAGATTTCCATATGAAAATCCAGCATTGGCCACCCATCTCATAGTGATATCCCCATCTATTTCAAGTGATTTTCTAAGTATTTCATAAGTAATTCATAGTGATCACAAATTAAGCTCCTTTTTGCGATTAGACGCTTAGTTTACGAGATAATCGCATTTAAAGATTTCCATATGAAAATCCAGCAATGGCCACCCATTTCATAGTAATATCCCTATATATTTCATGGGATTTCTTAAGTATTTCATAGTGATCACAAATTCACCTCCTTTTTGCGATTAGACGCTTAGTTTACGAGATAATCGCATATAAAGATTTCCATATGAAAATCCAGCATTGGCCACCCATTTCGTAGTGATATCCCCTTATACTTCATGGGATTTCTTAAGTATTTCATAGTGATCACAAATTAAGCTCCTTTTTGCGATTAGACGCTTAGTTTACGAGATAATCCCATTTAAAGATTTCCATATGAAAATCCAGCATTGGCCACCCATCTCATAGTGATATCCCCATCTATTTCAAGTGATTTTCTAAGTATTTCATAAGTAATTCATAGTGATCACAAATTAAGCTCCTTTTTGCGATTAGACGCATAGTTTACGAGATAATCGCATTTAAAGATTTCCATATGAAAATCCAGCATTGGCCACCCATTTCATAGTGATATCCCCACCTATTTCATAAGAATTCGTAAGTATTTCAGAGTGATCACAAATTAAGCTCTATGTTGCGATTAGACGCTTAGTTTACAAGCTTATTGCATTTAAAGATTTCCATATGAAAATCCAGCATTGGCCACCCATTTCATAGTTATATCCCCATCTATTACAAGTGATTTCCTAAGTATTTCATAAGTAATTCATAGTGATCACAAATTAAGTATTTCATAGTGATCACAAATTAAGCTCCTTTTTGCGATTAGACGCTTAGTTTACGAGATAATCGCATTTAAAGATTTCCATATGAAAATCCAGCATTGGCCACCCATTTCATAGTTATATCCCCATCTATTACAAGTGATTTCCTAAGTATTTCATAAGTAATTCATAGTGATCACAAATTAAGTATTTCATAGTGATCACAAATTAAGCTCCTTTTTGCGATTAGACGCTTAGTTTACGAGATAATCCCATTTAAAGATTTCCATATGAAAATCCAGCATTGGCCACCCATCTCATAGTGATATCCCCATCTATTTCAAGTGATTTTCTAAGTATTTCATAAGTAATTCATAGTGATCACAAATTAAGCTCCTTTTTGCGATTAGACGCTTAGTTTACGAGATAATCGCATTTAAAGATTTCCATATGAAAATCCAGCATTGGCCACCCATTTCGTAGTGATATCCCCTTATATTTCAAGTGATTTTCTAAGTATTTCATAAGTAATTCATAGTGATCACAAATTAAGCTCCTTTTTGCGATTAGACGCTTAGTTTACGAGATAATCGCATTTAAAGATTTCCATATGAAAATCCAGCATTGGCCACCCATTTCATAGTTATATCCCCTTATATTTCAAGTGATTTTCTAAGTATTTCATAAGTAATTCATAGTGATCACAAATTAAGCTCCTTTTTGCGATTAGACGCTTAGTTTACGAGATAATCCCATTTAAAGATTTCCATATGAAAATCCAGCATTGGCCACCCATTTCATAGTGATATCCCCATCTATTTCAAGTGATTTTCTAAGTATTTCATAAGTAATTCATAGTGATCACAAATTAAGCTCCTTTTTGCGATTAGACGCATAGTTTACGAGATAATCGCATTTAAAGATTTCCATATGAAAATCCAGCATTGGCCACCCATTTCGTAGTGATATCCCCTTATATTTCAAGTGATTTTCTAAGTATTTCATAAGTAATTCATAGTGATCACAAATTAAGCTCCTTTTTGCGATTAGACGCTTAGTTTACGAGATAATCCCATTTAAAGATTTCCATATGAAAATCCAGCATTGGCCACCCATTTCATAGTGATATCCCCATCTATTTCAAGTGATTTTCTAAGTATTTCATAAGTAATTCATAGTGATCACAAATTAAGCTCCTTTTTGCGATTAGACGCTTAGTTTACGAGATAATCGCATTTAAAGATTTCCATATGAAAATCCAGCATTGGCCACCCATTTCATAGTGATATCCCCATCTATTTCAAGTGATTTTCTAAGTATTTCATAAGTAATTCATAGTGATCGCAAATTAAGCTCCTTTTTGCGATTAGACGCTTAGTTTACGAGATAATCCCATTTAAAGATTTCCATATGAAAATCCAGCATTGGCCACCCATTTCATAGTGATATCCCCATCTATTTCAAGTGATTTTCTAAGTATTTCATAAGTAATTCATAGTGATCACAAATTAAGCTCCTTTTTGCGATTAGACTCTTAGTTTACGAGATAATCCCATTTAAAGATTTCCATATGAAAATCCAGCATTGGCCACCCATTTCATAGTGATATCCCCATCTATTTCAAGTGATTTTCTAAGTATTTCATAAGTAATTCATAGTGATCACAAATTAAGCTCCTTTTTGCGATTAGACGCATAGTTTACGAGATAATCGCATTTAAAGATTTCCATATGAAAATCCAGCATTGGCCACCCATTTCGTAGTGATATCCCCTTATATTTCAAGTGATTTTCTAAGTATTTCATAAGTAATTCATAGTGATCACAAATTAAGCTCCTTTTTGCGATTAGACGCTTAGTTTACGAGATAATCGCATTTAAAGATTTCCATATGCAAATCCAGCATTGGCCACCCATTTCATAGTTATATCCCCATCTATTTCATGAGAATTCGTATGTATTTCATAGTGATCACAAATTAAGCTCCTTTTTGCGATTAGACGCTTAGTTTACGAGATAATCGCATTTAAAGATTTCCATATGAAAATTAAGCATTTGCCACCCATTTCATAGTTATATCCCCATCTATTACAAGTGATTTCCTAAGTATTTCATAGTGATCACAAATTAAGCTCCTTTTTGCGATTAGACGCTTAGTTTACGAGATAATCGCATTTAAAGATTTCCATATGAAAATCCAGCATTGGCCACCCATTTTATAGTGATATCCCCGTCTATTTCATGAGAATTCGTAAGTATTTCATAGTGATCACAAATTAAGCTCCTTTTTGCGATTAGACGCTTAGTTTACGAGATAATCGCATTTAAAGATTTCCATATGCAAATCCAGCATTGGCCACCCATTTCATAGTTATATCCCCATCTATTTCATGAGAATTCGTATGTATTTCATAGTGATCACAAATTAAGCTGCTTTTTGCGATTAGACGCTTAGTTTACGAGATAATCGCATTTAAAGATTTCCATATGAAAATTAAGCATTTGCCACCCATTTCATAGTTATATCCCCATCTATTACAAGTGATTTCCTAAGTATTTCATAGTGATCACAAATTAAGCTCCTTTTTGCGATTAGACGCTTAGTTTACGAGATAATCGCATTTAAAGATTTCCATATGAAAATCCAGCATTGGCCACCCATTTCATAGTTATATCACCATCTATTACAAGTGATTCCTAAGTATTTCATAGTGATCACAAATAAAGCTCCTTTTTGCGATTGCTTAGTTTACGAGATAATCGCATTTAAAGATTTCCATATGAAAATCCAGCATTGGCCACCCATTTCGTAGTGATATCCCCTTATATTTCATGGGATTTCTTAAGTATTTCATAGTGATCACAAATTAAGCTCCTTTTTGCGATTAGACGCTTAGTTTACGAGATAATCGCATTTAAAGATTTCCATATGAAAATTAAGCATTTGCCACCCATTTCATAGTTATATCCCCATCTATTACATGTGATTTCCTAAGTATTTCATAGTGATCACAAATTAAGCTCCTTTTTGCGATTAGACGCTTAGTTTACGAGATAATCGCATTTAAAGATTTCCATATGAAAATGCAGCATTGGCCACCCATTTCATAGTTATATCCCCATCTATTACAAGTGATTCCTAAGTATTTCATAGTGATCACAAATAAAGCTCCTTTTTGCGATTGCTTAGTTTACGAGATAATCGCATTTAAAGATTTCCATATGAAAATCCAGCATTGGCCACCCATTTCGTAGTGATATCCCCTTATATTTCATGGGATTTCTTAAGTATTTCATAGTGATCACAAATTAAGCTCCTTTTTGCGATTAGACGCTTAGTTTACGAGATAATCGCATTTAAAGATTTCCATATGAAAATCCAGCATTGGCCACCCATTTCGTAGTGATATCCCCTAATATTTCATGGGATTTCTTAAGTATTTCATAGTGATCACAAATTAAGCTCCTTTTTGCGATTAGACGCTTAGTTTACGAGATAATCGCATTTAAAGATTTCCATATGAAAATCCAGCATTGGCCACCCATTTCGTAGTGATATCCCCTTATATTTCATGGGATTTCTTAAGTTTTTCATAGTGATCACAAATTAAGCTCCTTTTTGCGATTAGACGCTTAGTTTACGAGATAATCGCATTTAAAGATTTCCATATGAAAATCCAGCATTGGCCACCCATTTCGTAGTGATATCCCCTTATATTTCATGGGATTTCTTAAGTATTTCATAGTGATCACAAATTAAGCTCCTTTTTGCGATTAGACGCTTTGTTTACGAGATAATCGCATTTAAAGATTTCCATATGAAAATCCAGCATTGGCCACCCATTTCGTAGTGATATCCACTTATATTTCATGGGATTTCTTTAGTATGATATAGTGATCACAAATTAAGCTCCTTTTTGCGATTAGACGCTTAGTTTACGAGATAATTGCATTTAAAGATTTCCATATGAAAATCCAGCATTGGCCACCCATTTCGTAGTGATATCCCCTTATATTTCATGGGATTTCTTTAGTATGATATAGTGATCACAAATTAAGCTCCTTTTTGCGATTAGACGCTTAGTTTACGAGATAATTGCATTTAAAGATCTCCATATGAAAATCCAGCATTGGCCACCCATTTCGTAGTGATATCCACTTATATTTCATGGGATTTCTTTAGTATGATATAGTGATCACAAATTAAGCTCCTTTTTGCGATTAGACGCTTAGTTTACGAGATAATCGCATTTAAAGATTTCCATATGAAAAACCAGCATTGGCCACCCATTTCGTAGTGATATCCCCTTATATTTCATGGGATTTCTAAAGTATTTCATAGTGATCACAAATTAAACTCCTTTTTGCGATTAGACGCTTAGTTTACGGGATAATCGCATTTAAAGATTTCCATATGAAAATCTAGCATTGGCCACCCATTTCATAGTGATATCGCCACCTATTTCATAAGAATTCGTAAGTATTGCATAGTGATCACAAATTAAGCTCCTTTTTGCGATTAGACGCTTAGTTTACGAGATAATCGCATTTAAAGATTTCCATATGAAAATCTAGCATTGGCCACCCATTTCATAGTGATATCGCCACCTATTTCATAAGAATTCGTAAGTATTTCATAGTGATCACAAATTAAGCTTTAAGCATTTCATAGTTATATCCCCATCTATTACAAGTGATTTCCTAAGTATTTCATAGTGATCACAAATTAAGCTCCTTTTTGCGATTAGACGCTTAGTTTACGAGATAATCGCATTTAAAGATTTCCATATGAAAATCTAGCATTGGCCACCCATTTCATAGTGATATCGCCACCTATTTCATAAGAATTCGTAAGTATTGCATAGTGATCACAAATTAAGCTCCTTTTTGCGATTAGACGCTTAGTTTACGAGATAATCGCATTTAAAGATTTCCATATGAAAATCTAGCATTGGCCACCCATTTCGTAGTGATATCCCCTTATATTTCAAGTGATTTTCTAAGTATTTCATAAGTAATTCATAGTGATCACAAATTAGGCTCCTTTTTGCGATTAGACGCTTAGTTTACGAGATAATCGCATTTAAAGATTTCCATATGAAAATCCAGCATTGGCCACCCATTTCGTAGTGATATCCCCTTATATTTCATGGGATTTCTTAAGTATTTCATAGTGATCACAAATTAAGCTCCTTTTTGCGATTAGACGCTTTGTTTACGAGATAATCGCATTTAAAGATTTCCATATGAAAATCCAGCATTGGCCACCCATTTCGTAGTGATATCCCCTTATATTTCAAGTGATTTTCTAAGTATTTCATAAGTAATTCATAGTGATCACAAATTAAGCTCCTTTTTGCGATTAGACGCTTAGTTTACGAGATAATCCCATTTAAAGATTTCCATATGAAAATCCAGCATTGGCCACCCATTTCATAGTGATATCCCCACCTATTTCATAAGAATTCGTAAGTATTTCAGAGTGATCACAAATTAAGCTCCTTTTTGCGATTAGACGCTTAGTTTACGAGATAATCGCATTTAAAGATTTCCATATGAAAATCCAGCATTGGCCACCCATTTCGTAGTGATATCCCCTTATATTTCATGGGATTTCTAAAGTATTTCATAGTGATCACAAATTAAACTCCTTTTTGCGATTAGACGCTTAGTTTACGAGATAATCGCATTTAAAGATTTCCATATGAAAATCCAGCATTGGCCACCCATTTCGTAGTGATATCCCCTTATATTTCATGGGATTTCTTAAGTATTTCATAGTGATCACAAATTAAGCTCCTTTTTGCGATTAGACGCTTAGTTTACGAGATAATCGCATTTAAAGATTTCCATATGAAAATCCAGCAATGGCCACCCATTTCGTAGTGATATCCCCTTATATTTCATGGGATTTCTTAAGTATTTCATAGTGATCACAAATTAAGCTCCTTTTTGCGATTAGACGCTTAGTTTACGAGATAATCGAATTTAAAGATTTCCATATGAAAATCCAGCATTGGCCACCCATTTCATAGTGATATCCCCACCTATTTCATAAGAATTCGTAAGTATTTCAGAGTGATCACAAATTAAGCTCCTTTTTGCGATTAGACGCTTAGTTTACGAGATAATCGCATTTAAAGATTTCCATATGAAAATCCAGCATTGGCCACCCATTTCGTAGTGATATCCCCTTATATTTCATGGGATTTCTTAAGTATTTCATAGTGATCACAAATTAAGCTCCTTTTTGCGATTAGACGCTTAGTTTACGAGATAATCGCATTTAAAGATTTCCATATGAAAATCCAGCAATGGCCACCCATTTCGTAGTGATATCCCCTTATATTTCATGGGATTTCTTAAGTATTTCATAGTGATCACAAATTAAGCTCCTTTTTGCGATTAGACGCTTAGTTTACGAGATAATCGAATTTAAAGATTTCCATATGAAAATCCAGCATTGGCCACCCATTTCATAGTGATATCCCCACCTATTTCATAAGAATTCGTAAGTATTTCAGAGTGATCACAAATTAAGCTCCTTTTTGCGATTAGACGCTTAGTTTACGAGATAATCGCATTTAAAGATTTCCATATGAAAATCCAGCATTGGCCACCCATTTCGTAGTGATATCCCCTTATATTTCATGGGATTTCTTAAGTATTTCATAGTGATCACAAATTAAGCTCCTTTTTGCGATTAGACGCTTAGTTTACGAGATAATCGCATTTAAAGATTTCCATATGAAAATCCAGCATTGGCCACCCATTTCGTAGTGATATCCCCTTATATTTCATGGGATTTCTAAAGTATTTCATAGTGATCACAAATTAAACTCCTTTTTGCGATTAGACGCTTAGTTTACGAGATAATCGCATTTAAAGATTTCCATATGAAAATCCAGCATTGGCCACCCATTTCGTAGTGATATCCCCTTATATTTCATGGGATTTCTTAAGTATTTCATAGTGATCACAAATTAAGCTCCTTTTTGCGATTAGACGCTTAGTTTACGAGATAATCGCATTTAAAGATTTCCATATGAAAATCCAGCATTGGCCACCCATTTCGTAGTGATATCCCCTTATATTTCATGGGATTTCTTAAGTATTTCATAGTGATCACAAATTCACCTCCTTTTGCGATTAGACGCTTAGTTTACGAGATAATTGCATTTAAAGATCTCCATATGAAAATCCAGCATTGGCCACCCATTTCGTAGTGATATCCACTTATATTTCATGGGATTTCTTAAGTATTTCATAGTGATCACAAATTAAGCTCCTTTTTGCGATTAGACGCTTAGTTTACGAGATAATCGAATTTAAAGATTTCCATATGAAAATCCAGCAATGGCCACCCATTTCGTAGTGATATCCCCTTATATTTCAAGTGATTTTCTAAGTATTACATAAGTAATTCATAGTGATCACAAATTAAGCTCCTTTTTGCGATTAGACGCTTAGTTTACGAGATAATCCCATTTAAAGATTTCCATATGAAAATCCAGCATTGGCCACCCATTTCATAGTGATATCCCCACCTATTTCATAAGAATTCGTAAGTATTTCAGAGTGATCACAAATTAAGCTCCTTTTTGCGATTAGACGCTTAGTTTACGAGATAATCGCATTTAAAGATTTCCATATGAAAATCCAGCATTGGCCACCCATTTCGTAGTGATATCCCCTTATATTTCATGGGATTTCTTAAGTATTTCATAGTGATCACAAATTAAGCTCCTTTTTGCGATTAGACGCTTAGTTTACGAGATAATCGCATTTAAAGATTTCCATATGAAAATCCAGCATTGGCCACCCATTTCGTAGTGATATCCCCTTATATTTCATGGGATTTCTTAAGTATTTCATAGTGATCACAAATTAAGCTCCTTTTTGCGATTAGACGCTTAGTTTACGAGATAATCGAATTTAAAGATTTCCATATGAAAATCCAGCATTGGCCACCCATTTCGTAGTGATATCCCCTTATATTTCATGGGATTTCTTAAGTATTTCATAGTGATCACAAATTAAGCTCCTTTTTGCGATTAGACGCTTAGTTTACGAGATAATCGCATTTAAAGATTTCCATATGAAAATCCAGCATTGGCCACCCATTTCGTAGTGATATCCACTTATATTTCATGGGATTTCTTTAGTATGATATAGTGATCACAAATTAAGCTCCTTTTTGCGATTAGACGCTTAGTTTACGAGATAATCGCATTTAAAGATTTCCATATGAAAATCCAGCAATGGCCACCCATTTCGTAGTGATATCCCCTTATATTTCAAGTGATTTTCTAAGTATTTCATAAGTAATTCATAGTGATCACAAATTAAGCTCCTTTTTGCGATTAGACGCTTAGTTTACGAGATAATCCCATTTAAAGATTTCCATATGAAAATCCAGCATTGGCCACCCATTTCATAGTGATATCCCCACCTATTTCATAAGAATTCGTAAGTATTTCAGAGTGATCACAAATTAAGCTCCTTTTTGCGATTAGACGCTTAGTTTACGAGATAATCGCATTTAAAGATTTCCATATGAAAATCCAGCATTGGCCACCCATTTCGTAGTGATATCCCCTTATATTTCATGGATTTCTTAAGTATTTCATAGTGATCACAAATTAAGCTCCTTTTTGCGATTAGACGCTTAGTTTACGAGATAATCGAATTTAAAGATTTCCATATGAAAATCCAGCATTGGCCACCCATTTCGTAGTGATATCCCCTTATATTTCATGGGATTTCTTAAGTATTTCATAGTGATCACAAATTAAGCTCCTTTTTGCGATTAGACGCTTTGTTTACGAGATAATCGCATTTAAAGATTTCCATATGAAAATCCAGCATTGGCCACCCATTTCGTAGTGATATCCCCTTATATTTCATGGGATTTCTTAAGTATTTCATAGTGATCACAAATTCACCTCCTTTTGCGATTAGACGCTTAGTTTACGAGATAATTGCATTTAAAGATCTCCATATGAAAATCCAGCATTGGCCACCCATTTCGTAGTGATATCCACTTATATTTCATGGGATTTCTTTAGTATGATATAGTGATCACAAATTAAGCTCCTTTTTGCGATTAGACGCTTAGTTTACGAGATAATCGCATTTAAAGATTTCCATATGAAAATCCAGCAATGGCCACCCATTTCGTAGTGATATCCCCTTATATTTCATGGGATTTCTTAAGTATTTCATAGTGATCACAAATTAAGCTCCTTTTTGCGATTAGACGCTTAGTTTACGGGATAATCGAATTTAAAGATTTCCATATGAAAATCCAGCATTGGCCACCCATTTCATAGTGATATCCCCACCTATTTCATAAGAATTCGTAAGTATTTCAGAGTGATCACAAATTAAGCTCCTTTTTGCGATTAGACGCTTAGTTTACGAGATAATCGCATTTAAAGATTTCCATATGAAAATCCAGCATTGGCCACCCATTTCGTAGTGATATCCCCTTATATTTCATGGGATTTCTTAAGTATTTCATAGTGATCACAAATTAAGCTCCCTTTTTGCGATTAGACGCTTAGTTTACGAGATAATCGCATTTAAAGATTTCCATATGAAAATCCAGCAATGGCCACCCATTTCGTAGTGATATCCCCTTATATTTCATGGGATTTCTTAAGTATTTCATAGTGATCACAAATTAAGCTCCTTTTTGCGATTAGACGCTTTGTTTACGAGATAATCGCATTTAAAGATTTCCATATGAAAATCCAGCATTGGCCACCCATTTCGTAGTGATATCCCCTTATATTTCATGGGATTTCTTAAGTATTTCATAGTGATCACAAATTCACCTCCTTTTGCGATTAGACGCTTAGTTTACGAGATAATTGCATTTAAAGATCTCCATATGAAAATCCAGCATTGGCCACCCATTTCGTAGTGATATCCACTTATATTTCATGGGATTTCTTTAGTATGATATAGTGATCACAAATTAAGCTCCTTTTTGCGATTAGACGCTTAGTTTACGAGATAATCGCATTTAAAGATTTCCATATGAAAATCCAGCAATGGCCACCCATTTCGTAGTGATATCCCCTTATATTTCATGGGATTTCTTAAGTATTTCATAGTGATCACAAATTAAGCTCCTTTTTGCGATTAGACGCTTAGTTTACGAGATAATCGAATTTAAAGATTTCCATATGAAAATCCAGCATTGGCCACCCATTTCATAGTGATATCCCCACCTATTTCATAAGAATTCGTAAGTATTTCAGAGTGATCACAAATTAAGCTCCTTTTTGCGATTAGACGCTTAGTTTACGAGATAATCGCATTTAAAGATTTCCATATGAAAATCCAGCATTGGCCACCCATTTCGTAGTGATATCCCCTTATATTTCATGGGATTTCTTAAGTATTTCATAGTGATCACAAATTAAGCTCCTTTTTGCGATTAGACGCTTAGTTTACGAGATAATCGCATTTAAAGATTTCCATATGAAAATCCAGCAATGGCCACCCATTTCGTAGTGATATCCCCTTATATTTCATGGGATTTCTTAAGTATTTCATAGTGATCACAAATTAAGCTCCTTTTTGCGATTAGACGCTTAGTTTACGAGATAATCGAATTTAAAGATTTCCATATGAAAATCCAGCATTGGCCACCCATTTCATAGTGATATCCCCACCTATTTCATAAGAATTCGTAAGTATTTCAGAGTGATCACAAATTAAGCTCCTTTTTGCGATTAGACGCTTAGTTTACGAGATAATCGCATTTAAAGATTTCCATATGAAAATCCAGCATTGGCCACCCATTTCGTAGTGATATCCCCTTATATTTCATGGGATTTCTTAAGTATTTCATAGTGATCACAAATTCACCTCCTTTTGCGATTAGACGCTTAGTTTACGAGATAATTGCATTTAAAGATCTCCATATGAAAATCCAGCATTGGCCACCCATTTCGTAGTGATATCCACTTATATTTCATGGGATTTCTTTAGTATTTCATAGTGATCACAAATTAAGCTCCTTTTTGCGATTAGACGCTTAGTTTACGAGATAATCGAATTTAAAGATTTCCATATGAAAATCCAGCAATGGCCACCCATTTCGTAGTGATATCCCCTTATATTTCAAGTGATGTTCTAAGTATTACATAAGTAATTCATAGTGATCACAAATTAAGCTCCTTTTTGCGATTAGACGCTTAGTTTACGAGATAATCCCATTTAAAGATTTCCATATGAAAATCCAGCATTGGCCACCCATTTCATAGTGATATCCCCACCTATTTCATAAGAATTCGTAAGTATTTCAGAGTGATCACAAATTAAGCTCCTTTTTGCGATTAGACGCTTAGTTTACGAGATAATCGCATTTAAAGATTTCCATATGAAAATCCAGCATTGGCCACCCATTTCGTAGTGATATCCCCTTATATTTCATGGGATTTCTTAAGTATTTCATAGTGATCACAAATTAAGCTCCTTTTTGCGATTAGACGCTTAGTTTACGAGATAATCGCATTTAAAGATTTCCATATGAAAATCCAGCATTGGCCACCCATTTCGTAGTGATATCCCCTTATATTTCATGGGATTTCTTAAGTATTTCATAGTGATCACAAATTAAGCTCCTTTTTGCGATTAGACGCTTAGTTTACGAGATAATCGAATTTAAAGATTTCCATATGAAAATCCAGCATTGGCCACCCATTTCGTAGTGATATCCACTTATATTTCATGGAATTTCTTTAGTATGATATAGTGATCACAAATTAAGCTCCTTTTTGCGATTAGACGCTTAGTTTACGAGATAATCGCATTTAAAGATTTCCATATGAAAATCCAGCAATGGCCACCCATTTCGTAGTGATATCCCCTTATATTTCAAGTGATTTTCTAAGTATTTCATAAGTAATTCATAGTGATCACAAATTAAGCTCCTTTTTGCGATTAGACGCTTAGTTTACGAGATAATCCCATTTAAAGATTTCCATATGAAAATCCAGCATTGGCCACCCATTTCATAGTGATATCCCCACCTATTTCATAAGAATTCGTAAGTATTTCAGAGTGATCACAAATTAAGCTCCTTTTTGCGATTAGACGCTTAGTTTACGAGATAATCGCATTTAAAGATTTCCATATGAAAATCCAGCATTGGCCACCCATTTCGTAGTGATATCCCCTTATATTTCATGGGATTTCTTAAGTATTTCATAGTGATCACAAATTAAGCTCCTTTTTGCGATTAGACGCTTAGTTTACGAGATAATCGAATTTAAAGATTTCCATATGAAAATCCAGCATTGGCCACCCATTTCGTAGTGATATCCCCTTATATTTCATGGGATTTCTTAAGTATTTCATAGTGATCACAAATTAAGCTCCTTTTTGCGATTAGACGCTTAGTTTACGAGATAATCGAATTTAAAGATTTCCATATGAAAATCCAGCATTGGCCACCCATTTCGTAGTGATATCCCCTTATATTTCATGGGATTTCCTAAGTATTTCATAGTGATCACAAATTAAGCTCCTTTTTGCGATTAGACGCTTAGTTTACGAGATAATCGCATTTAAAGATTTCCATATGAAAATCCAGCATTGGCCACCCATTTCGTAGTGATATCCACTTATATTTCATGGGATTTCTTTAGTATGATATAGTGATCACAAATTAAGCTCCTTTTTGCGATTAGACGCTTAGTTTACGAGATAATCGCATTTAAAGATTTCCATATGAAAATCCAGCAATGGCCACCCATTTCGTAGTGATATCCCCTTATATTTCAAGTGATTTTCTAAGTATTTCATAAGTAATTCATAGTGATCACAAATTAAGCTCCTTTTTGCGATTAGACGCTTAGTTTACGAGATAATCGCATTTAAAGATTTCCATATGAAAATCCAGCATTGGCCACCCATTTCATAGTGATATCCCCATCTATTACAAGTGATTTCCTAAGTATTTCATAGTGATCACAAATTAAGCTCTTTTTTGCGATTAGACGCTTAGTTTACGAGATAATCGCATTTAAAGATTTCCATATGAAAATTAAGCATTTGCCACCCATTTCATAGTTATATCCCCATCTATTACAAGTGATTTCCTAAGTATTTCATAGAGATCACAAATTAAGCTCCTTTTTGCGATTAGACGCACAGTTTACGAGATAATCGCATTTACAGATTTCCATATGAAAATCCAGCATTGGCCACCCATTTCGTAGTGATATCACCTTATATTTCATGGGATTTCTTAAGTATTTCATAGTGATCACAAATTAAGCTCCTTTTGCGATTAGACGCTTAGTTTACGAGATAATTGCATTTAAAGATCTCCATATGAAAATCCAGCATTGGCCACCCATTTCGTAGTGATATCCACTTATATTTCATGGGATTTCTTTAGTATGATATAGTGATCACAAATTAAGCTCCTTTTTGCGATTAGACGCTTAGTTTACGAGATAATCGCATTTAAAGATTTCCATATGAAAATCCAGCATTGGCCACCCATTTCGTAGTGATATCCCCTTATATTTCAAGTGATTTTCTAAGTATTTCATAAGTAATTCATAGTGATCACAAATTAAGCTCCTTTTTGCGATTAGACGCTTAGTTTACGAGATAATCCCATTTAAAGATTTCCATATGAAAATCCAGCATTGGCCACCCATTTCATAGTGATATCCCCACCTATTTCATAAGAATTCGTAAGTATTTCAGAGTGATCACAAATTAAGCTCCTTTTTGCGATTAGACGCTTAGTTTACGAGATAATCGCATTTAAAGATTTCCATATGAAAATCCAGCATTGGCCACCCATTTCGTAGTGATATCCCCTTATATTTCATGGGATTTCTAAAGTATTTCATAGTGATCACAAATTAAACTCCTTTTTGCGATTAGACACTTAGTTTACGAGATAATCGCATTAGTTTACGAGATAATCGCATTTAAAGTTTTCCATATGAAAATCCAGCATCGGCCACCCATTTCATAGTGATATCCCCACCTATTTCATAAGAATTCGTAAGTATTGCATAGTGATCACAAATTAAGCTCCTTTTTGCGATTAGACGCTTAGTTTACGAGATAATCGCATTTAAAGATTTCCATATGAAAATCTAGCATTGGCCACCCATTTCATAGTGATATCGCCACCTATTTCATAAGAATTCGTAAGTATTTCATAGTGATCACAAATTAAGCTCCTTTTTGCGATTAGACGCTTAGTTTACGAGATAATCGCATTTAAAGATTTCATATGAAAATCCAGCATTGGCCACCCATTTCATAGTTATATCCCCATCTATTACAAGTGATTTCCTAAGTATTTCATAGTGATCACAAATTAAGCTCCTTTTTGCGATTAGACGCTTATTTTACGAGATAATCGCATTTAAAGATTTCCATATGAAAATCCAGCATTGGCCACCCATTTCATAGTGATATCCCCATCTATTACAAGTGATTTCCTAAGTATTTCATAGTGATCACAAATTAAGCTCTTTTTTGCGATTAGACGCTTAGTTTACGAGATAATCGCATTTAAAGATTTCCATATGAAAATTAAGCATTTGCCACCCATTTCATAGTTATATCCCCATCTATTACAAGTGATTTCCTAAGTATTTCATAGAGATCACAAATTAAGCTCCTTTTTGCGATTAGACGCACAGTTTACGAGATAATCGCATTTACAGATTTCCATATGAAAATCCAGCATTGGCCACCCATTTCATAGTTATATCCCCATCTATTTCATGAGAATTCGTATGTATTTCATAGTGATCACAAATTAAGCTCCTTTTTGCGATTAGACGCTTAGTTTACGAGATAATCGCATTTAAAGATTTCCATATGAAAATCCAGCATTGGCCACCCATTTCATAGTGATATCCCCATCTATTACAAGTGATTTCCTAAGTATTTCATAGTGATCACAAATTAAGCTCCTTTTTGCGATTAGACGCTTAGTTTTCGAGATAATCGCATTTAAAGATTTCCATATGAAAATCTAGCATTGGCCACCCATTTCATAGTGATATTGCCACCTATTTCATAAGAATTCGTAAGTATTTCATAGTGATCACAAATTAAGCTCCTTTTTGCGATTAGACGCTTAGTTTACGAGATAATCGCATTTAAAGATTTCCATATGAAAATCCAGCATTGGCCACCCATTTTATAGTTATATCCCCATCTATTACAAGTGATTTCCTAAGTATTTCATAGTGATCACAAATTAAGCTCCTTTTTGCTATTAGACGCTTAGTTTATGAGATAATCGCATTTAAAGATTTCCATATGAAAATCCAGCATTGGCCACCCATTTCATAGTTATATCCCCATCTAATACAAGTGATTTCCTAAGTATTTCATAGTGATCACAAATTAAGCTCCTTTTTGCGATTAGACGCTTAGTTTACGAGATAATCGCATTTAAAGATTTCCATATGAAAATCCAGCATTGGCCACCCATTTCATAGTGATATCCCCATCTATTACAAGTGATTTCCTAAGTATTTCATAGTGATCACAAATTAAGCTCCTTTTTGCGATTAGACGTTTAGTTTACGAGATAATCGCATTTAAAGATTTCCATATGAAAATCCAGCATTGGCCACCCATTTCGTAGTGATATCCCCATCTATTACAAGTGATTTCCTAAGTATTTCATAGTGATCACAAATTTAGCTCTTTTTTTGCGATTAGACGCTTAGTTTACGAGATAATCGCATTTAAAGATTTCCATATGAAAATCCAGCATTGGCCACCCATTTCATAGTTATATCCCCATCTATTACAAGTGATTTCCTAAGTATTTCATAGTGATCACAAATTAAGCTCCTTTTTGCGATTAGACGCTTAGTTTATGAGATAATCGCATTTAAAGATTTCCATATGAAAATCCAAGCATTGGCCACCCATTTCATAGTTATATCCCCATCTAATACAAGTGATTTCCTAAGTATTTCATAGTGATCACAAATTAAGCTCCTTTTTGCGATTAGACGCTTAGTTTACGAGATAATCGCATTTACAGATTTCCATATGAAAATTAAGCATTGGCCACCCATTTCGTAGATATATCCCCATCTAATACAAGTGATTTCCTAAGTATTTCATAGTGATCACAAATTAAGCTCCTTTTTGCGATTAGACGCTTAGTTTACGAGATAATCGCATTTAAAGATTTC